>RJWJ010000241.1:0-314660 GCA_004363605.1 Indri indri
TTCAGTTTGAATTGCCATATCAATATTAACTCATGATTTGTTTTTAAATCCTATTGCCTACTGAGAAGGCCCAGAAGCAGTGACTTCTTAGTAGCAAGGAACCTGTCTAGAGCCAGGTCCTGCTTTCTAAACAAGCAAATTTTAAATGCTGCGTGGACAGGAGCAGTCCCCGGGATGCAGTTAACCTTCCCGCCTGCTGGTAGGCAAACCCAGCCTGCAGGGTGCGGACTGCTGGTGGCCCTCTCTCTCTGGAGGAGCTGACCGTTCCCCAGGAGCCCATGCCCGACTTCTCCCTCAGCTGTCATGGTCACCCAGGGCCGCGCTTTCATTTCTATTTTGAAGGTAATTCCCCTCATCACCAGGGGTCTGGCTGGCAGACCCAGTTCCGTTTCCACGGCGAAGCCGACTCTTGATGTTGAGGATCCATATTCATATCCCAGGATCATTTCCCAGGGTCTTATTTAGTGCTACTCAGCGAGGCTCAGTGAAATTTACTTACGCTATCACATTTTATTCCATCTTGACAAAAAAATGGAGATAGGAAGCATTTTTTTTTTTTTTTTTTACCACTAGGCTGCAAGTTGGACTCCATCTCAACGAACAGAAAAATGGAGTCTCAGCAAAGCGAAGTGACTTCCCCACCTGAAATAGCTCCTGAGGGGGGAGGTCTGACTTTGATCCTAGGTGTTCTAATCCCCGGTCTAGTATGCTTGCTTTCTTTTTACCATTCATTCATCTATTTATTGACCAGCTTGGTGAATTACTGTAAGGCAAGTAATCTTGCAGCCATCACCGCAGTCAAGAAACAGGACTTTGCCAGTCGGCCCACCCCAACCACAGACCCTCCCCTGCTCTCAAAGCCACTGTTCTGACGGGTATGGAAATCGCATCCTTGGGAGTCTTTGTTTTTGTCACCCAAGTTATCTTTAGACGCTATAATTTGATCTTGCCCATATTTTGAAACTTGATAGGTCTTTCCAAGTTTTGTGTAATCTACATATTTCTTTCCTTTCCCTACGATTTGCATGGAGAAGGACCCAGGCCATTTGACCTGTGCTTTCCCGTCGATGGGGCTTTGCGAATTGCATGATCGCACTGTGGTTTAACGCGCTCCTGGTCCTTGGTATCTCCTGGAACTTGGCAGCTGGGTCCCCAAACTGGATCAGACCCAGGACGAATCACTTTGGCAAGTCTACAGGTAGTGTTCTTTCATCGGAAGAAAAGAGGGTCTGATTCATGCTCTTTTAAAATGTCAGCAGTCATGACACTTGGTGCCTGGATCCATTAACTCTCTGGGGGTCGCAGGATGGCGATGCTCTGATTCCATCGTTTCATGTGCCTGTGTTCACTGGAATAACAATCGTATAAGGGGACGCTTCCTTCGCCTACTATATGGTTATCCAGTGGCATAGTTCTCACAGAAAAGGGAGAGGAAATGCTTGATTCTTGCCCATTTTTCTAGGCTTTCAGGATAATGAATTGGTTTCTATCATTCTCCAAAGGTGACACATTAGTTGTTTAAAAGGTCATTGCAGATTCTTAGATTTAAACATACTTGTTGGAGTCCAGTCCACCGCAGTTCTCCTTGCAGCTCACTTTAATTGTTCCATATTTTTGCCAGTGGAAATAGTCTAATTAGCTTCCTGCTATCCTGCATTCCATGATGTTCCAGAGTCATCTTATACATCTCCTGCTCCAGACCTGACTCAGTTACTTTTCTAAGGCCTGATTTCTTTTATTGGGAAGTGATATTTCAAGACCACAGTCTGGGTTCTTGTAGAGGCAGTGTCACCATCTGGGTTCTTGAAATTATCATTGCTACTGGATGTTCATAGCTACAGCAGACAGAGTTGGGATATATATATATATTTCTCCTCCCTAAATAAAATTAAAATAACTTGTGAACTCATACTGATATTCCAAAATTTTACTCAAGGTTACAGGGTTTTAATTTGAATCCTACCATACTACATTTGAATCTCCTTTCTTTTACACTAAGAGTATTTGTTCTAAAGGACACAGGGGATGTTAAAGTTAGAATACTCTCTAATGAGTCATTTGTTTCATCCTATTTACACGTGCTAGAGTTGGATGATAACAATTCTAATACTGCCGCCACCAATAAATTATCGAAAACATTTAAATCTTTCATTATGCTTATATTCTAGCTATGGCATTACATACTATGATATTTCCCTTTCAGCTCTTATTGAGTCTTCATTTTTCCAGGAAATATACATCTAATGCTCACTGCTGGTCCTGTGCTAGAGACTCTCTGATCATTTTGATGGAAGCTTGTTCTTGGCTAGATTCCTCAGGAAGCTCTCACAAAATCTTGAACAAGATTTCTTGTGTTCTTTTCATCTCAGTAACCATTTGTGCTCTTTATACTAAAGATCAGCTTTGCTGGATATAAAATCCTGGCTCACATTTTCATTTCTTAAATATCTTAAATATGTTACTTCCTTTTCTTCTGGCATAAAATAGTGCTAGAAAAATCATCTGATACCAGTCTGATTTTATTTTCCTTTTAAATCATATTTTTCCTTTTTGCCTAGATATACAAAGGATTTTTCCACAAGTTTAGTAATTTCACTAGACTATATCTTCTTATTGGTTGTTCTGTGTCAGTATTCTCAGGTAAACGGTGTACTGTTTCAATAAGGAGTTTCACGTATTTTTCTTTATTTCAGAAAGTTTCCTTGCATTAGAACTTGTATTATTTATTCCATGTCTTTCCTTTAGTTTTCCTCTCTAGGGAATACAATTATCTGTATGTTGGATCTTCTTTGTCTATCTTTAATACTTGTTGCATTATCTTGAATCTTTAAAAAAGTCTTTTTCTTCATTTCTCTTTAAATTTTAAGACTATACTTTTTCACCTACTATTTTTATTAAGACATTATTTGTTTGCTTATTTACTCTTGCATTCCTTCTAGTTTAACCCTCATTTCCAATTAAATTTAAATATTTTTATTTCTAATTGTTTCTTCAGTTCTGTTATCACACTCTGAGTTTTTCTACTTCCATTGTTCTTTTGCATCTTATGCTGTTTTCTTGATGTCTTTCAGCACATTTTGAAATAGTTTTCTTTTTTCATAGCATGGATTTTTGTAGCGCTTTCATTGTCTGTGGGGATGTTATTCTGCTCCATAATCTATTTTTCCTTACTGCAACTTTGTATGAGATTTTATCTTGATAATATCCTGTTGTCAATTTTTATATAAAAGTAGTTTTTTTGTGCTTTTGGAAGGAGGCTTGTCCAAATGTAGTTTTTCTAACTTATAGAACTTCTGTTGTTTTCACCTGGTGTTCAGATATGGCTGCTTGCTTTCTGATATTTTCTGGCTCTGCTTCTTCCACCCCAGGGACTTTATCTTACTTTCTATTTCTGTTATCCCTGGGCCCACATTTGATTGCACTTGTCACAGTGCGTTCTCCCGTTGAGAATATACTCTGTCCCAGAGGGTCCCAAGGACCAACTGGAACTGCTCATCAGGGCAGGGCAGCCTCAGACTCTTCAAACCTCTTGCCCTGTCCCTCGCCATCACTCATTACTGAAACAGGCCAAACCTCCCCACGTCTCAGCTACTGTTCTCAGACTGGCGCGCTGTGCCTCCCGGTGAATGCCTGCTGACCACGTTGGGGTTCTCCTCTTCCCGGCCCTTTCTTCTATACTGACACCAAAAGTCTAGTGGCTGTTGGAGACTTTTCTCCACCTGTTTGCGTCTGGGGACCATGGGAACACCTCGTTGTCAAGTTTTGGTGTAAATTTTATCGGTGAGTTTTGATGTGCTGTGAGGTTGCTCTGCTTTTATGTGGAGATCTGGAAAGTTCAAACACTATGCCCCCTGCCATCTTCTCTGAATTGCATTCTTCCTTTTGAAAAAAAAAAAAAGAGAAATTATGAATTATTTTAAATGAACAAAAAATATAGAGAATAAGATGACAAATACTGAGCAATCACCACCAGCTTAAGACGTAACGCATCACAAATACAGTAGAAACCTGCTGGGTCCTCCCTTCAGCTGCGCTCCACTCCGCATCAGCCCTCGCCACCGCTCCCCAGAGGCGACCACTCGTTGATAAACAAATTGTGACGCATTCAAGGCATGGAATCTGGAGCCATGGGAATAAGCAACTGGAACCACAGGTATCAATGCGGTTAGATTTCGGGAACTCCAGTGCTCTTTCCACAATAAAATGCACATTTCTGTCTTTATTGGGCAGTAGGTAGCTATTTTCACATCTCATTCACTGAAAGTTCTCTCTGTCTGTGTGGGAAGCTGATGACCTTACCAGTGACCAGAAATTTCCACCAGGGAGGCCTCACAGTGCCAGCTAATTCACTTAGATTGGAATTTTCAGTAGGCCAGATTTGGCATTTTCCCATTAGAAACTCAGACTTTTCTTACACTTCATGGTTTGTAATTTCCACAGGTTAATATGCTTTGCACCGAGAAAAAAACATAATTACTTTGCACCAAGCTGTAAGGAGCTGTACCAACTCAAGAACATAATTATTGCTGTGTTGTGAGCACAGCAGAGTTGATTCTTATTTGTAATCCTGAGTTATTATGCTGCAAGTCTGAAAAATTATTTAGACAGAAATAATTATACCCAATGTAGTCAGATTCGGAGAATCACAGATTGCAGTAAATTAGAAAGCCTGATCCTAAATATATATATTATGTTATCTTGTTTTCGCTCTCTCTTTCCCTGAGTCATTTATCCCTTTCCTTGCAAATTTTTGATTCACTTAACTGCTTGTCTTTGAAGGTTTTTTTTTCCTTTTCGTATCATCTTTTAATAAGATGCAAATGACAAGCATCACGGAAACCCAGTCCATCCTTGGCTGTCTGTCTTTTGTGAGAGTCCGTGATTGTGTGGATCCTCACCCACGCCCCGGATGCCTGCCCGCCACTCAAAGTCAAGCTTGGAGGCTCACTTAAGAAGCAGTTATCAACTAACCTCGAACTTGGGTGAGATCAAACTCAGCAGTGAGCCCGTAAGAGTTTGCAGGCTGTGTGGTGCCACAGCAAGACTGCTGGGCTTGGGGCTGCACTTAAACCTGCAAGTGGGGTCTGCTGGTGGCATGGTGCTACCTGGTGTCATACTTGTACTTTTCTGAACACCATGTTCTTTATCTGTAAAACGGATTTGGTAAGATCAGCCCTACGTAATGCAGAGTGTTACACTCTGTGTAATTTGTAAGATATAGAGCTTTACTAAAATCATTGACAAGAAAGTGAGCCTTTTTTATTCCTGGGATGACCTCAAAAGTCAGCAAAAGGCAACCAAATCAATGTGCAATTGGATAGGGTTTTATTTAACTCAATCATTCTCAACCTTGGCTGCTCTAGAATCTTCTGAGAAAGCTCTAAAAAATTGACAGTGCCTTGGCCTCACCACAGGGATTCTGACTTAAGTGGTCTGGAAAGAAGGTAAGGTATTGTGTTTTAAGAAGTTCCTGCAAGTGACCATAGTGTGCACCGAGATCAAGATGCTTTGACCGCTTGGCTCCGATCCGAGGTGATCTGACATTTTACCTTGCAGTGATTTAGTCCTCTTTAAAAGCATGCCAGTCCTGCTGCTGGCTTTGAATAATTATAAATTTGTAGCTCCCAAACATGGCTGTCCTCAGCATCATCCCAAAAGGTATTTAAAAGTGGAGATTTCTGCAAAATTCTAGGTCTGATGAATCAAGATTTCCAGGAGCAAAGTCCAGAAATCTGAGTCTTTTTTTCATAAGCACCACAGCTTTAAATGATTATCTGAATGTCAATGGAGCTTGTTTAGCCACTCACAAAGGGCTTGTTTATCAAGATAAAAAACGAGCATGGGTCTAGATTTCTCCTTTGAAAACCAAACACAGTAGATGAAATTGAGTGGGCCGTTTGAGTTCATGTTGAGTCATTCTTTTATATCTCATTTTCTCCTAAGAAGCTTCACATTCCACAGGGCTTTGTTGTGCACCTGAGCACCCACACAGGGCAGGCACCTTGCAGGTCTTTGCTGGAAAACATCAGTGACTAAGGCTTGACCTTTTCCTCTGCAAAGCCTGCTGGGGAATTTGTGATCAAAGAACATTGGGAGTATTCTTGCATTTCTTTTTTCTTTTTAGGATTATCAGGAGAAAATAAACACATAAAATATTTCAAAATGTCTTGAAAACGCATGCTGTCTGATGCTTACATGCATCTCTACGTCTGAGCAATGTGGAGTCACTGCTCTAAGCCACAGTGACTTCCGAAGCTCCCCACTTCCTGTCATCCGGTCTGGAGGCAGAAGTTCATGCTGACTCTGTGGGTGCCCTCTACCTCTGGTCTCCTGAAAATTATGGGAGAAATTTTTCTCATCAGCGCTCCTTTCACAGACGCTCCAGCTGCACGAGGGTTGGTTTGCGTTCATACGCTCAAGTCATCTTCTAAGGAGCCAAGATTGCAAGGGACGGTGGGAGGAAAACTTTATTTTAGAGAAAATGTTTCAGTAAATGAGACTCTGTAACAAGGTTTTAAATATCAGACCTGATCTTTCCTTACCCTATATTGTTTGAAAAACCTGTGATGTTTGCAAGAGGGTAACAAGATTACAGCGGGGTCACTGCTGCCATTCATGAGCTGCATACATCTCACTTCCCATGGGTGACCCTTGCTAAATCTGCCTAGACCAGGACCTTCCCTGAACATCCTTTGAAAATAATTCTGTCTTCCTGTCTATAATTTAGGTGTTCTCTATAACTGAAATCACCTGCCCCATTTTCCCTTAGTCTCAGGAAAGGTAACCCAGGTGCTTCCTGTTTTAGGTGCCCAAATGAGGCTTAAGCGCAAGCAACTCAGGGTCTTCTTCCTCCTTCTTCGTCTCCCGCCCTTTGGGGTTGCAGTCTGGACTCCTGACTAGGGAGGGACGGGGTGGTGAGGAGCTCCATGTCACCTGGCACTGGGGCTGGGCCATGTGGCTGCTGCCTTCACCCTTGCCGGCCTTCCCTGCACGCAGTTCATCCACCTGTTGTGCGTCAACAGCAGCTCCTGAAGGCCGACTTCTCTCTTTTCCCTAAACTCTGGGCCCTCTGCTTCCTTTTGAGGTCCTTCCACTCCCACCTTGAGGGAAACAAGAACATCCCAGGTGGTTTTCTGCCCCACTATGGGGTGCGCAGAACTCCAGAGCCCCGAGGATGGGAGCCGGGAGAGACACCACATCCGGCTGCCCATGGATGGAGGAGCCCAAGGGCAGGCCAAGGGTGACCTGTGGTCCCCATTGTCCGCCCTTCCGGAGTTCTGACCTCGGCAGTGGGTCAGGGCTGCAGACTTCTCAGGGACCTACAAGTTCTCAATTCCTGCCAATCCCCTCTGGTCTTTCTCTTATAACCAGCTGGGCAAAGCTTTATCCCCGTTTAGACAGAAACGAACCAATTCTCTTTCTAATCTTTTCTATATGGATTAACTTTATGCCCTCATCCTTCAGACTTCAGCTTTTGATTTTCCCAGCGAAGGTTTTTGGAATTCAAATCAGCCTTTCCTCTCTCAAGAGCCTGGCTCTGCCACTGAGCGCTGTGGCCTTCTGGAGCATCCTCCGCCCCAGCCTCCTCTCATCCTCTCACGGCCACTTCTGGAGGGGCTGGGGGGTGGGGAGGGCAGGATGCACAGAGAAAGCCCTTCATGCCTCCTGAGTGGTGCAGGGGAGGGAATGAGTAAAGGAATTCAAAGGAAAAACAGATGGTAATTATCGTAGGCTAAATAATGCTCCTCCCTGCCCCAAAGATGACCACATCCTAATCCCTGGAACCAGTGAATTTACCCTATCAGGCAAAAGGGACTTTGCAGCTGTGATTAAGTCAAGGATGTTGAGATGGGGAGATCATCCTGGATTACTTGGGTGGCCCGATGCAATCAGTGGGGCCTTATAAGAGGGAGACAGGGGCGGAGTCAGGAAGAGGGGAAATAAGAACGGGAACAATGGCGAGGGTTGGCTTTGAAGACAGAGGAGGGGGCTAGGGCTGAGGAATTCAGGCAGCCCCTCGAGCTACACAAGGGAGGGACACAGATTCTCTACCGGAGCCTCCAGAAGGAAGTAGCATTGCGAGCACCTTGATTCTAGCCCCGTAAGACTCATTTTGGGCTTCTGCCCTCCAGAACTGTAGGATAATAAATTTGAGGGGTTTTTTTTAAAGCCATTAAGTTCGTGGGAATTTGTTATGGCAGCAATATGAATTATTTTATTATGACATATGAATTATTTTAAATGAACAAAAAATATAGAGAATAAGATGTCAAATACTGAGCAATCACCACTAGCTTAAGGACTAAGGCAGCAACAGGAAACTGGCACAGTGACATGTCAAACTCCTATGCTGGGCATGTCACTCTTGGTGGGGTTGGGTGCAGAACGCTCTCTTTCCCATACACACCAGAGGGGCGGAACCCAGGTGTGTTTTGCTGTCACAGTCTGCTGGGGTAGGCACACAGAAGGCGTTGATTGAACGCACGAATGAATCGTTCCCTTTCTCAAAGACAATTTCTGCTCTGACACAACCATCTGCCAGGCTCAAGGACCTATTACCTTTGCACTCTGGAGGTTTCCGCCTCTTGTCTCTGCAAGATGTGAGCATCTCACTTCCTGCTATGTTATCTGTTTTCCAAGAGCAAAACACCCCCAGCTTATCCCTCCGCTGCAGGTCTAGTTTCTGTCCCAGGGAGCATGCTTTATCCCAGCCAAACGGTAGGGCCGGGATGCTTGCCATGGCAACGACAGTGCTCCTTACGGGCAAGAGTACATTCTCTGCCCATCTTTGGAATTATTAATGGGGACCCAGGGAGGACCTACCTCATCCTATTTCCTCTTAAGTGTCCTGGTCCATGTGGCTTCACCTCTCACTGGGATGGAGCCACACCCAGCCTTTACCAGTGTAACATCAGGGAATCTGAGCTTGCCCGTGACGACGCTTCCATGCTCAGGAATTTAGTTACAAGGGTTTTAACCGTTGTCTGCTGCTTGTGGCTTAGCTCAGAAGAGGTGGGCTGACTGGCCGTTGGGATCACAGCAGACATGGATCCGTGGAGGGGTCTCTTTCTCCTTCCCAGCACAGAGAGTCCACACTGGGGATGGTACACAGGTGTCCTTGTACATGACAACTGTAATGATCCCTATGTCTGCCTGGAGGACCATCCTGGGGAACATTCCGAGGCTACACCTCAGTTCGACAGGAGTGCCACAATCAGTTAGTGATGCCTGCCATGGGCACAAGGGGTGGAAGAATGAATTTTCCATTCCTACGCCACCCTGTCAGTTGTTTATTCTGCTGTGAACCACCCGTTTTCTTTTGCGTGTCTCTGGCAACTATGTTATAAATCTTTTGAATACAGAAACCAGGACATAGACTTCTTTGAGTCCCCAGCACATGGCACGTAGTAGGGTTTTTATAGACTTACGTTGTTTTATCCCTCTCAAAGTATTAAAATACTGACTTAGACAGAACCAGAGTTTCTTACTCTGTTATTAACCCCCTTGGAGGGCAGCCTTGTCTAGTTCCTATCTTTCCTTCAGCAGAGAAGCCCAGGCACAAATGAGCCCGTGTTGATCACTGGTGACGATTTCCTGCTGATTTCCCCCAGTTCCATCATGTTCCTCTTACTCTGCCTTCTGCAAGTTACAAGCCTCTCCATTAGGGTTTAAGACACGCACAGAGAGTGGAGATCAAATTCTGTCTTTCGAGCAGTTGTGCACAGGTTAATTTTCCAGCGTAGTATCTCTAAATCATGCAGAGACATCGGTAGTTAGCAATTTGGGGAAATGACCACTGAAAATTCATGTACGCACTCATAGAATTTTTTATTAGATATTTTTTAATTGAGCCCATACCATAGGTTGCCGATAAGGTGGCAATTGTGACTCTGGATTAGCAGGAACAAGAATCGCAAATTCTTAACCATGTTGTGGTTAAGAATGAATCAACTATCCTCCAAACGTCAGTGGAGGAATTCTCCCAAATGACCCTCCCCTATCTCACTGTCATTCACAGATGACAGCTAAATGAATAGATAGAGTTTAATTTTTCCAAAACCTCTCTCGGGTGTGACTGCTAACCAGCTCCCAGAGCTCTTTCTGGTTGGCTATATGTACACCAGATGGTTTAAACCCTATTCCCCGCCAGCACCCCCATTCAAGTTGGACAGTGAAGCAGGAAGGCCTGTAACCAAGATATTGTATTAACTGTTGAAATGAGTTGTCCCCATGCTTAGAGCTTTTAGCATTGCTTCGGATGTCAGGAAGTGACAGTTCATGCTAAAATGGGTTAATCAGATTTATCGGATCGCCATCCAAGTTTTATCAAATGTCAGGATTTTTTCAATATGCTGCACATCAGCAAGATGAGAGTATCATCGAGAGGAAAATTTGTAGAATATGTCTGTGCTGGTCCCGGGATACAAAGGGAGTCGTTTCCCAGGCAACGGAAATGTCTTCATATTCATCGGGTTCAGGGTCCTTTCTCAGTCTGTTTTCTCCCTGGACTTACGGGTTTTGTTGGGCACAGGTTGCATCCCCTTTGCTGGGAAGAGGCCAGGGCTGTCCTGGTGGAGCTGAGCCTTCTGTCTTCAACCTTTCTGTCTGGCGAGGATTGTGGCTGGTCAGAATGAGGGGCGGCTTGAGTTTGGGCCAGGAAGGTTATTACCCTCTTGCTCAACTGCAGATAAGTGGGTTTTAGAAACAGATGGTGCTGTCTGCAACCCAAATTACAGGAGGCAGATAAAACGGAGAGGTAAACAGTACCTAACTTCTTTGCCAACAGATGGACAAGTTCTCCACTTAAGCTACAAGAGACGGTTTCAATTACCTTTATTTAAAATTCCAACCGGGAGTGGTTATATGAGTATAAAATAGGGGGAGGTAATATCAAGTGAGAGTTTAAGTATTTAGGAGCAAAGAAGAACTTTAAAATGAATGCTCCTTGTTAACAATTTCAATCACAGATGTTTTTAAATGGGACATCCCGAGAGAGGACTTTCACGACAACAGATTTGAAAGGCCTACTTTAAAGAAACATTGCCCCAAACCCATCTGGATGGCTCTGTAGTGCAGTGAACATCGGCCATAGTTTCTTAGAGCACCGACACTGCCTCAGTGGACCCTCTCATGTGACTGCAAATGAAGGCCCTCAGGTAAGCCACTCTGGGTCTTGTAGGTGTGCAGTGGCCGGGCCCAGGGGGCTTCCAGAGATGCCCATTCTTCATCAAAACCCGTTCCCTCTCCTTCCCCAGGAGAATGGCTCAATGGGTGCCATTTCAGGACCAAGACTTTCAAGAAATGAATGATTTCTTCTGTGCTCTTTTCCTCTTCTGCCAGCTGAATACGGACGATGGCAAGGCCCTAGATAACTCTGTAGTCCTGAGATGGATGCAGCTTTCACCCCTTCATCACCGTATGTGATGGCCGCCCATTGAATACAGCCACCCATTGACCAGGGCACCCTGTGGACGATGCACAATTAGGATCCGCCCCATGGGATGTATGGTACGTATCTGGGTCTCTTTGTTACTCCAGCCTGGCCTACCCTGATTCATACGCACATAATTTTTGTCAGTGCAAATGGTGTCTAGATATATTTTCTAAGTGTTATTCTGATTGGCTCCAGGGTAGCAGGGCATAAAAGGAGAATATGATTTTTGTCATCATGGCTGTTAGAATTATGTCGGAGCAGCAGTCAGATGAAAATCAGGTCAATGAAACAGTGCATAAAATACTAATTACAAACTGCTGTAAGCGCTACGAAGAAATGAAAAAGCTCTGAAAAGTGCTTTAGATGGGGTCTTCAGGGAAGGCCTTTCCAAGGAAGTGGTATTTGTGCTTCTCTGGAGGGTGCCAAGGAGCCAGGTCTACGGAGGGAGAGAATTGCTCTTGGCGGAGGGCACAGCCCGTTACAGGCTCGGGCCGGCAGAGGAGGAGGATGCAGAGAAGGCAGGGGCTGCACACCCAGTGATGAGCTAGGATTTTACCAAAGCTCCAGTGAGAGGGAAGGACCAGATCGGATTTAAAGGAGGACTCCGGCAGCTGTGTGGGGGGCGATGGGTCGAGAGAAGCCATGGACAAGCGGGTATTTCATTCAGGAGCGTGTTAGTGACCCAGGTGAGAGGCGAGAAGGCTTGGCCTCCAGCTACCAGCGGAGACAGATGTGGGCTGTGTTTTGGAGTTAAATGGCTGGGACAGGTTGAAGCGTTGGATTGAGGGGATCCACTCTCAAGTCTTCAGCATGAACGACTGGGTTTATTCACACTGAGAGGGAGAGGTAGGGGAGTGGGGAGAAGCCAAAGTTCGATTTCCAACATGTTAAATGAGGACCTCTCAGAGGTGTTCTTGTGCACATTCCAAAGAGTTTGAAATATGAGTCTGGAACTCAGAGGGAAGCTTGGGCTTTATGTGCATCTTTTTTTTTTTTTTTGGAGACAGAGTCTAGCTGGTGACACCCCAGCTAGATTGCAGCAGCGTCATCGGAGCTCACTGTAACCTCAAACTCCTGGGCTCAAGCGAACCTCTGGACTCAGCCTCCCAAATAGCTGGGATTACAGGCACATGCTACCATGCCTAGCTAATTTTTCTATTTTTTGTAGAGATGGGTCTCGCTCTTGCTCAGGCTGGTCTTGAACTCCTGGCCTCAAGCAATCCTCCCACTTCAGCCTTCCAGAGTGCTGGGATTACAGGCGTTAGCCACCGGGCCCAGCCTAGAAGCACTTTTTTTTTTTTTTTTTTTTCTTGAGACAGAGTCTGGCTCTGTTGCCCTGGCTAGAGTGCCATGGCATCAGCCTAGCTCACAGCAACCTCAAACTCCTGGGCTCAAGCGATCCTCCCACCTCAGCCTCCCAGGTAGCTGGGACTACAGGCATGTGCCACCATGCCCTGCTAATTTTTTCTATATATGTATTTTTAGTTGTCCAGATAATTTCTTTCTATTTTTAGTAGAGACGGGGTCTCGCTCTTGCTCAGGCTGGTCTCGAACTCCTGACCTTGAGCGATCCACCTGTCTTGGCCTCCCAGAGTGCTAGGATTACAGGCATGAACCACCATGCCCGGCTCTAGATGCACTTTTGAGCTTGTCAGTATAGAGGTCACAGGTCAAGCTGTGGGCATGGGCACAATTCCCTTGGGAGAAAGTGTGGGTGGAGTAAGGAGAGGCCACCACCCGGCCCCAAGGAACTTACACTTTGAGGACATGCAGGCATGCGGAGCCAGCAAGGGGACTAGGAAGTAGAAAGAGGGAAATTCGGACAACAAGGTGTCTTAGAAACCAAGAGAAACCTCTAGTTTCCACTAGAGAACAGCTCGTTCCTCGTGTAGAATGGAAAGGATTGGCACCATCACAGCTGTGGAAGGGGCGGCGGGGCAGTGGGCACACCTAGGGCCGGAGGGTCTCGGCCCCGATGAAGGTGTCTCACATGACTCCAAGGCAAAGAGGAGCCAGCACAGCCTGAAAACATCGAAGTGCTCGGACCAGGCCAGGTATTTTGAAAGGTCCTGCTGGCGGGGGCAGAGCAGGTGATGGCGGCAGGCGGGCTGTGGCGGCGGGGGCCACAGGGAGGAGGCTGCTCGTGTCCAGGTGTAAGAGGAAGGGCACTGGAGGTGGGACGGTGTCAAAGAAGACAAAGAGGCCAAGACAGCTACGATGATTCAGCAGGGCTTGGGGACAGATGCGGCTTGGGGGTTAAGAGTGAAAGAGGCGAGGATGACCGAGGTTTGCAACGGAACACGGTCGAAGCTGAAGCCCATACGGCGCAACCTCAGCAGGTCACCTCGCAGCTCAGCCACAGAAAGTAATTTCAGACTAACCCGATTTCCTTCCTTGTGTTCCTCACTCGTGTGAATAGCACATGTGGTGCAGGGTGACATTTCTTCCAGCCTCCCTCCTCTGCTGTCTGCTTTTCTCACTCTCTCTGGGTCCCCAGCATCCCCCTCCCTGCGTGCCTGTCCCACAGCTTCTTTGTGTACCCGACCCACCTCTTTCCGGTTCTGCAGCACAATGCAAAGGCCTGTGAGGACTGGCTGGCCATTCCTCAGAGAGAGGAAACTGAATTCACAAAGCCAGGATATCGGCGTGAGAAACGCTGCCCCGCCAAGTGAGCAGCAGAACTGGCAAGGCCAGGGTTTGCTCTGGGTAGAGGAGACCACCTTTCCTCGTGCAGAACAGAAGGAAGCTCTCGGGGGCAGCCGGTTTCCTGACCTAGCAAAGGGTCCCTCTGAGAGGACGAAGCAGCCCTCATGTTTCCTCCTTGTTCTCCTGCGTCAGACAAAATGCTTGCGAGGGGGTTGACGTTAGCAGTGGAAAGCCAACTAAAATGTACAAGACGGCATCTTTTAATCTTTTGTGGCATATTTTGGAAAGCCGCTCTCTGCTTCAAGCTGTCAGTGTTTGCTGAGAGGAAGCTGTCGTGGGGCTCTGGCGCAGAGCGGGGTGTTCACAGCCAGCCCAGCCGGTTAGAGAGGGACCCGGTGGGGGAGGAGCCCCCGCTGCACCGAAACCTTGTGAAGAGCCTTGGAAAGTGTGGCCCAGACTGGTGGCTGTGAAGTGTTACTAAAAGAAGAAAATAATACAGCCGTTATCTGAAATCACGAATTAGCACTCTGATGTGAAAAGAAGACTTGGGAATGTCAAACAGCTGCAACAGAGGAAAGACTGGAAATTCTTGGTTGCACAAATTTGCCAAATCGGAATAAAGATTTAACCCTGCTGGACCAGAAATGGCCGATATCCCACATCGACAGAAGAGTTTCCCCCTCCGAGTTACTGATGCTGCGACAATAAGGCATCGTGAAGTGCACATGTGTGCGGACGTGATCAGATGTCCCCTTACTACGGAAATCAGGAGTTGGGGGCTCCTAGGGCTTGTTAGAGATTGCAGATGTGTGCGGATAGACTGCAATTTTGTTGATCTAGTTAACTGTTTAAAGTATATTATTAAATACATTTTTAAAGAACTGTCAGGTCATCAGTATGTGCCACAGCTTAGAGATCTAACAAGATCCGATGACAATGCGATGAGAATGTGATTTTTAATATAGCCCTCAGCTGATGCATTTTTGAAGGGGCCGTCCTCTTTCAAAATCATCACTTTTTGAGTCTACTCATGTTTTCCAGTGCTTCTCTGATCACTTAAGTGATGGTTTGATCTGGCGTTCAGAGCTAAATTATTTGAAAATCATTCTCGTGGCTTCCCTGCCATGCCTCATTTTTTACCCTAACAGTCCTGTATTGCTTGGTTTGACCCCACACTGAATCCACAGCCCCGGTTCTGAATGACTTTTCCTCTTTCTGAAGGCCGACACCTTCCATGGCTGAATGGTTGATTGAGAGCCAGGAGGAAATTCAAAGGAAGAATCGTCCTTATTTTCCCAAACTTGGAATTAAGATTTACTTCTTTGGTTAAAAAAATGTTGATTTTAATTTATCATGAAGGATGAATGAATAAATGAATTTAAGAAGCATCTGCTCAGTGTTTACTATGGGTCCTTTATTATGGGTCAGACACAGTGCTAGGTACTTGGGACAGGTACTTGGACAGGGTGTGGTCCTTGGTCTCATGTTGTTCTTAGATGGCTGGGGACAGACCCACCCACGGACAAGCAAGGTGGGGAAACGTGGGTGGGGTATTGCTTCTGCAAACACAATGGGGGTGTCTAGGCCAGCAGGGGTTGGGGGGGCTGGAAGAGATCCCAGGAGAGACCAGCAGCTCGTAAGGAAGCAACATAAGGAGGAAAAGTCCAGCAAGTGTGTGAGCTCCGGCAAAGTTCCCAGAGTCAGCTTCCTCCCGGGACCAGCCCACCCATGAGGCACAGGAGGGCCAGTGCCTGGGGCCCACAATGTTGTCAGGACCTATGAAAATATTTTAAATTTTTTTAAATCAGAAGAACACAATCCAGCCTGGATTATATTTGTCTTTATACCAACATAGTCATAAGATACACATTTTTGTATTCTTTTTAAAAAAGAGATTTTTATAATTTTTCTGAAGGAAGGGGCCCATGGAGATAAAACTGCCTTTGACCCATGGAAGCCGTGGTGTGGCCTTGCTTTTGGCTGACCATCTTGGCGACGTCCTGGAGTTGTCCCAGATGAAGACAAGAGAGTTGGGTCTTCCCCTCATGCTGGGGCAGTCCCTGACTAACGATTGTCCAATAGAGCATGATGACAATGCCTGCCACCCTGGATCGCTTGCCGCATGCCTGGCACGGACCCAACACACAGTAGGTGCTATTGCCATTCGAGTTCAAAGTCAAAGACTGCTCTTTAGCTCCTGCCACTGTACTGGCAATTGATTCTTGCAGCTGCTCAGAGAAATTACATGTTTATCATATGCTCAGCTGAGGAGCCAAAGGAGCTCTTTATTCTAAAGTGAGATGAGGTTTCATCTTTGACAGGTGTCTTTTCTGTAATGCTGACATCTTTCTTAAGTAGCAACTTCCTGCAGAATCTCTCCGAGCAGCCCGGCAGCCGCCAGCCACGTTGGCAGCCCCAAACCGCCCCGCAGGTTCTCTAAGTGCTGCCAAGTCGGGGAGGCACATTCGAGGCCTCCTGCACCACATGGGAAACTGTGAGAATGTCCTATCTTCTGCCTGTGAGCCTCCGCCTTCCTCCCGGAGCATCATATGTGAATGTAAAGGAAACAAACAATCCGACCTGCAGATGTGCTGATTCTTTAGACCGCATTGGCCAATCTTGAACAGGCGTTCATGGAAAATAAGTAAAATAATTCCAAAAGGAGTAAAATTCAAAAGTCCTCACAAATCTTTCAAAACCAGGTTATTGGTGCTATCCAGATATGAGGTTGAAGTCAGCTGCTGGGGGTCCTCCCAGGTCGTGGCTGCCCAGTGGGGACAGCCTAGGGGACAGAGGACAGATGTGGGTGATTCTGCTTCACCGAAGCTGGCCCGAGGCCCGCTGCCTCTTTCTTCCCTTTCCGCTAGAACTGCCTCCATCTCATGGTAAGAATCCCCAAACCGCACTATAGTACACCCCTTCTCCACCTTGTCCATTCTTGAGGCTTCACCCAGAAATCTGTATTTACAAGAAGAAAAAACATGCAACCACTAAACAGATTTCAGGGCCGATAAATCCCCTAAGAACCATGCACTGTCAAGGAAGGAGGAAGCAGTGCCAAGAAACCAGTAAAAACTTCTAAAGCACGAGGCAAGTCCCGGAAGGGATGGTCAGGGTTTTCCAGGGCAGACCCGGCTCCTCCGTGGCCCCCTGGCAGCAGCGGGCAGCAGGTGCGTGGGATCCGGGTGTGACTCCTCCCCGGGCCGGACTCCCGCCTCTCTCACTGCAGACCCACCATGGGGGTCTGTTCCTATTGCCGAGTTCTTGAGCCGGCAGCCCTCCGAGGCAGGCTGGCAGAGCTCTCGCTGCTGGGGAGAGGCGGCGGGTGGCAGGGCTGTCGGGCGGGGGCCCCGCCCCGGTGCACTCCCTGAGTCCAGGAGGCTGCAGTGGCAGCTGCTGGGAGAGGAAATGTCCCATTGAGGCAGAGCCTGGCACTGGGCCCGGGGGTCTGCTCCGGAGGGAAGAGTGGGCATTCTCCCCTCCCCAGGAATCTTCAAGGTAAATGGAGGCCCGAAGCGGGACCTGCCCTGAGTCGCGCTGGGAGATGAACAGAACGCAGCCGGCGCTGTGGAGAGGGCGCGTGGGATGGGGTCGGCGGGAGACTCTTGGGTCCACTGTCAGGAACCTAAATCCCACCTTCTCTGCCTCCTGGGGGCCTCTCACAGCCTTCCGGCCTCTCCGGCCAGTTTGATCAAGGCTGTAATCTGGCACTTATCATGGTCAACGACAAAGAGCTCTGATACTTTTTCCACCTAAACTACATGTCACAGCAGTGGAAGCAAGTTTTAAAGAACTTTGCCAATTCGACCAATCTCGATACTCTTTGCAGGGCTCACTGCTTCTTTCACGGGCACAGGAGACTGAAAGGTCAGCAGTTAGAAGACGTTTCCCAGGCGCCCAACTGAGCACAGCTGGTGTGTAGCCGGAGCCCGTTAAATAAGGCAACCTCCGTCACCATCAGGCACACTCCTCCTGCCACTGCACCGCTGAGGGGAGCCTGAGTGCCGCCCGAAGAAGGCAGAGCAACCGTTTAAGGGGTTCCACGCAATTTGGCAAGTGAAGGCCACAGAAGGCCTTTCCGGTTCCTGAGAGAAGGAAGGAGGTCGGAGGAGGTCATCGTCCTCCCCCCAGCCCCCGACTCTGTCCACAGTGAAAACCCGGCAGACAGGACGGTAGGCATTTTCAGATAAACACAAAGGGCGCGAAACCGGAGGGGCTCAGCCTCTCTCCTTACTCTCTGGATGGACTGCATCCTTATGCCAGACCAGGACATGTGGCCACAGGAGAGTAGAAACTGCAGCTCAGTGTTTCCTCAGCCAGCAAGAGGGACTAAGACAGCTCTCCCAGGTCTCCACCAGCCGTCAGGCAGAGAGGGAGGGACCCAGAAGTTCTTGTTGCTCCCAGGGGAAGACGTGGAAGGCACGTGGGCGTTGAAAGCCATCATCCTAGCATGGGGCGGCCAGAGCAGGGAAGGACGGGCCATTTCCCAAGGCGCAGGCTGAGCAAGCTGGGGGCAGATGGAGTTGTCAGGACGGGGGTGCGGGGAGAGGAGGACACACCAGTCTGGGACAACTACAGGACACCCCTGTTCTAGGCTGGGCCAGTTCACACACAGGAATCCCTCCCAGCAGTCTGGGGCGGCTCCTCCTTACCCAGGTGCCTCCGGGAGAGGCGGCAAGAGAAATCCCAGAGACGGGGGCCTTACCCAACTCACTGGTGACCCAAAGGCAGCTGTTCAAACAGAAGGAGACCCTTGGTGGCAACCAATTACCTGTAAATGGCAGGTTTAAAACATTCCAGATGCCCCCTCTCCCCAGAGAATCCTGGTATGATCTCGAAAAGGAAGAAAATGGGGACCACAGAGCAGCAGTAGTCACCTGCTCATCTACCGGTGTCTTTGCTGCTCCATTTGTAAAATAAAAAGAAACATTCCCAATTATACAAAGGTGGTTTAAGGACCAGATGTCTGAAAGTGCTTTTACAAAAAACGAACGCGCTATCCAAATGCAAGATCAAACACACGCTCCTGTCGCTGCTTTTCCGATCGGAGCCCCGCGGGCAAATCCTCTGTGCACCTTTCTTGCTTTTCTTGCAGCATAGAGAAGACAGCAGGCGACGGCATTGCCGATCCCTCCCACCACGGCGCAGAATCTGTAGATCCCAGGGACAAATCCTCAGCTGGCAGAGGAAGGGGCAGGGAGTAAAGACAGTCGCCCCCTCCCAGCCCTGAGCCTCCCCTTCCCTAGGGCAGTGATCAAGTGCTCTTCTCCCAGCTTGGTAAGACTTTCTGACGAAGCAACCGCATGGCCGAGCCTTCCTCTCTCTTCTCTGCCCCACATGCCCACACTTTTCAGGTATTTAATTTTCCCTCTGGCCGGCATCTGACCCGTATTTCAAATTTTTCTCTATTAAACATCTGACAAGATAAGAAGAAATGACACATATATTTAGAGCAAATGAGATGCTTTTATTGGGCTCAGCAACCTTCCATTTGTTCAGGAGTGAATTGTAGTGTCTGTTACTAATTGTATGGTTAAAATATTAGTTGGATGCCCTTGAAATTTTTACAGGCAACTGTATTTATCATCAGTCAAACATGCCAGGCAACAACACAGCAGCAGTTCACTCCAAACCCAAACTACACGTAGTCTAGATTTCGTATTTATAACTGGGCTTTAACGTCTATTTTTACAGGGAAATTAAATATACTTAATATTTACGGATAACTTCAGAATTCTAGGTAAAAGAATTGAAAAATGGATTTTAAAAAGTGCTCAAAATAACAAGAGTTTGAGTTAGATACAAATTATCTCACCCTGTTTAGGAGTCTGAGATTCAGAAAGCTCTATCTTTCAGAGGCAATGACATGAAATTATTTTAGCCAGGAGATCAGGATCATTTTGTAGGCCAAAGCAGAAGCTTCCAGTAGATAAAGTTTCAAGTGCCTGGTATTTATTTGTCCATGAATACAACCCTAATAAAAGACTGTAAAGTTTAAATGGGTACACGGTTGGAAAATAACTGTGGTGCTCATAAAAACTAGATAGTAGAATATATGGACGAGAGGTCTAAAACCTCGGGGAAAAAGATTAAGAGACAGGTGGAAAGTGAGACCATGTTCAGCAGGTGCATCCTAAGAGATAGGATTTATGGGCATCTCTGAGTCCTGGGGGGCTGCGTCCAGGGAGGAACCTTCACTCAGCAAATGTAGCAGCCCCTGTACCTGCCCCGAGCCTGTCCGTGGGGGAGCCCAGGCTAAGCGTTCAGGGACGTGAGCTGGTGGGGCCAGGTGAGGGTTGCTCCCTTCCCTCTCACCTGCTCTCTGCATCACCGCAGTCGGAGATCATCCTGGAAACAGCCGTCGCCGTTGGCTGCTGCAAAGAGCATTCCTGAAAACACTCTGTCGGAAGGCCGCCCTATCTCTGGCAGGACAAGGTGCTTTATAACAGGATTTCCCCTTTTCACAGTGATTCCTTTAGAAAGGCCACTCACTTGTTCAGAAAGAGCCATCTGCTATACACCAGGCACCTAAACAGTAAACTGTAAATGCCACATCACTGATTAATGGAATTTACTAAACAGAATGCCATCAATGATACAATGAACCTATGCCTAATATAACATCTGCCTTCTTAAAAACAAATTCGGAGTATCATTAAAATAAAACCAAAGTGCAAGAAAAATAGGACCATATGTAGAAGTTTGTAACTAAGAACATATGTCAGTGAAGAAAACCTAATAGCATATTTTATTACCAATTGTTTAAACCAACATGTAGCATATAAACCTTTGTCCCCAATACTGCTGGCTTTCATGGTGCTCAAAATAAGAACCATATTTCACTGGATCCGAGACTCTATCAGTTATAAGAAGCACCGTTATTTTATGCACCATCAATAAAGAAAAATATGCTGCCAATTCACTGTGACACTACAATTGTGTGCCTGCCCCGGTCCACCTCCGCCAGGAGACCACATAGAGCTCATTCTGGAATAGCGGTTCTCAGCTAGGGGTGTTTTGCACCCCCTTCCAAGAGGGGACATCTGGCAGTGTCTAGAGATATTTTTGGTTGTCACAATTGGGGTGGTGGTAGCACTGCTATCTACTGAGTAGAAACCAGGGCTGCTGCTAAACATCCTACAATACACGGGGCAGCTCCCAGCCACCAGTGATCATCAGCCCAAAATGTCAACAATGCTGGTGTTGAGATGTGTGCTTTGGGACAAACAAGGAGATTTGCTTGCACTTTGTATATTCCCTGATGATGAGTACCATCACCTTCTGGATTTTTTTTCTTTTTTGCCTTTTGTTTCCATAGAACGTTGATCTTAAGCACTGAGCCCATTCAGAATGCATATATGGAAACTGTCACAAAGGATCTTGGGAGGAACCATGAGTTGGAGCAATGATTTATTTCAATAAATTAACCTAAGCTCCGCACAAGCCTTTATTTCTTCTTCTCTAGAATAAAACCAGAAAATGCACTTAGACACGTTCTGCATTTTAATTATATTTTCAGAGGATATAACAGTTGCGTGAATTAAGAAGCAGTAAAATTAAATCGATTTTTCCATACATGGAGAAAGATGCGGGGCTTAATGTGTCTTTTAATTAGGGACAAGGAAATCAATTGTAGAATTTTTTTTTAAGATGCTAAAACCCTAAATTGCAGTGACCTGCTGGCCTTTTCCAGCTTGTTGTTTGTTCCCCTAAAATCATTTTAACACCTTTCCAAGTCCTAGTTTTAGCAAGTTACTAAACCCAGCAGCGATTAAGTTGGCCCTTGTAGGAAGTTTCTTGGTGTTATAACAGGAAGTTCTGAGAATTAGAAAAGGCCTTTTTTTTGATCTTTTCAGTCCAAAATATGTCTGACTTGATGTACTTGAACTTCTGAGGGGTGATTCAGAACATCTCAGAACACTACAGGGTTGACCGATGAGAAGCAAAGGTCGCAAAGAATTTGCTCCTTCCGTCTTGCTTTCACTGTGACGTTGGGAGGAAATATGTGAAAAGGGCTTGGGTGACTCGGAGACAGCTCCAACGTGACAAATAATAGGCTCAGCTTTCAAGGAGAGGTCTGACAAATTCCAAGACGGAGACGGGTGCTGACCTTCACCGTAGGTGTTGTCGACAACGGGTCTTTGCGTGTTTTAATTGTACCGTAATAGCCATTAGCACACTACAGAAACATCACCAAGAGCCAGTCCAGTTCCAGGCAAAACCCTGGGGGGCCTGTATTGGGCAGAATTTTCTGGAGGCTCCTGCCTCTCTAGTCCTGTTTCTGCCCTCTGCAGAGGCATACAGCCTGCAGCCACCTACAGTTTTAAGCATCTAGCGAGCCCTCCTTCCTTCCCTCCTTTCCTCCTTTCCTCCTTTCCTCCTTTCCTCTCTCTCACTGTCCAGCTCCAGGCTCTGATTTCTGGCGTGGGCGGTTTTCTCTACAGCAGTAGATGGCTCCCCCCACCGCCGCATCTCTAGGCACACCTAGTCCACATTGTATAATTTTTTTACAGCTTTGCTTTTATCATAGTTAATGGTGCACCTTACTTAAGGAATCAAATTGTTTTAAGAGACACTTTTGTGAAAACAGCAGTCTCTGCTCCCTTTTCAATTTTCTCCCCCAGAATCATCATTTTCAACCTTTTCAGCTGATAATCTTTCTATTTATCTGTTAATAATATGGTGCATTTTTATTTTTCATGTTTCATCGTTATATCTTGAATTCCCTTTATAGAAGTCAGGCAACTCACTCACCACAGAAATATCCCCTTGCCTGCACCCAGCTCCCGCTGTGGTTCAATTACTCTTCTGGCTAGATCGTTATTCAATAACTACGTTATTATAGCTGTGTAAATGCCACTCCCAGCTGAGTCAAGTAGTTACTGTGATTACGTTTCTTTCCTATATAGCATTGTTTTCATCAGAGTGAATATGTGTCCCTCTTTTTCTTTTCTCTACGGAAATGTCATTCAATCCGCAGTTCCCCAAATTGCCTAATTCTCTTCTCACAACATCTGGACATTCTGTGACTTTTACCCTTTTGCAGAAGTCTCTGTCAGAGTCTTCAACCTACATCAGTCCAATTTCTCACCCTCCAGGGCTGGTACAGATCTCATTGAAGATCTCTCTTTATTGTCATCCTGAAATTTTTCTTCATTTGTCTCCTACATTCATCGCCTGTTATGTGTATCTCACATTTTTCACTCCATAGGCTTATATACTTGTTTTGGTGGAGCACATCCTGCAGTAGCTTCCTTAGGAAGTGTTGGTGGGCAGTACAATTTTGCCATTTCACATATTTGAAAATGGCAATTATAGTCTTAATGGAGAGGAATAAATCCCGGTTATTCCTGAATTGTTGGCAATAAATTCTAGAGTGAAAGACATTTTTTCTCCAGGATTTTGAAGGCATTGTTCAATTGTCTTCTAAGTTCCCAGTGTTATTTTTGAGAAGTGAAAAGTATTTCTGACTTCTGAGACTTTGCAGAAAATTAGAAGCTGGTAAGATACCATTTGCTAAATTTCATGATGGGGACCTTGGTATGGGTTGAATTTTATCCATTGAGCTGGACGCGTGGCAAGTCCTTCCCATCTGGAAAGTCACAACATTCTGTTGTGGAAAATGTTCTTAAATCTTTATTGATGATTCTTTTCCCCTTTGTTTTCCTATTCTCTTTTCTAGAATTCCTACTGTTTCTATATTGAATCTGCAAGACTATTCTTATTCTTTTGTTATCTTAATCTTTCTCTTCTGTCTTTTTTTCTCTAGTGTCTGGGAGATTTATTTAACCTTATCTTTTAATCCTTCTACTGAGTTTTTTTATAGTTTCAATTTTCATGAGCTTTTTTCTAATCCTCAAATGTTTCCCTTTTTATAGCTTTCTTTTCTTGTTTTATAGAGACAATATCTTCTACCTTTGAGAATATTAGGTTGTTTTTTTTTTAAGTTTTCTTCTCCTGCATTTTCTCTTATTTCCTTCAAGTTATTTTTTATTCTGTTTGTTTTGGTTTCTATCTTTCCTGATAAATTATTGTTGCTGTAGACTTCTCTCGCACCTTCTTTGTTCTTATTGGGTTATGACTTTTTAAGTATCCTTCATTCATTTCAGCTGTGTCTGTGGATTTTTAAGGGCCCTAGTGTTCCTAAGGCCCTTTGTCTCCTCATGTCCACATGATGTCCCCAAAGAACTCTGACCAAAGGTGTTTGGAGCACTTGCCCCAGACCCTAGCCTGGCACTATCCCTATGATCTGGGTTCTCTCGAGGGTCTGGGTCACCTGCTTTTCTTTGTGATAGAAAAACTGCGACTATATGATTGACTACTGCATGGAAATCATATGAATGGTGGTTCCCAAAAGAAAGGAATGCAGAGCTGACAAGTAGACAGCAAATGCCCCAGACACAGGGCAGCTCTGTCCTCCAAAAGGTGCTGACCTTGAGGAGGCCAGGATTATCCTTGGTTGCTTTGTATTAAAACATGTTGGCACCATCTCAGAAGCACTGGTTATTCAAGCATGAAGCACCTCCCTTGGTATTTTCCTCCACTGTAAGTCTCAGCAACATCTGTTCACACTTAGTGCTCCCGATCAATTTATTATGCAGATGCACATTGAGGTGCAAGGACAGCAAAGCCTTCCCAGAGAAATCCCACACCCTTGGGGGGAAACGGAGGCCAAGGCAGGCCCTCCCAGAATGCTGGACCTGGGGCGTTGGCAGTGCACATGGAAAGGGGGTAGACACAGTGTCCTTCCTTTATTGGGTTGACTAGTGGAAAGGAGGTGACATTTATTTCCCTGATTTAACTGCTGAAGTCCTAAATTAAGGAAATCTTATGGAGCAAATTTAAATAATCTGCATACATCATGGAGTAGATGCTTTTTATTCTGATAGGGATTTCTTTTGTGTTAGTCTCTGAAACAAGATGTCTGGGACATTCAAGGAAATAATGTCATTTTTCTTAAGGGTTTAAACGCTAAGCTAAAAGAAAACTTTTGTTTCCTTTTGAGACCTCTGGCCGTCTATGTCACAATGATGCAGCCCAGAAGACAATGCTTTTGAAGGACACTCTTAATGGCAAATTTTAAATGAAGTCAATAGCTGGTATCTCTATGACAATGCCTATATGCTATTGTCCTTTTCATACTTAGCAAGAACAAAAGGCCACAGCCAGACCAATTAGTCACATAAGAGGGGACATGATGACATTTTTACTCCAGAACTTTTCTGGTATAAAAGGGCCACCCAAGGAGGATTCTGACAGTAAGTGTGAGGAATTTGGCAATAAAACCACGTATCTGTGCGGATTTGGGGACGTCCAAAATGATTAGGTAAAAGGCTGAATTTTTTCGCAAAGAAAAATGTTGAGTTTTTATATGCTTTTTTACTTGTACTTGCCTAGATGAGACTAAGTCTTTGTGTTATTTTTTCCATTCTGCAGCTCATTAAAAATCAATCTTATCTTGGTTCTGTCGCTGTCCACCATGGCCGTGCTCTGCTGTTATCCTATCCCATCTTCTAAGGTGAGTGCTTGGCCCCTGCTTTTGATGCTTGGATAGATGACTAGAACTGTAGGGTATGTAGATTCAAAATAATCTCAAGGAATATGTGACAGAAAAGTAATTTCCTTTATTATTAGAGTTTTCAATACAAAAGTGTAAGCAGATTGAAGAAATTAGTAAAAGGAAACGTTTATGTAAAAATAAGTAATGGTGGACCATATCAAACTTTGTTTTGAATAATTTAGAGGTTGGCTCCTGCGTAGGGAAATATTCATTTCAATGTAAAATGTTAAGTATTTTGCCCATGACAAATTATTTATTCTATATGCATTCACTCATAATCAACATGAACATTTAACCATTGAAACTATATTAAAAATACAATGATTACTTTTGAAAAACACTGAATTTCCTAATTTTACAATAATAGGGACTTTTTTCAGATGCAGGATGTAAATACAATGTTAGGTCTCAATAAAATATCACATGAAATATTAATTCATATATTTATTCAACAGTATTGATGGAGCTTCCCTGTTCATTGAACTGTTCCAGACATTCAGAAAATAAATGTCTTTCTTTGGAATATCTAATGTTATTTCTATATGATATTTCAGTTGTTTTTATGTCACTATTTTAAAGTTTTAAAATATCATTTGTCACCGATGACGTTTTTAACTTTAACTTTTTTTCCGTTAAAATTTAACCTGTCACATTGTAATTACTAAAATCAATGTAATTTATGAAACTCCTTTTAGGATAAAGAGATGTCACATAAATCCTAAATGATAAGCGTATTTCCAAACATAATGATCTGGTCATTTATATTATTGGTCTTCTCACTAATCTTCTCATCTGTCATTTTTCTGTCTCTTGTTTACTTACTACAGCTTCCTTTCTTTCCTGTTTTACTCCTATGAGCATTCAACTCCAGTTGAGTCGTTGATTCTATAAGACGCCACATTGGCCAAGTTGATGAGTCACAATCCACAAATTGGTGTGTTCTCAAGAGCCTTCCTAATTACTTTCTGTTCTTTCCCCAAAGGTTTACTCATGACACTGCTGTCGAATAAGAGACACTGTGTGCAGCTTTTTCTTTTTAAATTGAGAATGTACTTTATTCTAAAATACTTATGAAACCACCTTGCCCATAAATGAAATGTTTCTCCTTTCACCATGTTTTCTGTATTTCTATTTTCACACGAGGCAACGTTGTTCCTGTGATTACCTGGTCGCGTTGTTAACGGTATTCGTGCCAACTTGATTGCTTAGGGTGAATGATTATGCAGACAAATGACGCACAAGTGCTTATAATATTTGTTGTGAACCTCATAAAGTCCATCAACCAGGCAGACACACAATGTTATTCTGATACCGAGTCTGCCCTGGCAAGGGCTGCCTTCAGTGATCCGCGAAAGGCATCAGTATCTTTTTAGGGATGTTTAGGGGTGTTTTAGGAATCTGATAACCAGAACTGATACATTTCTTTGCAGTATATAGGTAGCATCATGAGTATTTCTGGAAAGAACTGGATTGCTTCCCTTCCTGCAGTGACTCATGGGCCCCTCCCTCTGGGGATTTAAAATAGAAGACATTCTCTGTGTAGCGTTCAGATTTCTTCTGTTAACACAGGGAAATGTTCAACTGAAAGTTTTGATTGGTTTGCTCATGACCAATATTTCTGAAACTCCCTTTGACTATTCACAGATAAAAAGTGGGGGGGTGGGGAAAGCCCACTTATGTTTCCTGGAGTTCAGTGGGAATTTGCCTGGGGAGCTCCGACAGCAGCCTCTCCTGTAAACCACCCAGTCATGGGGGAGAAGGAACATTTTATGCAGTCTGGCCCCATTTCAACTTCCAAGTAGAGTAACCCAAGACCAAACTTGTTCTCCTGCACCAAGATAGAAAAATGTAAATTTTTACTTTGTAGTATGTCTATTTATAACAAAAGCACCCACCTCCTTCTTCCTATTGTATAGTTCTGAACAGTCAAGAAGCCTGGGCTTGGAGTCAGATGCTGCGGCTTCAATGGCTTTACCGACAAGCCATTTAATTTCCTCATTTAATACTGAGGAAATAATACTACATACTTCCTAGAGCTTTTTTCAGGAATAAAATAAAGGGATGCACCTAAAGCATGTAGCACAAAGATCATCGATAAATCTTTGCTTTTGTTATTGGTGAAATTTGTATTAGCACTTCGTGAGTGTGTTATAATTCTTCTGAAACCATGCGGCAGAGAAAACGTGACAAATGTTGACAATTCCTACCCTAGTCCTGGGTGCCTTTTGGACTTGCCAGCCCTGTTACTCGGGGCATACCCTTTTGCTCTTGGTTTCTCCAGCTGCAAAATATGGGGTTGAACTGCAGGTTCTTGAAGGCCAGTTTGAGCTCTAACATTCCAGACCTGTTTCTTCTACCACTGAGCGCCCCCTACACTATCACGCTGTCCAGACCTTGTGTCCTTGATGAGGAACTGAACAAAGTCAAAAGATGAAGGCAGCGGTGTTCGAGGAACAAGACATCCCTAAGGAGGACCTTGGCAGATGGACTAGGACGGGCCCCAGTAGGAAGGTGGTCCTGACTGAAGCCAGGAGTCTGATCGTCATGGGTTGTTTCCTAAGTGAATTTAAAAAACTATTCCCAGGACTAATTAGTGCCACTTGAAATATTCTTTACAAAATAATAGCAACAAGATAACCATGTATGGTGCATGGTATAAATACTGAGTAGCAGCAATTACATAAGGAGTATAAAAACTAGACAAGTGGGCAGATCACTCCAAATATTATTGTATCTAGATAGAATATATATTGTGTTTTAGCAAAATTTACTCCCTTCAGAAGATTGGATATATCAGGTTTATTGTCATAAGATTTTGAAAATTGTTACCATTGAAATAAACTTTTAACCCTAATGCTGAATTCTCTTTCTCTTCCCCCATCTGAATTGCCAGGTGTCTGGAAAATCTGATTTCTTCCTCATCCTGCTGAACAGCTGCCCAACCAGGCTGGACAGGAGAGATGGACTAGCTTTCCTAAAGCCGATTTTGGAGAAGATGTTTACGAAAAGGTCCTTTCGCAATGGAGTTGGCACAGGGGTGAAAAAAACTTCCTTTCGAAGAGCAAAATCATGAATAAGTGTGCAAAGGACTCTGGGAATTAATCTCAGGCGATGCAGAGTGTGACTGATGTGCTAAATCAAAGTCAGTCATATCTTTCTCATTGAGTGTCAGTGTGCTCTCAGTTCTCAAATATCTTTCCTCTCCTCGCTGGTACAGAGTTTTTTAAAAAATGTAAACCTATCTCAAACTTCTACTTGTGAGAGAAAAAACTATTTATGTGCTCAGTGAGTAACTTTCCCAAAATGGAATGGACACATTTGCTTTCATCTTAAATTGGCCAGAATGTGTGAGCATGTTTGTAGTCATGACAGTACTGTGATTTTTTTTCCCTTCCTGTAATCTCATAATACCAAATACTGCAGAATATTTCCCTTTTAGTATGGTTTTCACAAGTGACTTAGCAGGACCTATTTTTGGGGGGTGTGCTATTTCCATTTCTACTAGAGTCTTGTGAAATTAACCAAAGTTAAGATTAGTGGTACAGCCATATGAATCAATTGATTAACTGGTACTAGGAGCAAACGTCGCCAGAGCCCTGGAGATGTAATTCTTGTCTCCCTTTCCCAATTCCAAATATACTTATATATGAATTGTTGTTTTGTCTTGGAAATTTGTTGCCTTTTACAATCTTTAAACACAGAAACACTGTCAGTAACAACGATGACAGCAGAGAGACTGCCTGTTGCCCTGTGTAGTGTGGGGAGCTGTTTGGGAACCTATTCCCCAAAACTGTGCTGATCAATGCCCTCCCCGCAACAGACTCATCACCCATCAACTCTTGCATCAAAACTCCTGACATTGCTTTTTAAAAAAGGGTAGTGCAACATTGGTTGATATGTTTTTTCAAAATTGTAACACTAATAAATGTGTTCATGCACGTTGGATTCTACAACATGCTAAGGGTGTTCGCTGTGAGCCGCACACAGCTCCTGGGCTGGGAGCTGTGGAAGCCGCAGGGCGACCTGTCCGTAGTTGCTGGCTTCAGGTGGAGTCACAGAGTCTTCAGAAAACAGGACCCACAGTGAGCAGGTCACACAGTGACCAGCTAGGTCCTCGCAACCAAATCTACTTCTACGAAAAGCGGTCTTCAAGTGCGGTGTGTTGCTGAAGCTGCTAAGTATCCACTGGAAAAAAACTGAGGCCTCTGAAGGTCTTCCGCGGTTTGTTTTTGACTTTTGTGAAGGCGTGGTCCTTCCTTGGTGACAGTCACACCCACAGTGCCCGTGGCACCTCCTCCCCCTGCAGCTGCATGAGCGGTCACACCCGCCCACGGCCAGCACCTCGGCACTGCGGCCACCCCCTCTGTTCCCAGGGCACGTGGGGCTGGGTGGGTGGGAGACTGTTGTTCAGGTGCTGAAATGGGACATCAGCGCGGAGGTGTTCTGGGACCTGGTGTGGGTCTTGGAACGGTTGTCCTTTCCTGCTGATGGCAGCAGACTGCCCTCCTGCTTGGGGGCCACAGAGTTGGCTGAGATTGCTGAGATGTTTAAGAAATATCTGAAATAATAAACAAACAAAACCCTCCAAAGTGGTTGTATCATTTTTTTCACCAAAAAAAGGATGAAGTTTCCCACTTCACTCTAAGGGTGTGGACACAGGGAAGTGACGAAGTCTTCAGGGGGTTTAGGGACTAACAAGGCTTATGTGCTTTGTTTTCTGTCACTGTGGTCTCTGCCTTTGTTCCTAGGGGTGGCTTTAAAAATCTAAGCAACTGGCCAGTGGCAGCTTCGCTGTCCCAACCCTCACCCCCAAGACTGGACTTGTCTCGGAGCATTTGAACATGCAGCAAACAGACCACCCCTCAGCAGCTGCTCCCGGGCTCTGCGGCACTGTGAGGCTTGGGGGTAACGTGCAAAGTGCTTCCAATAAAATGTGGAAAATCTGACAGAGGCTTGTCAAGGAAATTGGTATTTCTTACCTGCCTAACATTACTGGTGTGGGAGCTAACTGGATAGGCTGATAGGCGATATTTACTCCTTGAGAGTAGAAACGAGTTGCTGTATTAATAAGCTCACGGTAAGTGTGGTATCTGTGAAATATCTTGTGTACACAAGGGAAAAGACTGTTATTTCAGGGAAATCTTCCTAATTTTCTATTGTTTTCATTTATATGGACTGGTTGGAATAGCAAAAGCCCAAAAACATAATTGGAAAAATTCATTTCTCACTTCTGGATCTAAAATATCATTTTAACCTCAGGGGGAAAAAGGCCCATGAGAAGGTATTTGCACCCTAGAAATTGTCGCAGATGAAAACCTGGCAGGCAGGAAAATTTGCTTTCTGAGAAAAAATTGTAGCTCTTGTTAAGATTTCAGGAATGAAGTGTTTAAGACAAAAAATACTTCTATGTTGCCATTAGAGAGCATCATGGAAGAGATGACCAAGGGTGGCCAGCTGACCTTGGGGCACACTGAGCCCCAACGGAGCAGACCCCAGGCAATCGTGGGCTTTGCTTTCTATGGGGTGCTGAGCGAGCCTGCCTCTCCCAAGGCTGCACTGGAAGGGGAGTGGTGTGGGGTGACAGGGGCAGTGATGAGAAGACCCTGGTGACCTTTCACCCCTATCACCGAGGGGATACTCGTGGAGGCCTGAATTTCACCGTCAGAACTGAATGCGTCAGGCAATGCTCAGGAAGCCCTTGGAATGCATGCATCCCGAGGGACAAGTGACTTTGATTAATTTTGGTCAACTCTACCTGAATGTGATAGAGTTTCATGTTCTATCTGGAGGGATTTTCCTGGAGGGAAGGAAAAGAACTCAGGAGGGCCATGGGTACCTGGGGAGAGCACACTGGTGTGGAGCAGGAGAGCACATGGGGGCCTCGGAAGGCAGGCACCAAAGACCCCCAGGCCCTTGTCAACTCAGGTGTGCCAATCTTCCAACAGCAATCTTGCTCACGCTCCTAGAATCTTTTTGAGCCCAAGTTTCATCACCCATGAAATGAGACTAATATTACTTACCTTACAGGATCGCTCATTTGTTTATTTATTTATTAATGTATTCGCTTGACACATACTTGTTGAGCACCTACTGTGTTCCAGGGACAGTGTTCTAGCCACTGGGACTGCAACAGTGAAGACAATAGATCAAAACTGTTGGAGTGGGATGGGGTGGTGGAGTTGGAGAAAACAAGAAAAAAAAAATATATATATATATGTGTAATTCTATATCTGTACATAATACTTTAGAAGGTGATGAGGAGAAATGGCAAGGAAAGGGCAGATGGAGTGTTGTGGGGTGGAGATGGGGCTGCAATTTCCAATGCAGCAGTCAGGGAAGGCATTGTTGTGAGGGATTAGTAAGAATTCAAAATTCCCAGAGTGGAGTGAGCAGGGAGAGGGTGGAGACAGATGGGGTCAGACAGGAAAGGGGCTTCTGCAGAATCTTGCAGGACTTTTGCTTTTCTTGGGTGCACAGGAAACCACTGGAGGGTTTTGAGCAGAGAAATGACATTATCAAATGTACTTTTAGCCTTCATGAATTCATAAGAATGAGAAATAAACATATGTAGTACACACACAGTAGGTTTCAACGAAAGTAGCAGTAATTCGTCCTAACAATGGCATCCAGTATCAGGGATTCCCTTCTTTCCTTGCCTGCTCCACACTCTGCCCTGAGAGCCGACTAAGCTGTGACCTGCAGTGTAGGTGGGGCAAGAACCCCGGGAAGGGAGGGGTGTTGCTCTCCGAGGTGCTGAAGGAACTTGGAATGACAGAGTGGATTCCTGGCCTCCCATCTACTGCTTGCCTCAAAAGTGGAATGCTATCCCACTGGATTCTTTTTCACATAAAAATGAGGGACATTTTGTTCTTACAAATATCTGCTGAGATTTTCACAGAAGCATCCCAAGCAAAGAAATGCAAGAATTGAGATTTCAACTCTCGCCAATTGAATTTTGGGGTGCTTATCTTTTTTTTTGTTGGCTATTTACTTCTAATGCTGAAACTTCACAAACCAAACAGGGACATCTACAAAATTTTTACTCCAAACACTCAATCTTATTCGTCTTTGAGCAGTCACAGAAAAGGGAAATCTAAAAACAATTGGATTTCATTTCCCTCATGTAGTAAGACTGAGGATATGGCAGTTTGAGATCAAAGTCCCATTCCTACACTCAATATTCTCATCTCACTTTTGGCCCATTGGAAAAGAACAGCAGAAAGGAAGGACCCGGAAACCTCTCCTCCACCCATTCCCTTTGGACTCATTTCTCTCCGTTGATATCAGATACACTCACACGGTAAAGGAAGAGGTAGGCTTCTCTGTTGTTGGAAGATTGTTGCTTTTCTTCTCTTCTATGAGGTAAAAATTGTCTTCTGGTTTACCCCGACAGCTCTTTTTGGGCTGCCTGAGATGAACTCTGTGGCCCGTGGCTCCTTTTCATGAGGGCTGTGTGCAATTTCAACTTCTCCCAACACCATCTTCCACCAAGCCAGGTATGCAGCTTCCCTGGGCAGCCAACACCCCAGCTCAGTCTGCTTGTCGCCATCTTGCAAGGCCATCCTCATGCTCGCCCTACACAAAGGGAGATGGCAGGCAGGATCCCCCTCCTGGAGCCACGATGGATCCATAGGTCCAGCTGTGCAGTGCAGGCACACCTCTCTGTGGGATGACAGAGACCAAGACCAACTCCTGCAGGCGTGATCTGGCTGTGGAAACTTCCACCCATGAGCTCTGCCTTGCACCGTGTGGTGTTGAGAGTGTGTCTGAGCCTTTGGTTGACACCTACCTGCTGAACCTGCCTATCAGGTGCTAAATTATAGCTCATGCCCTATATGGACAAAACTTGCCAAAAAATCTAACCTAAAAAGATCTTTGCTAAGTGAGACTCAGTATGTTTCAATATATGTATCAAATAGGCTCTTCCTCAAGGATAACCTAACTCCCACTTAATAGGTTCCAGGTTTGTGCTAAGGGCTTTCCATATATTGTCTCATTTACCACCCCACAGCCCTGTTGAGGGACAGGGGAGGTTGTCGTCCCCATGTGCAGATGAAGAAACTGAAGCTTAGACAGATGCGGTGATTCTCTTGAAGTTGCATGCCTGGTAAGTGGCAGATCTGCCTGGCTCCAAAGCAGGTGCTCTGGGATCTGTGACATCCAGCTGCCCCACGGTACAACCTCAAGGCTCAGTTGGGGGGAAATCTGCTTCCACGTGCATGCGATTGTTGGCAGAACTCCGCTCTCTGTGGCTGGAGGCCTGAGTGCCTCAGTTTCTTGCTGGCTGTCAGCAGGAGGCCATCCTGAGTTCCTGGAGGTGCCATCAGTTCTTTGATGTGTGGGCCCCTGACATGGCCACCAGTTTCATCAAAACCAGCAAGCAGGAGAATCTTCCAGCAAGATGGGTGTTGCAGTCTTAGGTAACGTCATCATGAAAGTGACATCCATCACCGTTGGTGTATTCTGATGTCTAAAAGCAAGCCTCGGGCCCTGCCCACACTCAGGGGAAGGGGCTCACACCAGGACATGGACACTGGGAGGTGGGGACCACGAGAGTAGAGTCTGTCCACCACTGAAGTTATGGGTGACACTTCAGCTATGGGATACCAACATCCTACTCTGTACTGGAGCCCTAAGAAGGAGTGGGATCTTTGCCAATGTGACCAGGGCGTGAGCAACACCTACAGAGAAGAGCTGTGAGGGCCGTGTCACAAGTTTATGCACGGCAAGCAAACTCCTCCCCTCACAGGGCTGCCCTGCACCCCTGTGTCTTGGGGAACAACCTTGAGGTTGAGATGCAGATTGATTTTAAGGCAAAACCACATAGGAATAACTGATGTTTTAGAGTCCTACTATATGCCAGGCACTAGGTGAAGCGTTTACGTGTGAGCTCACTCAATTCCCACAACACCCTTAAGAAGGCAAGAAAATCCCTGTAAGGCAGGTATGCTCATTAGCCCCATTTCCCAGAGAAGTCATCAGGTGCAGAGAGGTTAAGTTACCTTCCCAAAGCCACATTGCCTGGGAGCAGTAGAGCCAAGTGGGGAGTCAGGCAGTCTGGGCTCCAGAGGCTGAGCGTGTCCCCACCTCGGCATCTGAAGCCCTCCTCTCACTGGAGTGTTCAGGCATCTTGGGTGGCACGGGCTGTTTAAAAACTGGCTGCAGTTGGGGTACAAGAGGGAGCGGGGAGAGAGTAAGTAAATAGAAAAGGCAAAAAGGACACAGTGAGGGGAAACGAAGATGTATTAGAAATTTCCAAGATATGTTTCCCATGGTGAAATGTATTCTCATGGGAGAGAACAAAGGAGCAATTAGAAAATGCCTGGACCCAGTTCAAATTGAAAATTCTGAACTTATAAAGGAGCTGCCTATGCACTCGGTAAGCACTGACATAATATTGCAAAGTGCTGTTCTGTAAATACCGGGAAGATGGTGTATTTCCAACTACGATAGTAAAAGTGCTAAGTTTTGCTGGAGAAGACAGCCTGCAGAGGGCTTGTAACTCTTGTTCTCTTGTCCACGATGGGACTTCATGCATCCCTGGGCAAGCAGGTTAGTAATTATCAAAGTGAATTATGGTCACTGCCAACGGATGACATTAGCTAGAATCCAGCTTCCTGACACCATGATGGAAACCCTCCAGGTACATAAGAATTATGAGGTAAGATTCTTTTATGGTCTTTAACAAGCAAGATCTGCAGCTCAGAATTGGTGCATTGCATTCTCTCCCAGGCTTCTCTGGGCCTTGGCGACCCAGCCCATATGTGTGGCTAAATTTTCTCAGAGGGGTGTCACATTTCCTAGGGTTTATAAGGACCAGCTTTGCAGGCAGACATACCCAAGCTCAAAAGGCATTCTGATTAACACGTTCTGTGACTGTGGACATGATCCTGGACCCCTCCAAATCTGTTTCCTCATCTGCAAAATGGGACCTGTACACCACACTAGGGCCATAGTGAGAGAGACATAAAATAATGTGTGTTATACACTCAACCCAGTGCTTGATCTCAGGCGAGTTCTCCGTAGATGACAGCCAGCCACAGCACGGGTGTTACGAACATTCCAGTATAATGCCGAATAGAAAACCGGGTATATAACTCACACTTATAAATTAGATTGGTAAGAATGGAGGCAGATAATGTTTGCCGATGATGGAAATATAGGTTGGATATTACTCCAAGAATATTGCTAAGCTAACAGAGATGCTGGGATGGCTGAGTCCCAAGGGAAGAATTCTGTATTCTTTAGAATGGCGTGGCCAACGACATGAATTAATTGCAGGGCACTCAGAGACAGAACATACGCATGGGCAGACTGTACACACCAGTGCAGACCCACCTGTGCAGTGGCCAGTCCAGGAAGCCAGTCGCCATCACAATGGGCTCAGAACAGGGAGGATGTGGTTGACGACTGCCAGCATCCCTAATATGTTGCCCACAGTTCCAACTCAGAACCAGCAGCGAAAGCCCAATGTGCTCTCCACCCAATCACCTAGATGCCTCTCTTCACGTTAATCCACCTGCAGCTTCCCCACACCGACACCCTCCGGGCAGAGCTCACCTGAAACCGTCCCTTTTGTTCGCTCTAAAGCTTTCCCATTTCCCTGCTGGCCTTTGAGTCTCTGGCACACGCAAGCGATGGTGTCTAACTGCCTTTGCCATAGCAAGTTCCGGTGAATGGCTCCGACTGGTCCTCACTTGCGTGGTCTCTGTTCCTCTCCACAACGCTGACGCGGCAAAGGTGGCGCACGTGAGGACTAACTTCACAGGGACTCTGCAGTGTTCGTTGAAAATCAACACCTGTGGGCATACACTTTTTAAAGTGTTTTTTTCCTTAAATAAAGACATGTGTATTCATTTATCTTACCATAAATTTAAAAATCAGACAGTTAGAAAATGTATACAAAGCAAGGACAAAGAAGCAACAATGTAACACACACACACTTTTATATAAATGTGAGCACATAATTCTTGTTCTGACATCTGCCTTTTCAGTTCCAGAATATGCATAGCTATCTTTCCATGTCAAAGAATGGTGAGCTACATCATTGTGTTGAACGTCTGTATATTCGATTGAATGGATGTATCACACTTGGGCAAACCATCCTCCATTACTGGGCATTTAGGTCATCCGCAATACAGTTAAAGGGAAGATTGCCACAATGCACACTACTACACATTTGTCTGACTGTTAGCAGTGATGAAATGCTGGAAGTGGGGAAGCTGGTCAACAGGTGCACGCGTTGAAAATCTCCCCCTGTACCGCTCGCTTGCCCTCCAGACAGTCCCATCGCTGTGGGAACACTGGCCGTGTCTACCTTTTTCACCTTTACCAACATGGTAGGTAAAAATCAACATCACATTCTTATTTAAATTTGCACTTTTTCATTGCTAGTAAGGACATTTATACACCAACACACTCACACATTTGGAATTCAACTATGAATTGCTTTTTCATGGACTTGGCCCATTTTTCAGTTGTGTATCTTTTCTTATAGATGTTAAAAACTTCCTTACGTGACAGGATATTAGGCATTTTTGTTATATTTGTAATTATATTTTTATGTCATTTGTGTTTGCCTTGCAAATATCTTTCATGTTTCTCCTTTACAGTTTCTGGCTATTGGGTCATGGGAAAGAAAATATATTCCCGCTACAAGACAAGAAAAGGTTTTAAGGTTTTATTTAAATCTTTGATCCAGGACAGTACCTCTTACTTGGTTTGATTATGTTGTCAAGTGCATTTCATACGTTAATCCTTTCTGCATATTTAGAATGTCCTTCTGCTGACTTCTCATGTAAGTAACAGCTTGCTGAGTTTTGAGGTTTACATTTTTTTTCTGTCAAAATTTTGTAGACATCTGATTGCTCCATTTCATCCTGAAGTCCTATGTGGTAGCAGGGAAGTTCTAGCTAGTCTTTTTTTTTTTTTTTTTTTTTTTTTTTTTTTTTTTTTTTTTTTTTTGGCTTGTAAGTCCCCTGTTTCTTCTTATTGAATATTTATAAGTTCCATTTTACTTCTTTAAAGTTCAGTAATCTTAGTGGGATAAATCTCAGTATTTATCATTCTCTAATAATATTTCAGGTCATGGAACATTTCTTGCAGTTCTCTCCTCTCACGTTTTTATTATGTTTAATTCCATTGTTCTATTCTCTGATTCATGGAGCCCAGTATCATCTCCATCGTCTATCAAATTTTGATCACTAAGGCTGAATTCCCCAGAAAATAGAATACGAGCAAAACTTCTTATCAATCCTTTATTTGAAATGCAATCCCAGGACAACAAGGACGAAGGAAAAATGGCAGCGCAACAACAGCAAATACCAGGCTGTGCGTTACTCAGATGGTCACATGGAGGTCAGGAAACACAGCTGGTGTTCTGTGGCTACACAAACCACGGTGCTTCGGAACAGCGCATTGGGGAGGAGGTGGAGGAACGAATCATCTGTCCACCAAATCTGTGCCACGTATGTCTGCGTGGTCCTTTCCATCGACGTTTGCCCTGTGAGCCGGGCACTCACTCCCCCATCCTGGGCTGTGTTGCCCAGGGCCGTCCAGGCAGCTGCCACTCACCCTGTGGGGCTTCCCCTGGAAGTGGCGGGAGGAGTCACGCTGGGCAGATGCAAACACAGACCTGAGCCTGCTCTGTTGGAGGAAAGGGCCGAGGCTGTGGCCTGGAACCAGCTGTGTGGGGGCTGCCCTGTGTGTGCGGCCACAGCCCCCGGGCTGGGCTGTCAGCCTGGGGGCAGGGCGCAAGCAGGCCCAGGTGTGTGCCGCCCAGAGAATCCTGGAGGCTCAACTGTTGGGCCCAGCGCAGTCATTTCTCTGCCATTCTTTTCTTTGTCTTTTGCCTCTACGTTACCTGTGACTTTTCAGTCCTGTCCTGAGTGTTACTGAATTGGTTTCCGCGGTGTCAGTTCTGACCGTGGCAGCTTCTACAATACTTTTAATTTCTGCAATGGCACTGTTTTTCTCTTTAGTATAATATCTTTAATTAGGCCTGCCGGGTCTGTTTTAGTCTCATCTTTCAACTTCTTCAGTTTTCCCATCTTTTCTTCTTTTTTCTCTCTAAATATGTGAAGAAATTCTCTGATTTACTCGATTTCCAAAAAAGACTGCTTTGTACCTTCCTTCCTTCCTCCCTCCCTTCTTCTCCCGCCTTTCTTCCATCCTTCCTTCCTTCTTTCCAAAAATAAAATTTCAGAATAATCATGCATTTTTGAGTGTTTACTATGGCAAGTATGTTGTTAAGCAGTAAACACATCTTTTTTACTCCTATGACAAAAGTATGACAGTATTATCTCAGCAAAGCACAGAGAGCTCCGCTAAGTCACCCAAGGTCACACAGCTAGAACATAGAGGAGACTTCGACCCAGCTGCACTTGACTCCAAATCCCGTTTTCACGTATCGAATGCTCTCTGTGTATACGTGCTTACTATGCCTTCCAGAATAGGCCACATATTGCATTTTTAACCTTGTGTATTCATCTAAATAGCAGCAGAAACTTGACAAAGTCATTGCATTACTTATGCTCAATTTCCTCATCTGCGACACGCAGAGTCTAAATGCATTTCCCGCTAACTCTGAGCTTCTTGGCTCTGTTTTCTCTCTCCCCTTTCCTGCCTTGGTTTTGGAGACCTAACCTGGACTTTTGATTTAGGTTGCTACTTGTCCAGGATTGAGACAATGAGGCTGCAATCTTAGCTCTTCATCTGCTAAAAAACAGGTTTATAAATCAGACAAAAAGCTGGTTTCCCCCTACCCTCAACATTTTCTCGATTGGAGAACGGGCTGCAGTGAACAGCTGATTACTAGATGCAGGAAAAAACCACAAGAATTTTGCCTCTCAGAGCTCAAGGGAGAAACAAACCTTCGGTGTAGATTCTTTGTTGTTCTCAGAAGGTCTCCCTGGAGGAAGCCCTTTTGACCTGGGCCAGGCAGTGACACAGCGTCCTCAGCGTTGCTGCAGACTTTGGGTGGGTGCAACTCCAAATGCAAGCACTTCGGGCCAGGAAAATGAGTCCTCTTTTAAGAACATAAAATTCTGTCCTGTGGGGGAGGGCATATCTCTGCAGATTTTTAAAAATTTAAAAAATTCTTTTAATTGGATATTTCCTCTGTTTTTTAAGACATGAGATTGGAAGTTGCTGGGGATATAGATGGGGAGAGAGCCAATGAGATGGGTTCTCTGTGAACGACAAGAAGATGCCTGATATTTAACCACGAAGTTCAGTATTTGGGCTTCATTTCCAGAAATCTAGGTGGGGTGTCATCAAGCGACTTGGTCATGATGTCCTCATGCCTTCTCCAGGTTTGCATAGTGGACATTGGCTGTTTGTCATCGCCTGGTATCTTTCCCCCCTTCTGGTAACAGTAACAGAAGACTGTACTTTGGGGACCCTCTCCCTACTCTTGTTCTGGGGTTCCTGTGGGGCTCAGCCCCAGTTCTAGGAGAGACCATGTAGCCAAGGTGCCACTAGTCAATTTACTAAGTTCCCCTCTATGGGGATGGTGCAGGGATGAGCATGTGAATTTACCGAGCCTGCCTGGGATGAAAACTCTTTGCTTCCATGGCCTTGGAGTTATGAGAACAGGAGTCTGTCACGCCTGAAGCTATATCCACCCTAGCCGTTCATTTCATGTGATTCAGTAAATTCTCGTTTAATTTAAATGGCTTTGAGCTGAGTTTTCTGCAGCTTGTGAATAACGGCTTCTACAGTACACTGTGCACCTTAGCAGCTTGGATGCCTGAGCAAGAGCCTTATTGTTCTTTATTTCCATGGAAGTCAGATCTCAGCCCTGCCTCCAACGTCTTGGTTTCTACTAAACAACTTTGATGTTCTGTAATAACTGGACCACAGCATTTCATTTGCCCAAGGGATCTGCTTTAGGGTGTTGTATCACTGGCAGTATTACATCAAACTTTCAACAAGCAAAATTAATGTATAGTTGCCCTCTTCGTAGGTGGGAGACATCCTTCCCTCAGCGTCAAAGTGAATGCTAATCTGCTCCCAGGGCGAGGGCAGGTATGAGAAGGCTCTGGATCCCTCCATCTCGCATGCGCTCTGACCAGCTGCCTCATATAAACTGGGAGCAGTGAGGGGTAATAAAGGCAGAGGCATCTTCAGTCACAAACTCCTGCCAATAAGCATGAAAAAAGGTGATAGAATGGGGGACAGGAGAAGAAGGAGTTGGATGAGTTTAAAAAAATTCTTTTGTTTTATTTGTGGCTATAACCATAAAATACAATCGCTTCCATTTGGATAAGGCTTTTTTCTTTTCGTATCTCAAAGAGCTTTCACATCCGTATCTGAATTGATCCTTATAATTCTGTGGCATAGGTAGAAGAGATATTGTAATTTCAATTCTACAGTTGATGAAACCGAGCTCCATGGAAATAAGCCAGGGATAGACTCCTAGTTATTAATCTGTGCTCTGTGGCTTCCCAGGATAAGCACTGTCTCTGTTTTCTGATTTACGGATGAAATTATCACGTTCTATTTCAAAAGGATTATGCATGAACTTGCCCTGAGAATATAAACTCTCTTGTCCGGGTCCCAGGAGTTTCAAATTATGTAAGAATGCTGCGAACAGCCAGCATTACAGTCGACATCCTGCTTTCATTACTAACTCTTAAAACTAGTTCATTTTAGAGGCTACATTCAATTTTTTATAAGAACTTTTGGAAGGTTTAAATCATTATCCAATTTTTAAGGTTGCCATTTCAGAAGCAGCACATTGTATCAGGTAGGAGGAATAGACATTTGCAAGAGCCCAGTTAAAGTACAACTGCACTTTAATTATGAAATAGGCACAGCCACATGGTTGCAAGTCGAGTGTGGGTAGGTGGCTGTCCCTGTGCTCCTGGCCTCGGATCAATGAGCAAAACCAGGAGGGATGGGAACGTGCTGGATCCCATCCAAGCCTTGTCAGGACCACGGACTCTGGAATTATAGCCCCAGGGGTAATCCCAGCTCACCACTTACTAGCTAGCTGCCTTGGGCGAGTTATTTCCTTCTCTAGGATTTAGTTCCTTACTCTGTAAAATGTCCTTAATAATGATAACTATTTTACAGGGTTTTATAAAGATTAAATGAGGCCAAACACATAAAATACTCAGTACAGAGGCCTGGAACTGAGCAAGTACTCAACAGAAGTTGCTACTTTCAGCATCATTCTCAGCATAGCCCCTGCCTCATCATCGACATCCTCATTGTCATCGTGATCAGCACAGTCATCAGAAACAAGTCAGGTCTCTGCTGTGGGAGCTCTGGCTATCTACGGCCCTGTGATCCGCCACCATGGAGTGTCCGGGCTCCAGTGGTCCTTGACCTGGCCTGTCTGCCCATGGCGTGGAGGTGTGCTTGTCGCTTCACGCCTCCGGCATCACGCGTGGGGTCAGGAGAAAATATCACAAGAGACATCATTGCGTTTATGCTAACATCATGCCTTATGGAACTCGGTAGCTCTACCAACCCTCCACTAACAAATTAGAGGGTCAGAGGTCATGTGGCTGTTTTCCACTTTACAGCCGTAATCCTAAGTAGCTTGAATTTGGCCTCGTCTGCTGGGGGTGGACACTACTCTGTTTTTCTGTCATTCTGCCTCTGATAGGACTCCAGTGCCGTGTAACCCAAGAGGAAATCTAGGACTCCTCACTGGGACCCTCGACATTAAAAGAGGACATTTTGCTTGAAGATACTTTCAGGTCTAAATGTGATGGTTCCATTGGTGGAGGTCTTGCTGACAACACCCCCTTGGAATGATTTTGTATGTGTGTGTGTGTGTGTGTGTGTGTGTGTGTGCGTGTGTGTATTTTAAACAGCTCTGGCTTGGAAAATTACTTGCCAGTGGGAGACCCCTCCATCTGTGTATTTTCACTAAGAGAATAGTACTAATAAGTGCTGCTAAATACAATTTGGCTTAATGAAAGAAAAGAAAGTCTTTCTGCCCTGTGAAATGGTCCGACATAGATGTTGGAACAAAATATGCTAAAAAAATTTTTAAATAGATTTTAAAAATCAATTCCATTCCCCTTTCCCTCTTCTTGATAATAAGGTATTCGGTTGCTGGGAAGAAGAAAAGCGTTAGATTTAGACTACATATTTTTAAAAATCATAAAGGTTCTAGAGCTCTTACAGTAGAGTGTCTGTGTGGGATGTCTATTTACTTTCAGCTAAATTTTCTTTGCTTAAGTTATGTGCACAAGTTTCTCTTTCCACATTTAATTTTAGGATGGCACTCGAGTTTGCAGAAAATATTGACACATAGAGAACTAAGCATATATTGCACTATTATTAACCCCAAACCCTGTTGACACTCACGGCACTTGTTTGTGAGTACAAATCCACAATTCCATTCCTTGTGAAATTGCCACCCTGATCCTCTGAAGCTGTGTGTTGGTTTTGTTTTAGTTGTAATTTAATAGGATTTGGGATTTGATGCAGGAGAAACCACTAATACAAACCATCAAGACATAATAATTCTGGTTCCCTGGGATATAGGCACGAACACATAGCACATTTGTCACATTAGTGGGCAACGAGAGAAACATCCGGCTTATTGCATGGCAATCAGACCCTTGGTGAAGGAAGACACTTGATGATCTATTAGCGTACAAGGATCTGTTGTGCGCCTCTTCCACTGCGTGTCATCGGGTTCGAGGAAGAAGGAGGACGAGATGGAGGAAGAGGAGAAGAAGATGCATCCCCTGTCCCTAAGCAGCTGCCACTGAGTAGGAGGCATATGGAAATAGTGCATGAGCTGAGTAAGCGAGTGAACCAACGCCGAAAGAAACATGACGAATCACCCTCAATTGGCTCCGTGCTCCAAAAAGGAAGTTACTTGTATGCAGAAGAAGCAGCTTGACCACTCATGCCAGTTGGACTCCCATCCTTGCCCGCTCAGAGAGACATTTCCTCTGTATTTCAAAGCAGCTTTGATTCCAGAAGACTCTCTCCTTTTCTTTCGTCTTCCCTTCTTTAACTTGAAACAATGCCTGACTTGAACTCTGGAAAAAGAACAATTTTGGCTCGATGTGCTGAACGAAGAGCTGCTGTAACTGAGCACCATCGGGTTCTGAAGAAAACCAAAGGGCATTTGTCGGGGTAGGGCCAGAGTATCGGTTAAGCCTCCTTTGGTGGCGGGTGACAAGAGCCACACCCAAACGAGCTTCAGGAATGAAAAGTGTGTATACGATGCAGACTAAGCAGTGCGGCTGGGCCTCAGGAGCCGGTGGAACCCGGGCTCAGCCCCAGCTGGGCTCTCTGGCTGGGGAGCCGTCCTCCGATCTCTCTGTGTTGGCTTCTCTACTCCCATGCTGCAGAAGAACTTCCCCTGTGTAGTTGGACATGGGGATTTCTTGGGCTCACCCAAAAGTTTCAGCTGCTCAGGGAGAACGAAACATACTCTCTGAGTCCTTTTGGTCTGGGAGACTCTGATAAAAGGATTCTGGTTGGCTGGCTCCAGGAAGTCACCCTCCCCTGGATCAATCAGCTGAGGCCCTCTGTGTGAACATGGAGCATGGCATGTTGAACCTCATATATGAACCACAAGGATGCACATATGAATCTTATTTGTGAATGGCAACCACGAAACCGTGATGTGGCAGGTCACTGTCAGGAGGGAGCCATTCAGAGGAGACAATCCCATGGGAGTCCAGTAGAAGGTAGAATCTCCATTGGTCTTTCTGTCAAAGACAGTCTTTCTCTGAGTCTTCCAGAGCATCTACAAAACATCTAAACATCAGGAAAAATGAGCAGGAAAAAACTTAAGTCAACCAGTTGCTTTGGTGTCATGTCAACTGGACTTCATGTTCAAGATTGCTCATTCTTGATGTCTAACCACCTTCCCTCAGCTTTTTGGAATAAGACAGGTAACCTGGGTGACAGGAGATGGCAGTGTCACTGTCACAATGCCCCCTGTCTCAGCTTCCTTTCATGGCCCTTCCGTGGGCTTTTCTATTTCGTTAGAAAAAGCATGTTTTCAGGGAAAAGAGGAAGCACCCAGTGTCGCTTGTCTCAGGATTCTAGGTCATGCACAACCGTGGGCACATTGGCCCAGGTAGTCACTTCCACGGGGTGATTAGGAAATCCTCTGGCAATTTTATAGCTACATATATCCACAGAGCCCTCATAGGCACACACTTATTTCTAAATTTCAATATGGTTTGCATATTTCTTGCTAGTTTCCAGTCTGATGCAAAACATAGCAGTTGCAGTTCATCTGTTTCATATACTGTATTCTCAATACTTACTGTGTGTTCTTACAATAGCCATGTCTCAAACATGGTTTCTATAAGTACATAAACATTTTAACATAGTTTTTAATGGGAGGCAAATCTAAATATATTACATAAAATGTTTTAAGTTTGAAAACTTTAATTAAATATTATAAAAGAATATAAGGAAAATATAAGGGGATGATTCCTTCTTCCATTACATAACCGTTAGAACTTGGTAAAGAAGATAAGATTTGTGAAGTGGAATTTTCATATTACATATAAAATATAAGTCATATGCCAAGGATACCAGTAATGTTCTCACAGCAAGCTGATGGAAATTGAAATCTAATCCGCCCCCCAAAAAATGGCATCCAAAATAATTATTATTCTTTGTGTGAGAATTTTTTGAAATAGTCATGGGATCATTACATGGCAGCAGCAAACTTAAGAAGAGAATTAAAAGTGACTGTAAATCCATTTAAGAAGTAGCCAGTCAGAAGAACACAGGCCATGCCAAATTTTAATAATCAGTTTAGAAAATGATCCCTGGAATTTAAGCTCCAGCAGAATAGGACATATGCTCTGTGAACCAAGGCATATTTTTCTAATCCCCTGTTGCTATCTCTGTACTTAACACGGTGACTGGAAGATAACAAATACTTACTGATTAAATGAATAAATTATTTACTTATTTATACCTTGCTTTATTTTTAAGAAATGACTAACTAGAAATAAGTAGAGCTAAAATATATCTAAGGAATCACAATGAATCATAAATTGCACTTAAGCACAAATTAAAAGTTAAGATGATCCTTCATGAAAAAGTGGAGTCTTCCCATTCGTGTTTAATGGTGGCTTAATCGAGTACTTACGAATGTGCATAAGGAAAACATTGATTAGCTGCCTTTCATCTTCACGGAAAATGGGACAAGAGAAAATGACTTTAAACATAAATATGTGATATTAGAGGCAGACATAAGACAGTGATTTCTGCCAACCTTTACCAGGGAAATGTTTGACATTTCAGTAAGTGTGGAACATGGGACGTACATGTCTATGTTTATAGCCTCCAGAATCTCCACTAAAATCATAGCAAAAGGATGTTTAAGACAGGCATAAACCCATAAGGACAAGGAGGATGAGAGAGGAAGCAACGGCAACAAAATTTCAGAGGTGACAAAGAAGATGGAGACGGGATAAATGACCTGTCAGACCCTACGTCTGACCCCAGCTTAATCCTAAACTGATGATGGGAAAAGTGTAGAATTAAGATGATTTATCCTATGCAGTCCTCGAAAGGCCTGGTACTTTTTAGTGGCACTGGACACCTCTGGAAGTAGAGTTGCAGTGGGGTGACTAAAAGAGGAGGATTTTTAGAAGTTGTTTGAAAAAACAATCAGAACCCAGATTTCCTCTCCTGTTCTAAGTGACTACCTCTCCCCTGGCCCCCTTGCGTGATAGAAGACTGGAAGTTTATTCTCTGTCAGGGATAAAAAAGAGAGTTTCTGGACTGGGGAAACCGGCATGGTTGAAAGCAGAGGTACTCTGCAGAGAACTTCGGGGCCAGGTGAATGTGGGCATCACGGAAGCTGAGAACCCTGTTCAGCCCTCTGCTCTCACTCAGGTCCCACAAAGCTGGAATTTCACCCTCCAGCAGGAGATTGGGAGACTCTTCCCTTGATTATTTGCCTCCCCAAAGGAAATACCCAAAGGTGATAGCATCGGAGGTTCCCCAACTTAGCGGTCAGCCAGCCCACCCGGAAGTGAGCTGCACGAAGACACCTGCACCCACGCATTTAGGGGGTCGGCTCTTCAGTGCCTTCTCCCTAAAAGGAGCAGACAACCAACTCCGTGAGGAAAGGCTCTAGCATGGAAGATAGACTCCAACACTTACCCATAAAAATAAACTTGGCGGAAATAGAATGATGCGTGACATCAAAAATCAAATCAAACAAAAACGACAACAAAACTATCAGCAATATCCTTACAGAGATAAGACAATATAATGAAACCACAAAAGTAAGACTGGATGCTGTAGAAAGGAACATTTGGGGAATGACAACAACAAAAACATTATTAAGCATTAAAAATAGTGCAATAGAGCAGAAAGTTTGAAATATAAGTCAAGAAAGCCTCCCAGAAAGCAGAACAAAAAGATGAAAAAGTGTAAAATAGAAGAAAATAATTAAAGAACCAGTCCAAGAGGTTCAATATCTAAATAATAGTAGCTCTAAAAAGAGAGAACAGATAGAAAGAAATAATCAATGAAATAATGCAAGAAAATGTCCAGTCGTGAAATGACATACGTTTCTAGTTTAAAATGGTTTGCCAAACATAGAGCATGATAGTTGAAAATAGACCTCACTAAGTCTATTTTACATGCCATGAAATTTGAGAACACTCAAGACAAAAAAGAAGGTCCTATAAGCTTCTAGGAAAAAAAAAAGGTCGCAGGCAAAAGGATCCAGAATCGAGAGGCTTTCGTCTTCTCATAACACTGAGGAGCCACTGAAAGCCGAGGGAGACGATCTTTATAACTCGAAAGGAAATGGCTTCCCATGGGAAATTTCTGACCTAGCTGATCTATCAACAAATTGTGGGAGCGGAACAAAGATATTTTCAGACAGGCACAGTCCCAGAGATCTACTTGTTGTGTGGTCTTTCTCAGGACGCTGCAGATGGATATTCTTCACAGGAACAGAGTATGGAGGAAGACAGTAACACAGGAACAAAACAGCAGGTGATGAAGACAAGAGTTAGGCGGAGGGAACCCTGCGAAGGACGGTGAAGGTGGATTCCGGGGGCAGCTGTACCTGGAGCATGAAGGGCGACCAGGTGAGAGCAGGTCAGGGTCTGAAACAGGCTCCTGCAGGAAGTTTCAACTGACAAAAACCCTGATGTGTCTGAATGTCTTGAGAAGAGATTATACCACTAATTGAGTTTTTGCAGTTGAAGTTATGATAAGTACATGTAAAGTCAGGCAAATTAAAGAGAGAAATGTATTAACTCCAGAGAAAACAAACGTGCAGGAAAGACAAGCAGTCTTAGCCAACTCTATGGCTTCCCAGAGAACGGTGTTGCAAGGTTGCAACATGCAAACAACCATGGATCTCACCAAAGTTTGGATTTAACTATGCAATGCCTAAACTGAAATCAAGAAGGAATGCAAGCATATTTTTGGAGATACAGAGGTGAACGCCAAAATAATCAGCCGACGTAGTCGTAAGTGGTTGCCTCCGGGAAGGAGGACAGGGGAGTAAGGTGGGGGCTACTGTTTTCATAAGGAATTTGTACAGTCGATTGACTCTTTAACTTATGCACATGTGTAAGTTTGATAAAACTAAAATCTAACCAACGAGCAAAGAAGGGAGGGAGGGAAGGAGGAAGAGAGGGAAGGAATAAGAGATAAGAGAAGGAAAATGAGGCTGCATAGATCCTTTTTCCTGGGCAGACAACCCTTGGTTGGTTAATACCTGGTCTTGGTCACGTACAGGGCTCTGGACTTCAGGCAGGAGAATTTTCTGAGTGCAGAATTTGGTATGCGATGTGAGCATAGGCACATTTCCCCCTCCTGTCTTCATCACACTAATTGTAGGGTCTAGGTCACTCTCAACTGCCTGTAATCATTCATTAACGAACCAAAGGAATATCACAGGAAAATTCTTCCAATTCAGGCTGGGCTAAGACAGACATGTCTCAGGTGAGTCGATTCACACCAACGCTGCTTTTGCCCAGCTGTTCAGACATCCGTGGTACACTTGGGAGATCACAGCTATGTTTGTAGAATTTACACTTCAGATTAAAGGAGAATTGTACAGCTATTAAGAACGTTTTAGGAGACAATCCTTTGATCTTCTCAAGCCTTATACTTGTAGGTTTGCTGCTACGTACGGAGGGGAGCAGGGCTTCCCTAGCAAGAGGCAAGAAGCCTCTAAACTACTGCTGACCTGCCGTCCTGGATTTCAGCGGGTGGAGACTTGTAGTAAGATGTGCACACTTCCCACCGCCCTCCTTCTGTTCTGCGTTGCACGCAACCCTGTGGAATCACTGGGTACCCAGCTTCTTCCTTGACGAAGAGGGGCATGTGGCAGAGCCGCTGAGCGGGCGGGGAGCTAAGCGGCCCCTGGGGTGTGGGTTCAAGTTTCAGTGATGCCACTCATTTGGGAAATTGACCTCACATATCTAAGCCCCAATTTCTTTACCTGCAAGATGAGAATTCCAACATTCTTTCAGGGGTTCTTAAGGGGATTATCTGAGATCACGTAAACAACCAGTACAGCGCCTAGTATATTCCATGTTCCGTGAATTAAGCTGCTATTACCCTTGGATTGCCTTGTTTCTGACCTTGGTGGCCACTGGCTCTGCCTCTTCTTAAAAACGATGATCATTTCAGGGGATAACATTTACAATTCAAAGTGGGACCTATCATACGCATTCTAATGTGTAATGAGCCTGGAAAACAGAGGATCAGAGAAGTTAAGTAACCTTCTCAAGGTCACCCAGCTGGTAAGAACGAAAGTACAAATTTGAACCCAAATCATTCTAATGCCACATTTAGGATTGTTCTCATTTGTGTAATATCAGGAGCAGTTTGAATTGTTCCTTTTTTTAAAAAAAAAAAAAAAAGTAAATTTATTTTTGAAAGGTTGCTTTTAAACTCACAAGGGAATGATTTTTTTTTTTTTCTACAAAGTCTTTGTAAGGTATAAATAGATTTTTTGATTTTTGCGCTCCAGCTGTGTGGGATCGGGGAGAAGAGTGAGAGGACGGAGGCTCCGCGTCGCTCCTTACACAGAGCTGGAGCCGACAGCTCGGCCACTCAGCAGAGTCAACTCCTTTCCATGATGTGACAGCCCTTGGGGCATTTGAAAACAGATACTCTGCCCCCCACCAAAGCCCCCTGGCCTGCCACCCTAGGTTTGCAGCTAAGACTTGATCGCCTGTTTGCATGTCAAATGCTGAGTGTCTTCCAGGCACCAGGAGCTGTGAGGACATGAGCATCCGGGATCATCGGCAAAGGTCCTGTTCAAGGTCATTGGAAGCATTCTCCCTTATGGTGACCATTGTGTGAGTCCTGCAGGACACTGGATTCACAGATCCCTCAAATGGCCTCGCCACAAAGCCCTTTGTGACAGCTTTTCTGACAGACATTAGTCTTAGTTAGTCGTCTTTACAAGCTTATACGGGGTTGGCCAGCATGAAGATTGGAGTAACCGTCTGATAGAAAAGTGTTCAAGGCCATTGCTCTGGCCACGTCCTTGTTCCTGGGGCAGGTTCTGCATCCCTGCTGGACTGAATCAACACAGTGCATTTCACTCACACACAGTGGTTTTCACGGACTGAAAACTGCAAATCCAAGGCTGCCAGTTTCATCTTCCTGCAATTTGCTGTGCAGCCCTCAGCAGGTGACCCTAATCCTTCATCTTTCTGGGTATGGAGGGCTTTGCATCTTGGGGGAGCAGGGGAGGGCACGGGAGCTTTAGAATACTAATTAGCAAAGATCGTCCTAAATGCAATGCCAGTTAGACCAGCAAACCTGTGGAAATGGAACTCTGAATACAAAACAGCCCAGTTCTTACCCCAAGGAGAGCGGGGAGGCAACGGGCTCTGGATGACGAGGGGAAAACACAGCCTGACAAATGACTTTGTGCTGCCCAGGGTTTCCTCCTGGGCCCAGGGGTCAGAGTGTCTGCTGGGGCACAGGCACTGGCTTCGAGTACATCTGTGTGGGCTTAGGATCCAATTCCCAGATGGAGACGCTGCAGACGGTGCCAGCAGCACATACGGCTGGGAGGGTTCAGTCCCTCGGAGAAGGAGCAGAATCCTATTCCCAGATGGAGAGGTCAAGGCTGCGGATATTTTTGGTGCCTTTCAGTGGGAGGACAATGTTATTCCCACACCTGATTGGCAATCCTTTTTGGCGTAATGGAATTTAAATGTTGGCATGGATGCTGTCATGTGACTGTGTTACAGAAATAAAACTCGGGGTGCTCTTCTTGTCTGTGACGCAGGACTCCCTTCCTTGCAGGCAGCCTTCCTCGTCTGCAGGCAGTGAGAAAAGGATTCACTGGATAATTTTAGAGAAGAAAGCTGAATACAACTTCCTTTCTCCTCTCCACGGAACACAGGAAAGAGGAACTGTTCACCTGCCGAAAATGCATCTTCTCCGCACAGCTCAAGCTAACTTGTAAAGCAGTCAACGGAGGCGCACCCCCAGCCAAGCAGTACTGTTTTCCATTCGTATAAAACAAACCTTAACAAAGTGGCAGGTGATAGAAAAAGCAACAAACATTTAAATTTTTCATCATATAATTGATGTGATTTCCTGGATGTAGAAACTTACTCAGGAACTATCAAAAACTGTTTCTGAATTCTGTTGGGAATTCCAAATACTGTTGGAATTTAGAGCATATTACTGAGAAGGACCTATAATCCATCCTCTTAAACGTTGGATAGAATGGATCAGAAGTAAAGTGCGCATAATAATTTCACTTTATTTTTTCTTAATGAAAACACTGCCACCAACTGGTTAATAAACGGCTTTGACTACTCTTTTTATTGACTGAAATAAACAAGTCATTTTTCCTTCATTTAAAAAGGGATCAAAATTTCTACTAAAGGAATTTTTTTTTCATAAAAATTAATAGCACCTCATAATGCCTGTCATTCTTCAATTGTTTGCACAGTAAAAATGACCCCAAAATGGCACATGCTTGCCATTCCCCAAGCAACAGTGGGCAGCACTTTAGAGGCACTGATGGTTTCCAGTGGAAATTGTTGAATTCACGATTTCAGTCTAGTGAATCACACAGCGGGTTCGTTAAGTTAATGGCACAGTTGTCCTCACTGTCATAAAAGTAGGAGAGCCTGGCTTAGAGACCTGATGAGAACAGCAAATATCCCCTAGCAGCTTCAGGACACCCCAACTCTGGGTGGGGTGGTCCTTTGGTCCCCATTGAAAAGGAGCCCAGCTTTATGTCTGCATTTATACACGATATGTTCCAAAGGACTCATTTTGGCTTTGGAACATCTTTAATTGACCTAAGATGTCTTGAAGTGTTAAGGCACAGAGAAAAAGAAAAAAAAAAAAGGGAAAAAATCAAAACGGCTATATCTGGCAAAAATAAAATAGAACCTGATCACATTTCATAAAGTCTGAACCATCGTCTCGACACTGACACGCATTCATCCAGGTCCAATGTGGCACCAGGAGCGGAAACACTGTGGCTGCCACTTTCTTGGGAAGAGTTCCACAGCGAGAGGGCTGGGAGCCGTGATGGAAACCCTTGTTCTGGGGCAGGTGCCGTTCCAGCCTTTCTCAGGGAGGCCTCAGTTGGACCTTGGGGGTTGGCAAATGTAGGCTCCAGGGGAGGGCAGGGGAAATGTCCACGGGGGGCCCCCTCTGAATGTGGCAGCCCACCCGCAGGGAGGCCAGGTTCAAACGAGAACCAAGAGCAGAGCTGCAGGTGTCGGGATCACCCACAGGGCTGGGGGCTGAGGGACCTGCGCACCAAGGCAGCCCCAACTCAGCCGCAAGGACGGTAGAATGAAAGGGGTGGCCTAAGGGGGCCTGTATTTGAGAATGTCAACTGCAGAGTAGTTTCTGCTCTATTTCCCTGAGGTTTGATTGATCGTTAGCTACCTTTGGCTGAGGTGTTCCTGACTGTATTTGTTCAGCATGATGCTGGTGGGTGTGGTCCAGTCAAGCCAAGATCTTATGAATTACACAAAATTGAACACTGTGCTGTGGTCCCCAAACTTATTCCATGATGCAGTCCCTTTCTACAGAGCTTGGGGCAGGGTGGGCCCACTAGACATCGGGGGACCAGCAGCACCTACTGCCCCACCCAGGGAGGCACCTCCACCTTGGCCCAGGGTCAGTGTGACGGGACCCGAAAGATGAGCGCCGGGTACCCTGTGAACTTCTCTAGGAAACTGCTTCCGACGATGCGCATTAAAAGCCTTATAAGGACCATGACCCCCTCCCCCTCCCAGCCTGGGGTGTGTGTCTCAGCCCCACTGTGGGGTTGGAAATGGGCTGATAGTCAAACCCAGGAGTTCCTGCTCCTCCCACATCAAGGGCGCCATGGAAGGACTAGGAGTCCAGGCGTGACCCCGGGGCCTGCTGGCAACCTTGGCCATCTCAGTAGCCTTCTCTAGACCTGGGTTTTCTCATGTGTCAAATGAAGGAGCTGCGCTAGAACGATCTCTTGAGGACCTCGGCTGTTCTCATGCTCTAAGGTTTCCCGCATCCGTGGTTGCGTGTGCTTGCGTGCACGTGTGTGTGCGGGCGTACATGTGTGTGTGCGTGTGTGTGCGTGTGTGTGCACTCATCCACACACAAACGGTGCTCAGGACAGTAAGAGCTTAGCGTGGGAGAGCGTGTGGGTGCCCACCCTCCCAACATCGTCATATCAATCGAATTGAGCACTAAAATGTAATTCTAGTGGTTTCAACTGAATGCAGTTAGAGAGAAGCCAGAGAGGGGAGGGTGCCGTTCACTGCAGTCCCTTCCCTTCCAACTAATGAGCAAAATGTTAACGATTCCAAACAAAAAGATTCAGTTCTCAAAATGGCATTAGTAAGAAACGGGGAGGAGCCATTACGAATTTAACGTACGAAGATAAAAGCTCTCAAAGGCTCCCAAGCACAGACATTAAGCCGTAACATCGTTTATTAACTACACGGTTTTGTAGAACTCTTTGCAGTTCATATTTACTCAGTTGAGTTCACCTGCATGAAAGTATTTATGCAGCACAATTACATTATTTAAGGGCAAGTGTCCATTATAGCTATTATGAATGCCCGACAACACTTGAATTCCACAGTAGACTTAATGTTTTTTTAAAAAAAGTGAGCAACAAACATTTCGACTGGTAAGTTTCCCTCAGGCCTTTGCAATGCTTCCCAGAAAAAAAGCATAGAAAAATATTTTTTATTTAAAAACTTCTATTAAAAGAATAAAATAAAGCTTTGTGATTTTTTTTAAAAGGACGATTTGCTTGAAAAATTCTTGCTAAGCTAGTGGGTTTTTTCTTTTTTTGGCCAACCTTTTCTCTTAACATCAAGTCAGCCTGGCACTTTAATATAGCAATATCCAGACCTAAAAGAATTCCTAGTACTGGTTTTAGCAAGAGCCGGGCCTCGATTATTAAACTGCCCCGGCTGGTCCTCCCGCGTTCGCGCCTCCTCCGGGGTGAGCCCGGCGCAGGGGGACAGTCTTGACCTCCCCACTCCGCGCAGCACGAGCCTGGACTGTTGCGGCTTCTGCTCTCCGGTCATCAAATCCTTCATTAGGAGGAATCTCCCGAGCAAACATGCCCCAAGCACTTCCCTGCAGAGCGATTTCCCCAAATTGGATGCTCCTGGCCTCCGATTCATCATCCCGACCTCAGCTCCGTGGCTCAGTGCCCGGCCTGGACGCCCGCCCCGGCGATGGCCTGACCCAGCTGTGCGAACAGCTGCTTCTCCGACCAGCCTCGGTCCCAGGGCCGCCGTGGGCAGCGAGATGCTGACCAGTGGCTCCCCATTTTCCACCCGGCTTACCCAGCTTTGGTTTCTCTCCTGTCGCGCTCACTCCCGCAAGCCCTGTGACTTCAGGACACAAGTTCCAAAAGTCATCCACCTGCCACAGAAACCGTCCCCCCATCCCGCCTTACAGCAGAGCCTGGCTGGGAAGGGGGTGGGGGCCGCCAAGAAAACTCTGGAAAATGGAACAGCTGGATTTTTTCGTGTGTGTGTGCTTCATCTCGTTTTAAGATTTTATTTCATTCTGTTCTTACATTTGGAATAATATGCAATTAGAAAAATGCTACCATTTTACTAAAGCACATTTGAAAATTTTTTTCTTCATGAAAAAAACGAAAAGAAAGAGAACAACTCAATTTAAGTCCAGAGGTTTTGCCATAATAATGCAAATAATTGTGAATCAGTTAATCCATTGGGCAGCATTTGTTGAACTCTTCCGGTGTTTCTGTGGTCTCAGCCCTATTGTCACCTGACTTATGGAGACTTATTTTAAGAGCTGCTTCTAGATACATTTTATTTCCTTTCTCATGCACTGCATTGCTAAACTCAAATGTGTTTCAGATGTTGATGTTGCAAAAATAAAATAAAAAGAATATACTCAATGTAGCAAATTGGGAATAGGGCAAAGTATAAACAAAAATAAAAACCATCACTAGAGACAGCCTCTTTTAAATTTTTAGTTACTTTTCATCTAGGTTTTTTCTTCATGTATTAAAAAATGTGTTTTCAGAAAATAATTTCATATGTATGGGTTCTGCATCACGATTTTTTCATTTAACGTATCAGAAGCACTCCCATGTTATTAAACATCTATCAAAACATATTTAATGTCTTTATAATGTTCCGTTAGATGATTTATTTCCCCATTACCCTTTAATGCAAATGCTCATTTGTTTAATAAAAATGTATTGGGTGCCACTCTGTGTCAGGTGCCATATGTTGTTGGGCATTTTGGTCCTTCCTAATTTTTTAGCTTTATCGACTTCATAGTGTTCAGTATATTTTCCCTACATCTTGTGCACACCTTCAATTATTTTATTAGGATAAACTTCTTCGAAGCTTTCTGTTGAGTGAAGAAGAATGAGCACGTTTCTCTGCCAAGTTTTTACATGGAAATTTTCAAACCTACAGAAAAAGAGAAAGAATAAAATAATGAGCATTTCATTTAGATTCACGAATTGTGAACATTTTTCTCTCATTCTCTCTCTCTCTCTCTCTCTCCCCCCCAACCCCCTGACACACATACGCATGCATGCACACACACAGAGTTTTTTCCCTGAAGGACTTGCACCTTTGAAAAGTATCTTGCAGGCTCCATATTTCACTCACTCCTAAATGCTCAGTCTGCATCTCCAAAGAAAGGAGGTTCTCTTACACATCCATACCACATTTACCATGCCCAAGAAATTTAATATTTATACAGTAATATTAACCCATGTATAGTTCACTTTGATTTTTCCCCACCCGTGGCAATAATGTCCTTTACAGCTGTTGGTTTTTGCCATGTTTTGTTTGTGCAGGTGCTTGTTTGGCTCAGGATCCAATTGAGACGCACGCTGCACTGGCATCCTGTCTCATTCCCCCGCCCCCGGATTTGGGGAGGTAGAATTTGCAACAAGTAAAATTCACTCTTTTAAGGGGTATAGTTCTATGAATTTTGACAAACTTATACAGTAATGCAGTTACCGTGGTGGTAGTTTCGAGATATAGGATACTTCCATCATGCCAAAAAGGTCCCTCTTGCCCTTTTATGATCCCTTCCTCTTTCTCACCCCTGGGAACCAAAGATCTCGTTTCTATCCGTAAAGTTTTGCCTTTTCCAGAATGTCTTACTTTTGAGAGTTATCTGTGTTGCTATGTGCTTCCGTAGTTTGTTCCTTTTGTTACTGGGCAGCATTTCGTCCTATAGATGAAACACGATTTGTCCATGTGTTTACCAGTCGATAGACATTTGAGTTGTTTCCAGTTTTTGGTGATGATGAATAAAGCCACTACAAACACTTGTGTGTGGGTTTTTGTGCACTTCATTTCTTTTAGGTAAATACAGAAGACTGGGATTTCTGGGTATGCTACTAAATGCATGTCTAGTTTTCTGAAAGACTACTAGACTGTTTTTCAAAGTGGCTGCATCGTTTTGCATCTCCCCTCCCTGTCCCGCAGCAATCTAGTTGCTCTTATTCTATTCAGAATTTGAAATTGTTTGGGCTTTTAAAAGCCATTCTAGGCCGGGCACAGAGGCTCACGCCTGTAATCCTAGCACTCTGGGAGGCTGAGGCGAGTGGATCCTTTGAGCTCAGGAGTTCGAGACCAGCCTAAGCAAGAGTGAGACCCTGTCTCTACAAAAAAAAATAGAAAGAAATTAACTGGACAACTAAAAATATATATAGAAAAAATCAGCCAGGCATGGTGGAGCATGCCTGTAGTCCCAGCTACTCGAGTGGCTGAGGCAGGAGGATCGCTTGAGCCCAGGAGTTTGAGGTTGTTGTGAGCTAGGCTGACACCACCGCACTCTAGCCCGGGCAACAGAGTGAGACTCTGTCTGAAAAATAAAAAAAAAGCCATTCTAGGAGGATGTCATGGATCTTACTGTAATTCTAATCGGCACATCTCTAATGCCTGATGGTGGCCGTCCTTTCAAATTCTCATTGGTCATCCACGCATTTCTTTGGTAAAGTGTCTCAATGTTCAAAACGTTTGCTCAGGGCAAAGGGAAATATTTGTTTTCTCATTGTTGAATTTTGAGGGAACTTTATATATTCTGGTTGCTGGTCCTTTACCAGTTACATGTTTTGCAAATGTGTCTTCCTTGTCTGTAGCTTGTCTTTTCATCTTCTTAATAATGTCTTTCGAAGAGCAGAAGTTTTTAATTTTGATGAAGTTCAATTCTGATTCTCAATTTTTTCATTATGGGTCATACTTTTGGTTGTATCCAAGAAATCTTTGCCAATCCAAAATCACAAAGGTATTTGTTTGTTTTCTATTAGCAGTTTTATAATTTTAGTTTTTATATGTAAAACTATTCACTTGGAGCTAATTTTTGTATGTGGCATGAGGTATGGGCCAATGTTTATTGTTTTGTATGTACACATCCAGTTATTCCAGCACTGTTTTTCGAAAAGAGCATTCTTTCCCCTTTGGTTTACTCTGCCTTATAAACAAAAGGATATAAAAACAAAGATTATGTAAAGAGTGAGGTAGATTCAGGACTGTTAGATTTCGTGGTGCCTACATGTGAAACCATTGAAGACTTACAATTCCAATTGATGGAGATACGAGGTGTGACTAAAAGCTGGATGATCCATTATTTTTAGCTGTCCATTTGCTTGATGAGAGTTTGGATTAAAAGGGCATTTAATTGCCAATCCTTTAGTGCCTAGAATTTAATGGTATATGACAAAAATTAATAAGCCTTTATATATTTCTTGTTCCTTCAAAAATATTTGTGCTACTCTTCTGGTTTTTATAGATTAAAAGAAATTTAATACATAGAAAGTGCTCGTTTTTCAGAAGAACTCTTAGACTTTAAGGGAAATTCTGTAATCACAGGACCTCTTTGCACTTTAACACATACCTTGGGGATACCAGTTCATTCCCTCATTCCCTCTATTTGTGAGGCGTAGTTGGATTTAAAAAATTTGAACTCCTTTTAATTTTTTTTTCCAGTTTTTTTGTTTTGTTTTCTCCCACCAATTTCTTGTAGCCCCTCAACAGCAGTGAATTTTTGTTGTAATTCAGTGCTTAGGCTTGCTTTACATGAAAAATAATAGTTTAAGGCTGGGCGCGGTGGCTCACGCCTGTAATCCTAGCATTCTGGGAGGCCAAGGCGGGAGGATCACTCGAGGTCAGGAGTTCAAGACCAGCCTGAGCAAGAGCGAGATCCTGTCTCTACTAAAAATAGAAAGAAATTGGCCAAACAACTAAAAATAGAAAAAATCAGCCAGGCATGATGGCGTGCGCTTGTAGTCCCAGCTACCCGGGAGGCTGAGGCAAGAGGATTGCTTGAGCCCAGGAGTTTGAGGTTGCTGTGAGCTAGGCTGATGCCACTGCACTCTAGGCCAGGCAAGAGAGTGAGACTGTCTCAAAATAAATAAATAAATAAATAAAATAATAGTTTAAATATATCAAGAAGAAAAATGGGAATGGAAGGTTCCCTTCCTGCTTCATTTTTAGCAGATGAAATGGTGTAGCCATGAGTCTGCCAATTTCCAACAACTGGGCTGAATTGGAAGACGCTATCTGCCAGATTCCACATCCACACTTTTTCTCTTCTTTGCCTTGTTAGCTCAGTATGTCAGGAATCCAGGTTAGTGTAGATGCACAAACACCAACGGCATCGGTGTTTTGTACTTTCCTACCACCAAGGTGAGAGTGTTGGCCAATGAGAGATAATCGCAGGGCTGTCCAGGGTATCGCACCATGCTAAGTGTCTGCACTTCCATCTCAGTGGCTGCATCTTCCCACGGGGAGGACAAATGTTTGTGCGTACAGCAGACTGAAGGCGTTGCTTACTCTCTCTATGTTTAATTCATTTTACAATATTTATGAGCCCATAATATTGCCAAGGAAGGGGATAAAACAGGAAATAAGAGAGACACACCCTACTCTCCTGGGCTCAGGGCCAGGTAGGGAAGGCTGGTGACCACGTCTGCCACAAGTCACATAATGTGGGGGCTCTAGGGTCTCTAAAATCCATTGGAGATCGCCCCTGGGCAGTCCGTTACACTGTCACCAAGACTGTTTCTCAGTGAGGAAAAACAATTGATGGTCTACTTTATTTTCCTGCAACTGCGGTAAATCTCATCACATGTAAATGAGCCAAGAATCTCCAGTGATTAATCGCCCCCATGATGAATTGTCTTCATCCAAATCCCAAGCTCATCTTCATTTCAACATCTTCATTTCAACAATCTTGTCATCTGCAATAAACACATTCCATTTTGCCTTGCAATTGTTGATTAAGAGTGTTAAACATCTGTTAAAATAAACCAGATCTGTGAGCCATTCTTTATCATTTGGATGAACAATGAATTCATTCTCCTTATCCAAGTGATGTCTATTATTTTTTCCCCTTGATGAAAAACAACAATCCAACCATGAATTGGAAAACCCTAACTGGCGCCTTCTTCCATCTGAGTCAGCTAATAGCCATGGGGCACGCAAAACAAAACATTCAAGATCATTCCTCGTTTTATTAAAATTTGACCAAAAATAAACCAAAAACCCACCTAATTTTTAAAATGTATCATTTTTACCATCCCTGTTTAATGCAGCATTGGTTAAGCATACTTTCAGCTGCAAATAAAGGAAACTGTGGCAAATAATAGCTCAGCTTAAGATGTATTTCACCCACAGCACAAGGATCCAGGAATTGGTCATCTAGGGGCTGATGCAGGGGTCCCCAGGAACGAGGCTGCCTCCTCTTTTCCATCTTTGCTTTCTACTCTGCTTACAGCAGACTTCACTGTCATGCTTGCCACCTCCTGTCACAACATGACCTCCACACCAAGCAGGAAGCTGCCATCAAACAGGAAGGAAAAAAGGAGAGAGGAGGGGTAATGGAGCACCACATCGACCACTTCTAGCTGCAAGGGAGTCTGGCAATGTGGCTGTTTTAGCTGGGCTCCTTGTGCCTAAAACACACTCAGGATTCCACTGGGGAGGGAAGTGGGTAAAAGAGATATTGGCTATGCAACCAGCAGACTCTGCCATAAACACAGAGAGATCAAGGGACTTAGAGGTAAGATGTACTTGATACACTTAGAGTGTGCGATGGACTGTAGCAGCTGTAGCAGCATTGCTTGTAGCCTCTGATTCTTTACCATTTTCATGCACACACACATGTGATTTTGCTCCTAAAAGAAAGTACCTACATCTCTTTGTTGAAGAACTGCCTCAAGCTGCTGAAGCACTGTGCTTATTTATATACAGGGAAAGATGGAAAGTGTCTGGGAATTTACATGCCCCCAGGATCAGCCCTTAACCTGCAGTATAAATGCTTCCATTCTCTTTACACTAATAGAAATGACTCTGAGATGTGTGAGCTACATATCTGCACACCTTCCTGAGAGGTTAAGCCAAAGTTACACTGCAGGAGCCTCTGCCTGGTATCCACCTTGGCTTGGTCTCCTTACCTTCCTGGTCCCACTTCCCCATCCCTCTACTAGTTTTTCCTGGAATCCCTTCCTAATAAATTACTTTCACAAACATCTGCATCTCAGGGGATGCATCTCAGGAACCCAAACTAAAATATCAACTGTCATAATGTTAGCCCCATCAGTGCATCCAAATATCTATGTCTTCTCTAATCAATCCTGAAATTATTGAAAAATACTCACTCATTGTTGAAAATTCGTGTCATTATCTAACCTTCAGGTGCTTTGCAGTGTCATTAGTGTTTATAGATATCATCATTGTAGACATTGTAAACACAGATCGACATGATGGTCATATCATTAATGCCTTTGCAATCAACCAACTGCAAGGTAAAGAACTGAATGAAACTCGGTCTCTTAACCATTTATTTAAGCAAAAGACAACTTTTAATCAGACTAAAATGCATTCTTATCATGCCATTTAGAAGGATATGTGTTCCAGCAAGGCTATTTATATTACAGGGTAGGGTGTCACCGACTTCCCTCCCGTAATGTGAATTTCACCATTCACGTCATTTCTGACACTGAGCCTGATGGGAGAGTCAAGCAACTTCTTATTTTAGGTGTTATTTACTTGTACTTTGCACTCTGTGTTTCTAGTCAAAGACCAATTTTCTATATTAAAAAGCATTCTTAGGTTTTCCTTAAGGCCTGCAGGTTTGTTTTCATATATTTCATCATGATCTTGGTTTTGCATAATTTATTGCTCAGTTTTCTTGAACAGATGACAATAAGATTTAATCTTATTTACATTGCCATGGTGATAAAAGTCATCTCCGAAATAACTTTAAGAACACCTATGCATTCTAGATCACCTGCTGCTGCTTTGGGCTGTGCTTGAAGTGCCTTCTGCTATGTCAAGGTCAATGTCAGAAGCTTCACAGACAAAGGCATGACTGTCTCAATCCTCAGTGACTCCGGGAAGCTCCAAATGTGTTCATTACCTGGTATATTTTTACTCATTTCAAGCTTAGGCTTCTAACTTTCCTTTTAAAAGCGACATGTTTCAAGTTTTCCATTGAAAATATAATTTTTAAATTATAATGCTTTAACAGGACAAAATGAAGAACGGCACTATCTCAGCAAGAAGCAAATTCGAAGTCCTTTTTGTCATATGAGAATTCACTGCAGCTGGAACCAGGCAAAGTTGCATTTTGATAAACAGAATCTTTGAGCCAACACACAATGGCAGGAAGCTAAACTGACTTGTGTGGGCTGGTTTTATTTTCTATAATCAAACACTGGCTCAGGAAGTGACACATTCACTTTAAAAACGGCTTCTAGTTCAAGATTTTATACCCAGACATATTTTTACTTCCTCTAAATGAATCTCCAGTGACAGTAAAAAAAAAAACACACACACACACACTCAACAAAGAATAAATTTTTAAAAATTCACACCTTAAAATGGCAAATAGTATCACTTCTCAGCCTTTTGGCTAAAGTCAAACAAAATGACAAATGAAGAATGAGGAACTCATAAAACCCATCACTTTTTTAGTTTTTTGATAGTGTCGGGGAACTCCTTGTCACTGACCCTTAACTAAGTTATTCCTTTTGTCAACAAAGCATTGATGGGGCACGGCTCCTTCTGGACAGTGAACTGACTATAGGGGCTGGTGGCGTTGTCTTAATTCAGTATCAGCTCGTCAGGTGACAACCTTTCGGCTCCTCAAACCTCCACTTGCAGTTCGGTGCGGGCCCCAATCCACGCCTTTGCCTTCCTCCAGTAGGAAACATGCTGAATTGACAGCAAAGGCCACACGCTCATGGGAGCAACTCAGTGGGCCAAAGACTTGAATGCATCTCTGGATGACGTAAGCAGGAGGGCTCCCACCTTGGAGTATGCTCACAGAGCTGGAAGCAAGGAGCAGTGTGCTCTTCAGAGCAGACAGCACCAAGGTCAATGCAGAAGGAGCAGGAGGCAGGGTAAGAGGTTTGAACACTGGGGGCTTATTTAAGGGTCATCTGTGCATGGGGATGAGCCCTGCAGCATCCCCACGAGCCCTACGGCATCCCCCCAAAGCACAAGATGAAGTCTCCCTGCCCTAACAAAAGTGAATCAGCAGCAGGGAGGAGCTTGGTTTTAAACTCTAATTGAGCACCTACTATGTGTCAGGAATGTGCTAAGCCCAGGGCATAGGAAAAGCTGATTCTGATGGCCCTGGCTTCATCCTAGGCTGCTCTCTGGGGGCCTGTTCCGGAGCTCCGAGCAGGCAGAGAGAATTTAGCAGCTAGGAGCCACCTCCTACCTTCCTGGATGTCAGAATGGTAAGCCACAAATACACAGCGAGAACTTCTACAAACACTGTCTATTTCTAATGATCCAACTGAGCCATCTGTTGGGTACCTTCTTAACCGCTGTCAACCAGCCAAGAAGCTCTCTCTCCAATTTTATATGCGTCGAACGGTTACTAGGCCACGCCAATCAGCAAAGAGCTCAGAAAACTTGACTTGCTTTAGAAAACTGAAGGACTCTCATAAAAGAAGTCTGTGCTCTGCCCATCTGTTTTGGGGGAACTTAAAACATCCCATGACATGAATAATGATTAAGCAGGAACTTATAACTAATTATAACTAATTACACCATTAGGACCTACTTTGATCTTCTTGGGCTTGGAATTCATCACACTCCAGTACACTGGCCTGTTCCACAATCTTCGGTGAGCTCTCGGTCCTCATTGGAAGCTTAGTGTGGAGTGTTCAATGTGCTCCCCACCCCACAACGCATACACTGAGAATTCACTCCCAATCCACCCGTTCTCAGAGGGCCCCCCAGAGAAGTCCGAGTGTCTCAGGGCAAATCCAGAGTGAAAAAAGAGCTCTGTCTTCTTAGCAGCTTCTTTGCATGTGAAAGAGACTTAAAATTTCTATTGCTCAAACTGTGACCAATGCAGAAACTTTGCTGTGCACGTCCCTCTGTTCCCAAGGAAATGTCCCAGGCCTCAACCTCACTTACTGGAGTTGCTCTCAAGATGTCCCAAGGCTTGTCCTTCCTTTGTCCTCCATGGTTCTTAGTGTCCTGAAGGCTAGTGGGCTCCAGTAACCCAAGAAATGTATCAGATGGTCTTAGAAAAGGGAAGGTTTTTCGTTTGTTTGTTGGGAGTGTTTCATTTGTTTTCTTACTGAGAGAAAGCAGAGTGTGATCGGTGTTGGTGCGCTCATGGACGATGCAGCGGGGGAGGCAGGTGTGATGATCGGAAGAAAGGATAGTGCTGGAGCACCCTCCTGAGTGGGCGAGGGTGGCCCGCTGTGTGCGAGGGGGCGGCTGGTGACAAGCAGGAAGGCCACGTGAATGGCCTCCAGACACGGCGTGTGCAACTGTGGAGACTAAACAACAGCACGAAAGTGATGTCTTGTGTGGTCTTGGCGGATGCCGCATTTCCTCCTGATCTCCAACTACAGTGTCGTGCTGTGTTCCAACTTCTGCCCAGTGTTTCGTAACAAGGTGCAAAGGCGCTCCTGTATTTGCTCTGGCAACGTAGAGGTGGCAGTGGCCTTGTGATGGGAGCACTGCTTGCTGTTTCCTTTTTGGGGTTTATTTATAATAAATAAAATTTTCTCCAGAATAAATTTACAAGTGTTACTAGGAATATTAATAGTGACTGAAAAATGGGTGTTTTTCAAAAAGCACTTGGAAGGACGAGTTGCTCTCCCCAAGGCGGGGAAGCCTGGGGGTCAAACAAGCTTAGGGGGAGAGGAAACCAGGCATTTAGCATGTAGGAAATTTAGTGATAAGCCAATCTGAAGAGGAGATAGTACGTGATTCTAACGATTTGACATTCTAGAAAAAGTGAAAACAAGGAGACAGTATAAGGATTAGTGGTTTCCTGGGGGCGGGGGAGGAAAGAACAGGCAGAGCACAGAGAATTTTCAGGGCAGTGAAACTAGACTGTACGACACGGTGCTGGTGGACAGGAGTCATTATACACCTGTCAAAGCCAGTGGGCTGGGCAACACCAAGAGTGAGCCCTAATGCAAACTGTGGGGTTCCGGTGATAGTGAGCGTCAGCGCGGGTTCATCGTCTGAAACAAACGTCCAGCCTGGTGGGGATTCCGACAGCGGGGGGAGGCTGTGCGCGTGAGGCGGGGAAGGAGGTATTTGGGAAATCTCTGTATCGCCCATTCAATTTTGCTGTGAACCTAAAACCCCTCTAAGAAATAAAGTCTGCAAGACAGTGAAAAAAAAGAGAGAAAGAATGCTGGCAAGAGAAAGATGCAGTCAATTATTCACTAAATCAGATTTTTAAAAATTTAGAAAATGTGTAACAAAAAATTCTCCAAATTAAAAAACAAAGCCAAACAGCCAAATGTAAAAATAGGTAAAAGTTTTTATAGGCAATTCATTGATAAAGAAATGTAAATGGGCAATAAACAAATGAAAAAATGTACCTTCATAATCAGGAAATAGTATGTTAAGCACCAATGGGCATGCATTTCTTTTCCCATCTGATTGGCCAAGATTGAAAAAAATTATAATATCAAGTTTTGGTGAGGATGCATTACCCGGGCAACTTCACAGCTATTTAAGGAAATATTAATTGGTAGAGGTCCAGGAGGTGCTTCAGAAGCTAGTTAATGTTACTAAATTGCATGAGATAAAATGTCTTCACAATGATTTAGGTTTCAGGTTTTGCTAAACTCCGGTGAGCTAGCTTTTCAAGAAAAAAGACTTTCTTTCTATTAGTTGTTCTGTTAGTCAGATAGAAGTTACTTCTAGATAAAAAGTTAAATTGCATTCTGAAAATAAATAGTAATTCTTTCTTTCCTTTGTCAAATTCAATTCCATTAGTAAGCCGTTGGGATATCAGAGAAATTTCAATGGCAAGAAAAGTGCTGGGGTGATTGTAATAGTGTCCATTATAATCCTGAAATGATGTATTCTTGAACCTCCCACATTGGTCAAGAGAGGTTGGCAAGTGGGCACAGAAACAAGTGAGGTTTAGGGGTTAAATCTAGAAGTAATTTCTTCCTGTTGCTGCCATCGTTCCTCGGCTGACAGGCGGAGAGGAGGGTGGGTGTCTAAGTATTTCTAAGAGTTAACTGCCCTTCCCCCTGCAACATAAGGAAAGATTCTAAATTATTCAGTTCTACATAAACCACCTTCGATAGATACGTGTCTAACGCTTATAGCGGGGACATGGTCTTACAAAGCCCAGGTGCACAGACCGTCTTTTACTGAAACTCTAAGTTCTGTGATTCACCTCTGAATCCTAGACTTGTCATAGCGCCTGGTGTAGAAGTCACATAAAGAAGCCACTCAACTAATTTCTAATCAATAAATAGATGAGTGGGTGGGTGGATGAATGGATGGACAGATGATACCAAAAGAAACAAAATGGATTTTTTGCTGCACAGCAAAGCAGGTTTTAAATAGCCCGAGGAAAAATCTGGCTCCAAAGAAGTCTTGGAGGACTTGTGCTCAGAAAGAAAAAAAAAAGGCCTTGATAAGTGCCTAATGAGAAGAAGACCTTTCCGGATCCATTTGATAATTGGAAAAGCTCAAGCTTAGGAGTGTTCTTGCATCGATGATGTGTCTATGAACCTGTGCTTTCCTGATTCTGCAGATGTAATTATGAAGGGATTTCTTATTTTTAAATAACTGGATAAAACAAGAAGATTCTGTTTTGACTTCTTAGACTCCTACGTTGTTTTTAGAAAAATGCTGGCAAAGGCTATTTTAATTCTTATGATTTTTACAAAGGAAGGCAAGCTGAATTTGGAGCTTATCTTGAGGCAAATGACTTTTCTTTCTTGGCCTTATTAGTTAGGTGATGCATCTAGTGTCCTGTCTGTGTGTGGCACATTCAGTCTGAGGGCTGATTAAAAATGCTTCCTGCATCATTAGACACGTGCCCTTTCCCGCTGCCTGTGGCGATGCTTGCAGGGCACGAGCGGAGGATGTGTGAGCAATCCCTGGCTCTGTTGTGCTTCTCTGTGATTTATAGCGCTGAACCTTCAGTGGAAATTTGTGGAGCAAAGTCTAGCCAAACTTTGCAAAATCAAATTTTTATAAGGTTAGTGTAAATAAAAAGAAACTGGAATGAAAATAAAAAGGCAGCTTCAGTTCCTTCCCTCCTCTTACAAAATAAATGGTTTTGCAAAGGAAAACTCAAAGTATTAAAGCCAAAATAAGATATTCCTCCCATAGGCTGTCTCTGGCCTTGGAAATTGTTTGTTTGATAAAAGAACATTGAGAGAGAAAATGGACCAGCTCAGTACTTTGCAGAAGGTAGGTGTTATGTAAGCATTTGTTTATTAGATTTGAAAATATCTTTTGGAAACTTTTTTAAACAAAGAATTTTTGAAACTAAATTTTAGCATCTTTGTGCTTATAGAAGTTATGGAAATTAAATTTTGTGTCCTGAAATTAGAGATGTCAGTGGATCAAAACTTGTAGGTCAACGGGAGAGCAGGTGAGGCTGATGGTGTAAAATAGCAGTTCTCAATATGGGGCACTTTTGTCCCCCATTGGGCATTTGGCAATATCTGAAGACATTTTTGGTTGTCACAACCTGGAGCTGGGAGTGGTACTGGCATCTCATGGTTAGAGGTAGAGATACTTCTAAGCATCCTGTAACTCACAAGACAGTCTTACACAACAAAGAATTCTCCAGGCCAACATGTTAAGAGTGAGGTTGAGAACACCTGGTACAAACATTTTCAGTGGGGTTGAAAGCCAGCGCTAGAAGGCAGAACCTTGGCTGCCAAGCACTGCAGGGGGTTAGGATGCTCCCGATCTCCCCATTCCAGGTGGGAAGGTCAGAGCAGCTTTCAACTCCAAGAATGCAGCCATGACATGTAATTCATAGTCGGTCTATATTTCAATGCACGTATTTTGGTCCCCAACCCAAACATGATACCATACGTAATTTTAAAATTTATCTTTGACAAGTCATGCTTTTTTTAATAAAAATAAATGAAAGCAAACTAAATTGTATGCATGTCTTAATTAAATGGAAAGAAGCTGAACATGTTATGCAAAATACTCAAGATTATATTAACATCAATTTGATAGTCTAATTGTAAATTAATAATGTACTAATCAAAGCCAAAATGTTCCACAATTTAAAACATTTTTAAGTTAATATACTTACAGAAGATGTTAAATGATTACAACCCTTAAGGGTTTCATAAGATGATATATTTTTGAGAATGAAATCAATGAGTGAAGATTATGGGGATATCTTATTCCACAGGACATCAGCAAAAAGAGGGTTTTCGTTTGTGCAGTCGGGACCAGCCTCAGTTCTATAGCACCCCTTTCTCCCTGCTCGGCACCCCTCTTCCCACCTGGCCTGCCTCATCCACTGGGATCTTTAGATGACAGGGCCTCGGGCTGGCATATCAAAAGACAGATGCACCATTTGTTAATTGAAAATATTGTATACATTGTAGCCAAGGAAATTTCTAATGTAGATGCCCTTTAAAAGCATAACTTTTGGGAAAATGTAATGTTTGTCATTCAACGTAGGCCAAAAAAATGCATATTGTTTATCAGTCTCTTTAGTTACTCAAAGAGTGATGGAGGTCCAGATATAAGAAGAAAGTGGACTGTGGGTAAAACCTGGAAAAGGCTGATCCCTAAACTCGGTACCATATCAAGCCGTACGCAGCCTTGCCCGGGCACCCCTCTAAATGAAGGAAACACAGACGAAAGAGCGGAGCTCTCCCAGGCTGGCCACAGCAGCTGAGCAAGGGCTCAGGGCGTCACCTGGGGAACTGTTGAACCTGCAGAGCAGCCAGGTGGCTCTGAACCTTGGGTCTGCAGACTGCCTTGCCTGTGTGTGGACGGCACTGAACCTTACAGCACGTCGCCAGGATGGGTCATTGATCCTCCCTGCAACCCACCAATGATCCGGGGATGAGGCCCTGTCCAAGGTGCTGGCCAAGGCAGCGGGAAGGAGGAAGCAGATTGCAGAGTGCCGCCAAGAAGGGTCAGTCAGAAGTCAACAGCTGCCTGTGCGGGAGACAAGGGGGAGGAAGGAGTCAGGGGAGAGCCCACGTTTGGAGCCAGAATAACGTTCAGCGCCTCAGCAGTCATTGCCAGGGTCAGGTGTGATTACTGCAAGTGCGATAACTCAGCAACATGCCAGCAGGGTGTTCCACGTGGCTGAGCAGGGTGACAAAGCTGATGATCAGCTGTGGTCATCTGAGCCCTCTCCCTCACAGATTGGAGAAATTGTTTATCTGTCCTGAAGTTATCTATTATTCCTCCTTCCTTTTCTTCAGTCTTTGAAAAGAATACTGTACACCTGTGGTCCCCAACGCCCAGGCCGCGGCCCGGTACTGGTCTGTGGCCTGTTAAGAAACGGGCCTGAGCTCTGCACACCCCCGTGCCCATCCAGGACACTCCCACCCCCACCCCCAGTCCGTGGAAAATTTGTTGTCCATGAAACTGGCCCCTGGTGCCAAAGAGGTTGGGGATTGCTGCATACACCGTACTATATACATATATGTATACTATACACTGTACCATGCCATCCACTATATCCCAGGTGAATTAACATGCCAGGAATGTTTGACCTTCCTCGTTGCATCTATTGTTGCCATTTTCCTGACTTTTTACTGCCGCAGTGGACCAAAGCACAGCTCCAAAGCAGAGTGCTCAACCTCTCATTGAGAAGTCTCTGATGCAATGTCCCCTGGTTCTCTTTTAATGGCCGTGTTCTGGGTTGCCCTTAAATTCAATTACTGGAAAATTTCCAATTTTTTCCTTCTTCAGTATAAACTTACACTCATAAATGAGCTGTGTCTGACTTTCTTCATTGCTGCTCCTGCCCACAAATTTGCTCAACCTCTTTTATAATAACACTTTTCTTTCTTTCGAGGGGCTCTCTGTTCTGCCCTCCTTTGCACAGACTGAACCTTTAACTCATTCTCTCCCGCTCTTCCACATCAGTGCTGACGAAGAGGAAGGACTTTATGTGGCGGGGGATGGAGCGCAGGACAAAGAGCAGGTATTTCTCCCAGCAATCGTCTGACCTCCTCTGTTCCCTCCCTCCTCCTCCCTCACGTCCCCCGCCCCTCTACCCAGCCCTGCACCTGTCTTTGCTCAACTCTCCTCTTGCCCTACAGCCATTTGGAACCTCATGACAAGCGAACTGGAAACAAAACACTAAGTGACTCTCAATCGACTTCCAGGAACTGACCTCCTGGATTAACAAATGTTCTCCAACCGCCTTCTGTACAGCTGGAGTCCTGACACCCATGGTAGACCCCGGCTTTCTAGGGGCATGAAGCTTCTACAACACGGGGGTCTTCTTTAAGAAGAATGCAGATTATAAACCCACAAATAGATATGAAAGTAAATGTTTATTAAAAATGATAAAAATCACAACAAATTACCACTTTTAAAAAGTTAAAAAATCTAGAAACACTACATCCTGAAAAAATATTTTTCCATCTATTTTGGCTACATACACAGATCATTTTTATAGAGAAACAATTTTGCAATATCATTTTCTGTAAAGCAATGCTGTCCAACAGAAATATGCAAATCCCACCGGTGAGCCACGTCTATCATTTTAAATTTTTCAGTGACCACATTTTACAGAGTAAAAAGAAATACATGAAAGTAATTTTAGTGATATATTTTATTAACCCAACATAGCCCAAATATCATAGTATTAACATACAATTGATACAAATACCAATAAGGTACTTTACATTCCTTTTTCCCTTAGCAAGTCTTTGAAACCTGGTATGTATTTTCTACTCATGTCACAGCTCAAGGGCCACGGCCACATTCCGAGTGCTCAGCAGCCACATATGGCACCACCATGTTGGACTGTGCTGCTCTACCAAAACTTGAAAGATAATCCAGTCTTTCTTCTTTCATGGTGGGCCAAAATTGATTTTTTTATTACTGATAATTTAGGAAGGCTTCTTTTAGGTTGTCAACTCATTGTTAGTAATGTTATGAAATATTTAGGATTGTCATCATGTTTGTAAAAATTTCTATCCAGTCTTTCATACATGAACTGTAAAGTTTCAGGGCATTTCAAGTTGTCTTCTGCAGGGATTAATCTTAAATTCTTTTTTGAATTGAGGGCCCTTATTAAGCAGTGTGTTGCCAATATTCACATTGCAATGGCCATTGTTTTGTCTTATCTTTGATGTCAGTATCCCATGACAAGTCAGCAAGAAATTGGAAAAGAGCCTGTGTAGATGTGGGTGAGCACGTGCATTTACATGGCGGTGTGTAGGGAAGCAGAGGGAGGCAGGATAAGATTAGGAAAGTGTGTTGGACGCAGGCGGGGAGGTGAGCAAGGCTTTCCACTGCGGGCAAGAGGCCAAGGAGAGGCTCTCTGTCTTTAGGTTAAGGAATCGATGCCTGTACATGGAGCCCTGTGCTGAAAGCAGATCTCCGTGGAGCTCTAATATTTCTGCACACCTTCTCAGCAGAGCAACTGATGGCTTATTTCCTGGACTCTCTTTTTGAGAATGTCAGCATAACAAACGGCCTTGGAAGAGAGAGGTAGTATGTCCCCCCAGGGCACAGAGCAGGTGTGTTTCCTGACCAGGATAGTAAGAATAATGTCTCCTTCTAGGTAAAGGTTGGGTATGTTTGCTAGTAGTCCCTTATAAGGTATGAATTTCCCAAACTCGGTGTTCCTTAGCTGTGACACAGACCCACTGTGTGCACAACAGCAACCAGCGCCACATCGTGTCACTCCCATGAGCCGTGGGAGACAAAGGGAACTGACGGGAACATGAGCTCGTGCTGCCTGCTCTGACGTGAGTTCTCAAGTCCTTTGTCTCTGACCCAGGAGTCTCATGTCTTCTGCCAACATCTATGAAATTGTCAGGCTCACTTGTTAGCTTGCAGGTAGGGTGAAATCTCAGATTACTCACAATTCTTGACGCACTAGCAGCATATGAAAGGCCTTACAGTGTAGTATTAAGGTCATTAGGAGGTGAGACCTGCAAACCTGGGTATGGCTCTAACTCTGTGTTTTGCTGGCTTAAAACCATGGCTGTAATAACTGGACTCCACAAGAAAGCCACTGCAAATCACATACCCCACCACACCCAGACTAAATGTATCCCCAGTTCAGCTTCCTTGGGCCAACCCCCAAGTTGCTTGTAGCCACTCCAATCACCCCAAGTGAGGAGAAATCAGAGTAGGAACAGATACTAGTCTAAGCTGACTGGAGTACATTTATTTTACTTTGGCAAGTTTCACAACACTGTGAACACATTTAAAGACTCCTCCCACGACTTCAGGGGGGTCCCTTGTGGGCAAGATAAATTCGTGGTCATCTGAGGTCGGCCGTTTCCTGAATGCCTCGCCCCTGCCCCCAAATGAGGGCCTCCCAGAGGTTCCCGCTCCACCAGCTGAGTTACCTGCTCACCAGGAATCAGTTGTGTCTGTTCTCAAATTTATTTATGTCAGTTGTCCTTGAAAGGTTTATTATCATTTTGCAAATCGTTGAAATATAAATGCAGAAATGGCAGTGGTTTTTATGAAAACCAAGTTGAGTGCCTTGGGAAAGGCAACTTATTTTAAAACCTGCTGTCAGAAAAGAAGTATGAGGGAAAATATTGCAAAACTTTAGGGAAAACCCATAAAATCCTAGAATTTTAGTTGCAAAAAGTGTCTTCAAGCTTCTATTCCTGTCAGCTTCAGAGCTCAGAAGTCAATAATCCAAGCCAAAAACACCTACAAAACAACCACCCCAATAATGATTTTCTTTTTCCCTCTCCTCCTATTTTTTCTTTTTCTTTCAAATAGAAATGCCTGGTCAGGGACAAATTGACTCCACTGGAAGGGAGTGAATTTTCTACCAAAAGTCATTAAAACCCTGGCAAGGTTGATCTGCCACACAGAGACAGCTCCAACTATGAAACGTTATTACGCCGGAGTCTGGGTAAGCCACGCTGTGCAACGCCCTGAGCATTATTTACTCTCCCAGGCCTTCCACTCACCCATCACAGCACCTTCACGCACACCTCTACTCCTTTCTCCTTGCTGCTGTGACAATTCCCACAGCTTAGCTGCTTAAACAAACAAATGCATTATCTCACGGTTCTGTGGGAGAGAAGTTCAATGCTGGGAAATCTGCCATTTGTGACAACTCGGATGAAGCCAGAGGGTATTGTGCTAAGTGAATTAAGCGGGACACAGAAAGACAAATTCTGTATGTTATCACTTATATGTGAATTTAAACAAGAGTTGAACTCACAGAAACAGAGCCTAGCAGGGTGAGGTGTTGGTCAAAGCGTACAACGTTCAGAAGATGAATGAGTTCTGGAGATCTAACGTGTAGCCTGGGGACTACGGCTAACAATATTGTGCTGTCTGCTTGAGGCTTGCTAAGAGATCAGACCTTAGAGGTTCTATCAAAAAAGAAAGGTAACTATGTGAGGGGGTGGAGGTTAACCAAGCGGATTGTGTGGACTGTCGTAATCATTGCACAGTGTACGTTACATCGCATCAGCATGTTGTACACTTCATACATGCAATTTATTTGTCAATTATATTTCAATACAGGTGGAAAAAAGTTCAATGTCAGTCTCCCTGGGCTAAAATCAAGGTGTTGGCAGAGCTGCATTCCTTCCTGGAGGATCCAGGGGGAATCTGTTTCCCTGCCCTTCCTGGTTTCAGGAGGCTGCCCGTGTGCCTTGGCTCGCGGCCCCTTTCTCTGCCTTCGAAGCCAGCACCTTTGTCTCTCTCTGCCCCTGTCTGGTTCCGTGTCACATCTCCCCCTCACCCTCCTTTTCTGCGTCCCTCTTCCCCTTTAAGGACCCTTCGGATTCACTGAGTCCACTTGGACAATTCAGGTAATCTCTCCATCTTGGGGTCAGCCAAGCAGTAACCTTAATTTCCTCTGCAGCCTGAAGTCCCTCTTGCCATGTAACATAACATACTCACAGCTTCTGGGGATTAGGGCATGAACGTCTTTCCAGAGCCAATATTCTACCTACCACGATGCACAATTTTGCAGACAGTGGCTTTTGTGTTTTAAAAGATAACTTCCAGCTTTACCTGCTGAAGCTTCTCCTACCAAAGCAGCAAGAAGACTGAGAATCTGCAAAAAGAATGTCAAAGTGGTCCTTGGAGCAACACTTAGACAGCATTCGCCCATCCTGATTCAAGGCCAGCCTGATGCCCCTGGTGGGGACAGTGAAGAGGAGAGACCATTCCCATGCCTCCTCGGTGACTCTTGGGAGCAAGAGGGGTGACTTGGAATCTGGGCATTCCTGGAAGGAGACCTCCTGGTAAGCGTCCATCGCCCATCACAGCTCTGCTAGTGGGTCAGGCTGGGCTGGAGAAGAAACACGGAGAAAGATTTTCATAAGCATTGAGCCAGGGTGGAGGGTCAGGGAGGCGGGAAGGAGGTTAAAATAAAACGGGAGGAGAAAGGGGAAATAAAAATGGCCCAGAAATTGACAAGAGGCCGGAGCCCAAGCAGAAGCCACTAGCGGAGGTTCCCAGGAGTCAGAAGCAACTGAGGCACTTTTAGGGACAGGGATGCCTAATATGCAATTTTACGTTGACTTTTTCTAAGAGAGCTGCTAGCAAGGCAGTGCGGGAAAGGAACCACGCGGAGTGTGGGCGGGAGGGCGAGTCCAGGACTTCAGTGAAGCTCCAATTTTAGAACTGGGGGTCCTGGGGGAAGCTCAGCCCCAGCCCCCCATAAGCTTCCCTAGAGGATCAGGATGGAATGCGGCTTTTCCACTATACGAGACACGTTTCCTTGATTTTTTAATGTAAAATTTACAGATGGCGTGCACAAATCTCATGAGACCATTTGCTGAATTTTGACAACCACGTACACCTGTATAACCCAAATCCATATCAAGTTATAAAATATTACCGTCACCCCCAGAAAGGCCCCTCAGGACCCTTCCCAGACAAATCCTCCTCTGCTGTGATTGTTAAAATATTTTAACTAAACTTCTTGTTTTGAGATAATTGTAGATTCATATGCAGCTGTACGAAATAATATATAGGCTCCTTTTACACAGGCTCTCTCCAATGGTAGCATCTTCTAAAACTATTGTACTCTCATCACAACCGGGATACTGACATTAATGCAGTCAGGATACAGAACATTCCTTCTCCACAAGGATCCCTCGTGCTGCCTTTTTATAACCACAGCCTTAACCCTTGGCAACCACTAATCTGTTCTTCATTGCTATACTGTGTCATTTTAATAACATTCTGTAAATGGAATCAAATAATATGTAAACTTTTTGATTGGCTTTTTTTTTTTCACTCAAGGTAATTCTGTGGAGATAATCTGGGTTGCTGCATGGATAGTTAGTTCCTTGTAATTGCCAAGTAGCGTTCCAGAGTGTGAATGTACCACAGTGGACTCAATCACTCAACCGCTGAAGGACATCTAAGTTGTTTGTGGTTATTGCAAATGGAGGGCTATGAGCATTCATGCAGAGGTACCTGTGTGAACACAAATCTTTATACCTCTGAGATAAATGCACAGGTGTGCACTGCTGGGTCATGTAGCATCTGCGTATTTATTCTTTAAGAAACCACCAGCTGTTTTCTGGAGTGACGACACCATTTTGTACTCCTACCAGCAATGCATGAGTGACCCAGGTTGCTGGCTTCTTCAGCTCCAAGTCTGGCACAGATGAGCAAAAAGAAAACCCAAAGAACTCTTGCTGTTTTGTTCCTTGCATGCAACCTTCCTAGCTAGTCTGCCTTCCTCTCTTCATATTTTCTTATATTTGTTATATATATATAAAATGTCTAAGTATTTAGTTGTACTTCATGGGAGGAATAGGAGAAACTACATCTACTTCATTTTTTTAGAAGCAGAAGTCCTCACTTAATGCTTTTTTGATAGAACTTTACTGAGGCAAAATTTACATACAGAAAAGTTTCTACATATTAAGTGTGTAGCTGGTTACAGTTTTGCATCTGTAAGCAGACATCAGGATCATCGCCCAGCTCAAGCACTGAACATCTCCAACCATCACCCAGAAGGCTGCCTTGGGCTCTTTCTAATCGGTAACCACCTTCCTCCCCGCCTTTCAGGTAACCACAGTTCTGACTTTCGCTACCATAGATTAGTTTTGCCTACTTTTGAAAATCATATAGACAGAATCACACAGTAAAGTACCACGTTGCGTCTCGCTCCTTTCCTGTAACATAATATTTTTGAGATTCATGCATGTCATTCCATGTATTAAGGTTCATTCCTTTTTACTGCCAAGTAGCATTTCATCATATAAACATAACACAATTAATTTTTCATTTTCAAAATTTGATTCTTAAAGGGCGATTTGACACCAACAGGCCGTGGAGTAGAAGATGGAATTTGGGTGGGCAAGCCCAAGGACGCATGGGCTGTAAAGGCAAAGACTGAAAAGAAAAATCACGGCTGTTTCTTATACTTTGAAATACAAGGTGTACAGTCTACCTTCCTCAAACACAGTCGTTTTAGGAAAATCCTATTTGGCTCCCATCTCCTATCGATATCTGTACCTTTTGAAATTTGGATTAGTTGGTCGCTCTGGGTCTCTGACATCTGCCGAGTTCCTGCTGTCAGAATTCATTATATGATCAGTACCTTTTTAGCAGTAATGTGCCAGACATGAAATGATAAGTAGGGAGAATGAGATGCACTTAACTGACCAGAAAAGACAATTCACTTCATATTTCGCTTTAAAAAATTTAAATAAGCCACTTCACGGTGCTTTGCTTCTAAAATGAAACAAACGACGTAAAATAATGAAATGCTAACTCGATTACAGATTTGTACTTTGTTTGCAGGGACTTTCATTGCTAATGTGCAATGACAAATGTCACCGCCGCAGATGGCGAGGGGATACTATGCAGCGGCCTCAGCCTGCATAAATGTAAACAACGGGAACTGCAGAGATCGGCTCAGAAAAGCATGTTGCACGCACGTTACTGCACAAATCACCCACCAGGTACCAAGAAGGCTGCTGTAGAGACCCTGCCCGAAAAGATCTTGCAAATTAGTTGGTAAAAAAGACAAACATATGGAAAATGAAATAATACACGATTTCATAATAACCATAATCTACGTGAATAAAGCTGTCTGTGAGTTTATAAATTTTTCACAAAAGATCTTGTCCAGCAACCTGAGGTCATGGTGCAAGGGAGATGCTCCTTTCATTTTTAAGTAAGTGAGACTCCAAGGGAAGAAGTGGCTTCCAAGTCCCATCAGGTGACTGCGTGGCAGAGCCCGGAGCCTGGACACGCACGCCAGGGCAGCCTCACTCTCATGCTCAATCACACTTACGAGAGGATGGGATCCGTCCCGGCTTCCCCAGTGCTGCCTCGGAACGGAGAAGTCAGGACAGGATGTGCAGGTCTGAGCTGGAGCTGAGTGCAAGGGCGGGTTGGATTTGGCCAGGGGTAAGGAGACCGCCCCAGGAAGCTGGGGTCATGTGAGCAGCACCTGCGGAGCAGGTGAGCACGAGGTTTCAGGGAGAGTACGCAGGACATACAGCCTTGTTTGGATTTCCTAATCGACAGCGCCTGGGTGGGAAGGAGGACAAGGTGAGTCCGTAGAGGAGGCTGGAGTCAGAACAGGGAATGGCCAAGTTGAGACAGTGAGGGTCCCTGGCACCAGGGCAGCAGCGGTGGAAACGGGGACATGGGGAGGCTCTGATCCTACGTGCATGTTCGTCTTTTTAATATACTCCTTTTTGCTTCTGTTTGTTGTTTAGTTTAGTTTTCAATATTTTGATTGAAAGCCATATGAGATGTACTAGGCTAAAGGGACAAAGATACATAGGCCTTCGGTGTGAGGCTGGGGGTTGCACTGTGTGTGCTGCTCGCTTGGCTGCGAAGTGTCAGGTGCTGCTGTCTCTGGCGTCCCTGCTTTTGTCTCCCCCATTGCCTTGGGATTCCCTAGAAACTTATTCTTAAAGAAGGTCTGAGTGTGCTGTTCTTTCAGTGGCGGTCCCTGTCATTACACAGGAGCCCTGCTGAGGTGGCGGCCAGGTGTGGGGCAGGGGACATCTTCTCTGGTCCTCTGGGGAGGACTCTGCCCTTTGGTGCCCTGTGTCCCTGGGCGGCCACTTCCACACACATTTCATTGTGTTTTGTTTTCCCCTCTTAGGTGGAACAGGAAGGCTAGAGGGTTGGAGCTGGGTTTTTCTCTTCCCCAGGTAGGTTAGGCCGCGGTAGAGCATTAAGTGGTTAGGCTCCAGGAAAACAGTTTTGCTCGAGGGCAGTCTTTTGTTAAGGAGAATAGAAGACTTTATTTCAAACCCTGTTTCACAATCGTTACTTTTCCCTTGCCCCTGCTAGAGCATGAGCTTTCTCTGATCAGCACTACAGAACCAGGTAGGGCTCCTGGAGGTAAATGTCATGCAAGTGAGGGGGTCCCCCAGTGACTGCGTGCCCCTGGAGTTTACCAGCTCAGCCAGCATTCTTCCGTTACAATTCAGCTTTCCTTACCCCAGAACTGGTTCCCGGGGCGCTTCTGCTCTGTAAGCCGTGATTCTCTGTATCTGCTGTCTGTGCCTCCGATTTTGGAGGCAGTGGTTTGCCCTGTGGTGTCAGTTCTCTGATGGATGTAAGAAGAGTTTGTTCATCTTTTTCCCTGTAGGGAACCCAGGAGCCACAGCTTCCAATCTTCTTACACGCCAAACCACATTTATGGTATATAATGTATACCATAAATACACATATATGTGTATAAATATATGCATAGACAGTATATCATGTGATAGAAATTTGGTCACCATTTTCCAAAAATGGAAATAGATTATACATCTTAACAAAAGACCATGAGGTCTGCAGAAGGAAAACAAAGGAGAGCTTTATTTTCCTAAAAAAACCCAAAACAAAACAAAAACAATCTGCAGATCTGGGAGAGGTAGCTTCTGACATAAACCGAAAGCTGCTCTGGAGAACAAAGAGCAGCTCTGGCTGCTAAAGAGAAAGTTCTCGCCCCAGTCCTCAATCAGGTCCCTACATGCAAATGAAAAAGCCAGTCTCCATTGGTTGAACACAGCTGAGTCCTGACTGGGTAGTTTCCAAGCCCCAAACCAGAAATCTCTGTTCGATGTCCCTTTAGGTGGCTGATGAGAGGAGTTCTCTCCCCAGGGAGTCTCAGCTCTGGTCATCGGAACTGTCTTGGCTCAGAGGAGCAAGCAGGATGTTCCTCTAGAGCTGCCCTCTCCGGGAACAGTGGGGCATCCACCCCTCTCTCACTCACCACGGCCACTGGTCAGTTCCACGCACACATGCGCTACTCTGCATCTTAACAGCACCCCTAGCAGAGCCCTTCATGTCGGCTGCTGGGCACACAGCTCAGTCCTTCTAAAGAGCTGCTTAGTATTCCAAGACAGGTATGTGTCAGACATGTCTAACCATTCGTTTATCAGTTAGCACAAGGATAAACATTGCAATAATACCCCTTTACATGATCCTTACCTACAGGTGATATAATTTTTAAAGCATAGCTTCCCAGGAGGGGGACTAGTGAGTATAAGACTGTAGGTGGGTGCTATATTTTTAATGGATTTACTGAAGCATAATTTAGATGATACAGTAAACTACACACATGTACAGTATACAATTTGATATTTCTTGTCATATGAATACACCCATGAAACCATCAACACAATCAAGACTACAAATTTGATTTCTTTTTGAGTGAGCTTTAGCAGTTTTTGTGTCTTTTAAGAAATTTGTCAATTTTATCTAAGTTGTTGAAGTTACTGGCATAAAGTTATTTATAATATTCCCTTATCTTTTCAAATATCTATAAATCAGTCATGATGTCATTTGTTTTAATCTTGATATTGATTATTTGTGGTTGCTCTCTCTTTTTCTTGATCAGCCTGGCTAGAGGTTTATCAATTTTACTGATTTTCTCAAAAAAAAAAAAAAAAAAGCAACTTTTGGGTTCGTTGATTTTCTATTCAGATTTTCTGTTTTATCTTTCATTGGTTGCCACTCTGATTTTATTATTTATTTTCTTCTGCTTACTTTGGGTTTGAGTTTCTTTACTTTAAAATTTTCCTTTAGGTGGAAGCTGAGGTTATAGATTTGTGGTCTTTCTTCTTTTCTAATATAGGTATTTAGCGCTATAAATTTCCCTTTATGTATTGCATTAGTTGCATCCCACAAATTTTAGTATATTGTATTTTCAGACATATTAACATGGTTTCATTCTGTTAAAAAACAACTTTCTAATTTCTCTTTTAATGTCTTCTTTAACCCATGAGTTATTTCAAAGTATGTTAGTTTCCAAATATTTGAAGGTTTATCTAATATCTTTCTTTTGTAGATTTCTTATTTAATTCCATTATGATCACATAATTGTCTTTGTATGAATTGAATCCCTTTAAATGTATTAAGATACTTTGTGGCTCAGAATTTGGTTAATCTTGATGAATATTCTGTGTGTACTTGAAAAGAATGTGTATTTTGCTAATGTTGGATGGAATGTGCTCAAATTATAAATTATGCCAATTTGGTTGATAGTAGACTCAATTATATGCTGCCTACAAGAAATCCACTTTAAATATAAATACACACATTGGTTAAAAGTAATAGTATGGTAAAAGATGTATTTACACTGATCAAAAGACAGCCGAATTGTCTACATTAATGTCAAAATAAATTTAGGATTTCCTCTCTACTTGTTCTGGCAATTATTGAAAAGGAGCTGAAATTTCTGACAATAACTGTGAACTTGCCTATTTCTCTTTGCAGTTCTATCAGTTTTTGCTTCATCTATTTTGAAGCTCTCTTCAAATGTTTACCATTGTTATATATTTTTGATGCATTGACCCCTTTGTCATTATTAAATGACTTTCTTTATCTCTGGTAATATTCTTTGCTTTGGAATTTACTTGTCTGAAGATATGGAAAATTTGTGCCATTATTTCTTCAAATATTTTTTCTGTCTCCTCCACTTTCTGTGCTTCCTCGGGGACTCCCATTATACCTATATTAGGCCACTTGAAATTTTCCTTCAACTCACTGATTTTCCGTTAATTTCTTTCAGTCTTTTTCTCTCCATGTTTCATTTTGTATAGTTTTGGTAGCTATGTCCGCAACCACTCTTTTCTTCTGTGATGTCTACTCTCCTGTTAATGCTATCCCATGGCTCATCATGGGCCAGACAGCTCGGCCTGGTCCACAGAGTGGGCTGCTGTCAGAGCTGAGGAATCTCCGGCAAGTCAGAGCTGCACAGCAAGAAGGGTGTGCAGGGGACTGGACTGTGGTCAGGCAGGCTGAGGTAAGTCATAGGAAGGGTGCCAAGAGAAGCAGGAAGCACACAGCCTGGCACGTGGGGGACAGTCAGCTTAGGGTTGGAGAGACTGGACAGGGGACAAAAAGTGGGATCACAGTGGAACTAGGGATTCTCCCAACTTATGCGACACCTATATTGTGCTGACCAAGTTTTTAGTGGTTTATTCACCCAGGCCTATCTCCCTGTCCTGATTGATATTTGAGGTCAGGAACAAATGTCTGCCCTGTCCATGCCAAGTATGTGGTACAGAGAAGCTGCTAAGAACATATTTTTAAATAATTGGAAAAAGTAGGCCCATGGACTGTCAAAGCCCTAAGAGCTGGGTTCAGGGAAAGGGGTCCTTGACATGGGCTTTTGGGGTTTGGGATTTTGTGACCTGGAAGCAAGGAGATAGAAGGATGAGATGCCAGCCCATCAGCTCTTCCCTCCAAGAATTTCCCTCCAACTCCAATTTTCTGGCAATTGTTATATTTTTACAGGGCAAGGAGGGCATGAATACAGGATAGTTGTAATTGTGCCTATCATGTGTAAGAGCCACCAGAATGATCCAGTGTAAATGGATCATGTTTATAATTGTAGTAAACTGTAATTTTAAATAAAATGAAAATTGGGGTTATGCAACACATCTCAAAATATCTAATTAGCAGAAAGCAATTTTGTATACAAATGCCCTAATCTATTATTCAACACAAGTGCATTTTTAAACTATAACTACTAGTCAATCACAATTGCTCTGACATTACAATACAAGTGTCTTGCAAAAGCTATCCAAAGCATTTCAGCAATGTGGGAGGCATCCAGTTTTACAAGGAAGGCCCATGGCAAGATGTGGAGGCCTCGAAACTGTCAAGGGAAGTCTCAGAAACCGCCACAGCCAAGAGGAGCCTGGGGAGACGTGACGACCAGGTGGGATGTGGGTTCTGGGTGGGACCCTGAAACAGAGAAAGGACCTTAGGTAAAAACTAACAAAATCTGAAAAAGATATGGGCTTTAGTTATACCAGTATTGATTTACTAACTGTAACAAATGTACCATAATAATGTGAGACGTTAATAGGGGAAGTTGGGTGTGACATATGTGGGAACTTTGTCATATGCTCCCAATTTTTCTGTAAATCTAAAACTGCTAGTTTTAAAAGTCTATTTTTAAAAAGAGATTAAAATAAAAAACTAATGAAGGCCTGGAAACCTTGTGTCGCTGCATCAAAGTGATTTTAGGGGGACAGTTTTATTATTTAGTTACCTACATAGCTTGAATTGTGTTTTCTTGGACTGTTGAAGTGATACAAATGTTAATATCTGTACTGTTAACATCTCGATATGTGTACTTGTGTAATGTATCCATCATATGAAGCAACGTTTATACATATAAGCGTACTCGGTTACTCAGTTGTGTGTGTATATACATATGTTTGCCCTGCACATACAGATACTCATGGTTTGGTGGAGTGTAATTTCAGTGCATTCGTATTTAGAATGTATTTATACGTGAATCCTCTACAATATCATTTTCATGGTTAAGTAATATTCCATCTTATGATATATTCTAAATCAATGTTAGGCATTCACAGAATTTCAGGGTTTTCATTATTGTGAAGAACAATTTGATGAATGCCTGTAGATTTATGCTCATTCATGGTCTATCCCTGCAATTGGTGTTAGCTCAAAAGGCTTTTGTGTTTCTTGGTTCACGTTCTTTAACTGCCCATCAAACTTGTTCTTATTGATTCCCCAACCAAAAGATTATTGGAATGCTTATTTCTTCACAGCCTTGTTAGCATTCAATATCAATATTAAATTGGTAATTTTGTAAGCAAAAAAAAAAAAAAAAGAATTTACTAAATCACTCTTATTTTAGCCTACTTAGTACTTCAGGTATATGTACCCACGTGTGTGCATTCACACTCACAAACGTGAAGCAAAGACACACGTGGCTTCCACGCAGAGGGCTTACACTCATTCCTGATCAGTGAGCGGGCACCCTCACCTGTTCTATTTTCCATGCAGAATGCCTCCTGCTGCAACATGGCACCATTCTACAGGGACAAGTGGATCGAGGAGAAGACCAGAACGAGCCAGGGAAAAGATGATTTGAGTGCTTTTCTGGTCATCTTCAAGTCAATCGTGTCACATTTATGACGATTTATTGTCACATTGAAATAAGTTTCATTTGTTTAGAAACAATAAATCATGCAAAGGACAGTGGTGCTGTGATGTGGTTGAAAGAACAGTACCATTTTCACACCTTATTTGCATATTTTTAAATTTAAGCCAAATGATTCCACCTCTGAAGACATCAGCATCTGATCTAAATATTCGCAATCTGCTCGCCGGTGCAATCTGAGAGTCCTTACGATACATCAGGTTGGACAGAGTTTATTTGCCGACGCGCGGTGCTGCTGAGCATCGTAACTCAGCCCTGCGAAGGGTGGGGCGTCAGCAGAGCGGTCAGGAGGCTGCACTGAGTCTGCGACGCTGATCTGCTTGCTGGGCAGGGCAGAAAGGGGGATAATAGCACTCGGAGATATTTAAGCATAACGCTCAGTAATAGTAGCAGTAACAACACAGTCAGCACTATTCCCTGAGCCCTAATGTGTGTCAAGCCCTGCACCAAGGGCTTTAGATGTGGGTTCTCTCATTTCATCTTCCCACAACTCCCGGGAGGCTGGCCGATTATTGCACCCACTGCGCGGATGCAGAAACCACAGTTTGGGTGGCTTGAGTATCTTGTCCAAGGCCCCATAGCGCAGAGGTGGTGGTGTCGGATTCTTAGTTAGAACAGCGTTTGCTCATAGAGCTAAATCCCTACACCCAGAATCCTTAAAGGGCTGGGCAGATACACCAACCTGTCCATACCCTTCGGTGGAATGGGGTTATTCTTCTTTATTCACAATCTTTATTGTGAGAACTCGCAAACTTTTAAAAAGTTAAAAGAAAAGTGCGATGAACACATAAATATCCTTCCCCTAGATTTGTCATTTGTTTATGTTTTACCCCTTTGTGTGTGTGTGTGTGACTTTTTTTTTTTTTTTTTTTGCCATACTATTTTGGAATAAGGTGCACACACCGGGAGACTTCACTTCTAAACCCTCAGCATGCACCTCATCCAATGGAGGACCAAATTTGTCTGAAGGGGAAACTGAACCTAAGGTGAACATGAGGAATCCCACTGCTTTTGGAAAATTTTCAATCTCCCAGGACGGTGCTTTGGCTTCTCCCAAGATCTGGCCCCAATAATTGTGTCACCTCCCCTCCCCTACCGTGCTGTGCTGCACCCACCCGACTAACCATCCCCTGAAACCACAGGCAGCTCATGCTGTGGGGCCTCCACTCATCCACTCCCTGCTGCAACTGTGTACATCTTGCTCATCCCTGAAGGCCTGGTTGATGCTGCCCTTCATGAAGCTTCCCCCAATGCCCAAATCTGTGGGGACAGCTTTGTCTCTCTAGTCAATAACCCTCAGAATGTTCTGCTTTGCTTTAGGGGTAGCTGTTTCCCTGTCTGCATGCTCCTTAAGGGCAGAGGGTCATCCTTGAACCCTTCCTAGCATGTGACAGCAGTTTGCATATAGTAGGTGCTAAGTAAACACTCATTGACTTGGATGGATCTACCTGCTAAAGATAAATGGCACATTGCAATCACTCCAGAGTTCAGACTCTAGACATATTCCTTTTTTATGATGAGAAAAAAATCATTTGAATTAATACACAGTTACAAACACAAAATATCCACAGCACTGGGAATGGCATCAGCACACCAGACAGCAGCACTTACAAAGTACTCTCATTTCTCTTAAATACCACTGTAATGAAAAGAACAGGCCGGGCCATGAAGTCATGGGGGCCTTTTAGTGTCAGCAGATAGTTTCATTCTGTTTATACTGGGGAGTTTACACCATGCAAAGACAAACGAAATGCTGTTAAAAGGGAAACCATGATTGACAAAACTACGGGAAGGGGAAACATTTCTTTCTTCAAAAGTGCCTGTAACATGAAAAGAATGCCTCAAAAGGAAGGTTGTTAACAGCAGATAGTTCAACTGTTATGTTATTATACCCAACTGCCAAAGTTGTAGAAAAAGGCAGTAAATGAAGCAGTTGAGATGAACAGAGTCTATTTAGAAGGGGAAGAAATATATTGTATTTCTGAATGCAACAGCTGCATGTAAGTGTAACAAGATCTTGGCTCAAATTATAGCTTTGGATTCAGCCCCCTTTGCAGTGTCTAATCCGCTCTTGTAAGCCCTGGCACAGGCTGCGAGTAAATGCATCGAGGACGTTTTTCCCAGCGTGGTGATGCGCCAGCTGTTTGATGAGCAGCTGCATCGTGCGGGTTCCGGGTCAGCGTGCATGGGAACACAGCCTTTTCCACGGCGCGCTGCGGGGGAAGTTAATGTCAGGCTGTGCCAGCCCGCTGGCTTTCCCTGGCGAACTCCCTGAGATGACCCCATTCCGTACAGCTGGGAAGCCATGGCTTTGTTTTTTAAGATATAAGCAATCTGTTCCTTCTTTAATAGGGCTTACCAAGGAAGGACTTTCGTCAATAACACATGAACCTGAAGGAACTATCACCGTTGGGTTGCAGCAGGTCTTTGGCATCCATCCTTTGATCCTGGGCAAAAAAACACCCTGGGGGAGGAACCTGGAGCCCCACCCTCCTCTGAACCGGACACTTACAGGACTTACACGATGGCTGAATTTCCAGCACGCAGGCACATGACACTCCCCAAAGCAAGGACTGAAAGCTCAACGAGCATTTAGATCCCTCCTTGTTAATTGCCCTCTTCTCTCCTCCCTGCTTTCCTCTTTCGGTCGGATATGGGAGGACATAGGAGAGTAGATCATCGGTGTTAAGACACAGACAAGTGCTAAGGGACCGAGAACAACGTTTGGTCCCAGGTTCATCTAATCATCATCCCCACCCTGGGGAGTCCAGCCCCCATTTCATTCCTGTTCAATCCTTTTGCTCGGGGTGAAGCTGGACTCACCCCCTTAAACCTGGGAGAGGGCACATGACCCAGGCTAGCAAAGTCCTCTGAGCCACTGTGATTGGCTGGGAGATGGGTCCATCGCCAGAGCTGGCCACCGTGATCCCTCCAGGAGATGTCTGCTGAGATGACCTGGAAAGGGTCCTTCTCTTGCTCTGAGAGGGAATCTGAAGGGGACACGTCAGCTTGACCAGAAGGAGGGAGAATTGGAGATGAGCTGGGCAGGGCAGGCCAAGTCAGGGAGGAGAGGTGAGGGCCCCAGAGACATTCTTCACCCCAAAGCTAAAGCCAACGTAGTCCCTGAACTGTCCAATGACATGACCTGATACATTCTCTTCTAGCTCCAATCAGATTGAGTTGGGCTTCTGTGCCCCGGAATCAGCTTGTTTGAATATTTGCTCATGTTTTGTGCCCCTACTAGGAGACGAGCTCCATGAAATCAGGGAGTCCACCTTACTCATTTTTTTTCTCAGCTCTCAGCACACCCCTTACACACAGCACAGGTGCTCACTGATTTAGGGGCTGGGGGACAACTAACCACAATGAACATGTAAGATTTGCATTAGGATTTTTGGACCTACGGTGTGAGTGAAGGTTGTTGCAAAGGCAGAACCTCCCCACACCATGATCGCCAGCTGCCGTATACACAGCGGGGAGCTGGGACACCCATCCCCTGCAGGGGTGGCCAGGCTGGCTCTTCAGGCAGGACCAGGACTCATAAGACCTGTTCCCCCCGGAGCAGCCAGGAGGTCTTGTGTCCCTTGATTTTGGCAGTCCTGGATGTCTGAGGAGGCCTGGTCTGGCGGGCACTGAAGCAGCCCCAAGCACAGACTCAGAGTCCAGGAGGAGTCGTCATGGTGACGGGTGATCCCGCAAAACTCCTCAGACCCTGAATCAGCTTCCTAGGGCTGCGTAACAAATTAGCACAGACTGGATGATTGACAGCAACAGGAACTTATTCCCTCACTGTGCTGGGAGCCAGAAGCCCAGATTCCGGGTGTAGGCAGGGCCGTGCTCTGTCGGGAGACTCGGGAGAACCTGGTCCCTGCCTCTTCCAGTTCCCGGTGCTGCAGGTGCTCCTTGGCTTGTGGCTGCACCACTCGTCTCTGCCTCTGTCTTCGCGCCATCTTCCCTGTGCGTCTGCCCGATCTCCCTGATCCCTCGCGTAAGGCTGCCTGTCACAGAGTCACGTTCCACCCGACGAGTGTCGGAGCTCTGGGAGTGGGTGTGGGGCCAGGAGGGACCGAAGGGCAGAGGAAGACAGCGGCACGTGGTTGACAGGGGCAGGCAGAGGCGTCTAAACAAAGAGGCCCTGGGGCTGCCTCCCTGCCCTGGAAGTGGACAGACGTGGCAGACACAGAGTGGCGTCAGCAGCTATTTGCACTGTGACGTCTGCCCTCCTCGTCCCTCCTCTGAGTCACAGAAACACATCCCAGGAGGCAGACAGAGAGTGAGAAGCGATTCCACTAATTCCTGGCAGCCTTCATCACCTTTGTCTCCAGCCATGATGGACACGCCTTGTGCCCTGACAACCAGGAAAAATCATCTGTGGGCTTCTCTTTCTTGCTCTCAGCAGGCCCGTGAGCACGCGGGTGGGGAACATGTGCAGGACAACAGCACTGTGGGAACAGGGCCCGCAGGGAGGCAGGCAGATGGCACTGGGTGAGACTTGCCACCCACTTACCAGTGGTGTAGCCTTGGGCAAATTAGCGTTTTTCATCAGTGCTAAAACAGAGGTAGTGGTAGTATCTCCCTCATTGGGGGAGTGAGACAACGAAACGAGATAATACAAGTACTACGCACAGAACAATGATTGGCAAATACCTAGAACTCGGCAAATGTTCACTAGAGCCATTCCTGAGTGGGAGAGCGGAGATCTAGATCACGCTCCCAGAATGTTGTAGAAGTTCAAATGCTGATGAACACCGGCTGAAGGCAAAATCCTGCACGGAGCCCAAGGAAGACTGTGTAGTGCCTTCTCTCAAGCCACTCATAAGCAGGATGAGGGCCTGGACATCAATTTGCGAAAATTTTAATAAAAATAAAAGTTCAGAAGTAGTTCCATGCAGCAATAGCCGGGCAAATCCACTTGGCTCTGTCTTCTAAAGACCTTCTGAATCTACCACTTCTCACCACTTCCCTTCCACCACCACCACCCGAGCCCATGGCCTCCCCCGGACCACCCCAGCAGTCTTCAGGCTGGTCACCTGGGGCCCTGTCCCCCGAGCAATCCCTCTGCCTTGCAGCGGCCAGTCCCCAAATCCCCGTCTCACTGTCTCCGAAGGCTTCCCGTTGCCACCTGGAGTAAACTCAAACGTTCTCACTTTGGCCTGTGGAATCCTAGACGACTTCTGCCCACCTCCCTCGTCATCCCCGATTCCTCCCCAACCTCGTCTTGTGTTCAGTCCTCCACCTTCAGCCCCTGTGTCCTCCAGAGTGTAAACTCTGTGAAAGCCAGGACTGCTTTTCAGGGCTTATTCCATTAACTCACTAAAAAGTTGTTGAATGAATACGTTAATCAAAAGGTAAAACTTTCATTCGTTGAGGAACCGTTAAACCTTGCTAAGCACAGACTCCGCTCTCAGGTAGCCTCCAGGAGGCGAATAAATTGCGAAGTGAATGAAGACAGAATTAGGGGAGATGAGAGGAAGGAACTCTCAGGATTGGAGCAGGCAGATTCCAGGGGACTCCGCATGGAGGCCAAGGTTAGCACCTCAGGCCCAGGCTGCTCAGACGTCTTCAGTGGGCGAGACACCTGCACTCCTACTATGTGCAGCAGTGGAGGGGACACAGAGATGTCAGCGAAGAATCCAAGATTACTGGGAAGACGGAAAAGGATACTTCTGAAGAGAAGTCAACATTTTACTGAAATTAATAAATATTTGAACACAATGTAGTCTGAAAGATCTTTATTTGGAAAATGTTGATGTTGAGGAGCTTGCCAAAATATTGTTTTATGCCTTTCTCTAATCTTTATAACATATAACTTTAGCTCTAAGGGGAAAACAGTCAAATTGATGTTTTCTGCGGACGAAGCCATTGGCACGAACCTGGCAAAGGCAGATACAGGCAGAGCTGAGACCCATGAAACCTGCCAGGCGCCAGGGGAACTTTGGAACCAAATTCCTTTCTTTAAGAAGCCATGAAGAACATAATCTAAAAGTGAGATATGGGAAAACCTCATTAATTCAGATATTTCTATTCTCAATTTGTGACCACTTGAATTTTATCTGGGTAATGAAAAATTCGCAAAGCAAATTAAGAATGTAAATAAGATTAGAGAGGGAATGTCTGAGCTACTCCAGAGAACAAAGTGTTCCATGCATTCATTTACATACAAAATTGATAGGCTAATTAAAATATCTTCTGGTTATTAAAGTTACCTGTTGCATATTCGCCTAATAAAATAAGCTTCCTTGAAAATAAGTAAATTTTATTTTCTTAAGATAGTCAGTAACTCTGGTGTAAATTGGTGAGGTGTTTCTGATCGTTTAGTTCTTGGGATCAATGTTCAAATCACTCTAATAGTTCCTCTTTAATGTTTTTATTATTATTTTTGAACCATTTGCATCAGGGTGCTTTTTTTTGTTTTTAGTTCAGATTTATTGACAAGTTGATTGCTGGACATTTGGATTAGTCACAGTCTTGGGCTATTATGAACAAAGAAGGTCTGAATATTCAAATAAAATCATTTTTATAAGCGTATCTTTTCATTTCTCTCGGGTAAAGAAATACCTAAGAGTGGAATGACTGGATCACATAAAAAGTGCAGGTTTAACTGATTTAAAAACCTACCAAACTCTTTTCTAATGAGTTTGATTTGTTGGTACAATTTTGCATTCCTCCCGGCAATGCACAGGAGTTCCAGTTGCTCCATATCCTCACAAACACTTCATAATTTCAGGCTGTTTAGTTATTTCTGTGTGTATGCAGTCATAGTTCATTGTATTAATAGTTTTAATCTCCAGTTCCTTAATAACTAATGATCTTGGGCATCTTTTTATGTACTTATTTGTCATCCAAATATCTTTTTTAGTGAAGTGTCCAAATCTTTAGTCCATTTTTTATTTGGATTGTTTAATCTTCTTATCATCATATTGTAAGAATACATTCTATATTCTGATATACATTTTGGACGTCTTTTTTTCTATTCTGTTGCTTGCTTTTTCATTCTGAAAAGTGTCCTTTGAAGAGCAAACATTTTAAATTTCAATAAAGTCCAAATTAGACATTTTTTAGTAGTTAGTACTTTCTGTGTCCTATTTAAGAAAATTTTGCCTAACCAAAGTTCATTAAGAATTCTTTAAAATGTTTTATAATCTGTTACATTTATGTCTATTGCCTATTTTTTTCATTTCTTTTATATGGTATGTGTGTCTATTTTTATGAAGAACAATGGTTTGCAGGGGCTTTTTTTCCCTACAATGCTAGTCTCATCTGAATATAAGAATGATGCTGGCCTCTTAAAATTATGTTAGAAAGTATTTTTATTTATTTCATTTTCTGGAATGTTTTGTAAAGAACTGATATTATTTCTTCCTTAAATGCTTTGTAGAATTTACCTGTGATGCAATATTGGCCTGGAGAGGTGTGTGTGTGTGTATGTGTGTGTGTGTGTGTGTGTGTGTTTATGTCTGTGTGTGTGAATGTTTTAAGTACAAATTTGATAAACACAGGGCTATTCAGATAATCTAATTTTTCTTGACAGAGCTTTCATAGTTTATATCTTTCAAGTAATTTTTCCACTCCATCTAAGTTGTTAAGTTATTGATGTAAAGTTGTTTATAGTACTCTCATATTATATTTTTAATGTCTCTCAGATTTGTAGTGATGTCCTCTCTTCCAGTACTGATACTAATAATTTATGTCTCCTGGATTTTTTTCCCCATGCTCAGTCTGGCTAGAGGTTTATCAATTTTATTGATCTTTTCAAATAACCAGTTTATTTTGTATTTTGTATTTTTTCTATGTCATTTATTTCTGCTCTTATTTTTATTGCCTCCTTCCTGCTGTTCACCTTAATTTTCTTTTTATCTAGTTTTTAAGTTGGAAGATTAGGTAACTGCCTTGAAGTTTTTAGTCTTTTCCAATATTTTGGGTGGCATGTTCTATAATTGTCATTTAGATCAAATTGTTTGATAGTTTTTTTCAAATTTCCCATTGTCTACTAATTTTTTATCTACTTCTTCCACATACACACTATAAATGTGTATTTTTCTATTTCTTCTTTTGGTTCTACTAGTTTTTATGTCTGGTATTTTCAATGTTTGTTACTAGGTTTATATACATTTAGAATTATTATGCCTTCTTGATGAATTAACCCCTTTAATATACTGAAATGTCCATATTTAAAGTAAGCCTCAAAAGGGTCAAATCGATTTCATGTAACCTAACTGCATCTCAAAATAAAATCCAAAAATATTTAAAATTGGTATAACAAAACTCAGCACCCAAAAAAGTAAAATTCACAATGACCGACATCCATGCAAAAATTATCATGCCTGCAAATAAGCAAGAAAATTAAATCCATAACCACGAAAAAAATATCAATGAATACTAACAGACACAGAAATGAGAGAGATGATAGAATTAGCAAATACAGATGTTACAACATCTGTTATAAACATTCTCCATGCATTCGAGAAGGTAGAGGAAATCATGAACATAGTAAGAAAAATAGAAAACATTAAAAAAAAACCCAAATCAAACTTTAGAGATTAAAAAATGTTGGAAATAAAAGCACACACTGAAAGAGATGATCAGCAGATTAGACACTGAATAAAAAAACATGACCGAGTCAACTTGAAGATACATTGAGAACCTGGCTCCCACACCCACGATCCAGACGTTTAATAACTCAGTTCAGTATAAACACGTAGCGGTATCACTATACCTTGGTTTACCTGCGTCTCCTCCACGGGTAGCATCTTTATCAACTAGAGTACAATGTTTATGTACGGTTTCTTTTGCCTTTAATCTTACCAAATCCACAATTTCCAAAGTTACTTCAGTCAGCACTGTTTCCCTCCAATTTCTTCAGTGAGATTGTTTCATATATTTGTAACGGAGTTAGATTCCTTTGCCACACTCTGCATTATACCCTGGGAGCTCCTGCCCCCTAACTGAGTTTTTGCAAAATTTTCATGCATTACTGTTCACTCTGTGCTGTAAAGTTCTATGGATTTTGACGAATGCATAATGTCATGACAAATGTCTTAGAGTATCACACAGAACAGTTTTTCTGCCCTAAAAAATCCCTCATGCTTCATTTATTCCAGCCTCTCTCTCACCACTAAACCCTTGGTGATCACTGATCTTGACATTATTGCTATAGTTTTGCCTCTTCTGGAATGCCGTATAATTGGCATCGTATAGTATACAGACTTTTCAGACTGACTTCTTTCACTAAGCAAAATGCATTTAGAAATTTATCCATGTCTTTTTGTGGCTTGTTAGCTCATTTCTTTTTATTTCTCTGTTGTGTTTTTAAAAGCCCAAGTATTTACTAGTTCTTGGGGACTGGAACAGATAAATGTGTATGTGTATGGAAAACTACGAAGAATATCTTCTTATCTCAGAAAGTGTCAGCTCCACCCGTCTAATTGCCCAGGCCAGAAAACCGAGAGCCATCCTTACTCACGCTTGATCCACCACCCATTCCTGCGGATTCCCTTCCAACACAATCCTGAATGCATTGATTTCCCTCCATTTCTACTCGCAACACCCCATCCAGTTAACCGTCGTTCAGTAGGATACCTTAATAGCTTTCTAACCATTCGCCAGGCTTCCTCTGCAATCAGTTCTCCAGGCAGCAACCAGAGACACGAATTGGATGATGTTAAAGATGCTCCCAAGTCTTTCTAATTGCTTGGAATAAAATTCAAACAACCTAGCATAATTTTAGGATCCCTCAGGACTGAGATCCTATCCACACTCAAGCTCAGTGGCCTCCCTCCCTCCTGCTGCCCTGATCTTTCAGCTCCTAGAGAAAGCTCCTCATGCCAGAGCCTTCCGCACACAGTTCCCCTTGTAAAAACGCCCTTCCCCTGGCGGTGTGCGTGGCTGGTTCCTTCTCACCCTTCAAGTTTCCCTTTCGCAATCACCACCCCAGGGAGGTCTTTCTTATTCACCAGATCTAAAATGCCTTCCTCAAGTTACTCTTGCTTCTATGCTATAACTAATTTAAATTATATAATATTTTTTGTCCCTCCCGCTATCTTGTGATAAAAGCCATTAAGAAGGCCATGTGAGCTTTGTCTACCGCAGGACACCAGCACCTGGCACTGTGTAGGTGCTCAAGAAATACGTGTTGAAAGGATGGAGGGATGAGCTGTCATGATAAGAGAAAAAGCTCAGAACAACCAGGGTTGAATTCTTATTCTTACTGACCTCGGGCAAATTTCGTAATATCTCTGATTCAGTTTCTTAACCTATTAAGTAAATATAACACTTTTCCCTGGCAAACCTGCTCTTCTAGATGCTTTTAGGATTTTTTTCTTTAATTATTTCATTGAAAACTGCAATTGTTTTTCCAGTAATTTTGTCTGAGACATGGAGGGCATTTTCAATTTGCACATAATCAGACTTATTATTATTATTTTTTTTAGCCGAGGAACTATTTCAAGCATTTTAGTTGAAACAACCAGCTTACAGAACTACTAGTAAGGTATCCAAGTTCCCCAACCTTGGCCTTCTGCCAAAACTGCAGAAGAGACCCACTGCGAGCCTCATGTCATTTTCTAGCCTGTCATCCTTAGTGACAAGGAGGAGGGGAGAGCTCCACGATTAGGAGGAAAATTGGCATCATGAAGGAGTAATCTGAAAATAAACAGAAAAGCCACTCCAGAGGAAACTAAGATAGTTCAGAGAATGCTAAAACAAAAATGAAAAATCTCTAATTGGTAAACGAGAGATTTGGGGGAAATCGATATATTTCATAAATCACTAACTTTGTGCTAAGGATAAAAATCAATTAGTTAATCATAAAGAGATGATCATAAAATTGCAGTATCGGTCAGCTGAGTAAAAGTGGCTTAAAGTGATATGGCATACCTCCTAAAATGATTTTGAAAGACCATGTATCTTCTTTGCACACTTTAAGTTGCTTTCTAAAACTTTTAATTCTATTCAGATACTTGAAAAGAAAACAACTTCCAGCATATTGTAAATATGAACATTAAAATTGTCTGCATTTAAATGTACTCAAGGAAATTGCAATACTATGATGACAACTAAATACTCACCATCACACACTTAGAAAATACATGAATACGCTCTACTCTAAAATTAGAAATTTTATAACTTTGCCTTTTCTTCTTGAATTACTATTTACTTTCCACCTTTATCCAAACATACTTTTATAAATAAAAGACTTCATTGTTCATCTCGTTTCTAGTCCTTACAATAAAAGAATATGTTTAAATTGAAATGTTTATATTTTTAAAATTTTCTGAAACCATGGGGCTCCAAAATTTTCTTCTAGCTTGAGGTATAATTACAAATAATATTAGTGTATATTTTATCAAAAACATAAACATGTTATAAATTAATTTTGAATTTAATGTGAATAATTACTAAAGATAAATACATAATTTTATTGGAAATGCATATATTAATGAGGTGAATGAAGCTTTATCAAATTACTTCATATGGCTGTGCATTAATATGACTTATTGCTAGAATGACATAGAAATCACATCAAGTGTATTCCTGAGTTTTATTTTCGTGGTTGTGGGCACTAAGAAATATTCACATAAATGAGTAGAAACTAGTAATGAATAGATACTAATAAGTGAGTAATACTAATTAGCCATATGCCACAAATCACAGTTATCATAAAATACAATTTTAATGATTACTTGGCTATCAGCTGTTTTAGGTCTTCTGTCAGTTTTGTTGTAAGCAAAAATCATTGGTGACCCTCTGATTTGCAAAAGGATTTGCTACTTTGTTAAATTTTGGGAAATACAGCAAAAATATATAACAAAAATTGTATTAAACTATTAAGTGTAGCTCTTACTCTGTCACTTAGAGGCAATTTGTTTAACAAAATACACTGAGAAGAGACGGAGAAGTTAAAATATACCAGTATGCTTTTGCCAAGATAACATTTCCAATAAAAATATTTTTTACCACATGATTTAAATATCCTTAATCAAAAACCTGAGCTGCTGATTGAGCTCATTAAATTTTATAGACATAGCCCTCTATGCTCCCTAAATAGCAAAGTCAATCCTTTCTATCAAATAAATCCACCAAATGAGATTTACTTTCTGTCACAAATATCTAACTTAATTTTTTTAGTTTTTAATTAATTATGGTATTATTTCATATATGCATGAACTTCCTTGGGCTGCTGAAACAAAGTACCACAAACTAAGTGGCTTAATGGGACAGAAATTTATTGTCTCTCAGTTCTGGCGGCTGGAAGTCAAAGATCAAAGTGTCAGCACGGCCAGGGTCCCTCTGGACTCCAGAGAATTCTTACACCGTCCTAGGTTCTGAGGGCTTGCTGGAGACCTTTGGAGCCTGGCTTGCAGCTGCATAACCCCTGTCTCTGTCTTCGTCATCACATAGCATTTTTCCTGGGCATCTCTGCCTTTACGTGGCCACTATCCGATAAAGACACTAGTCATATCGGATTAGGGGTCCACCCGACTCCAGTACAACTTCGTTTTAACTAATTACATCTGCAATGACCCTATTTCCAAATAATGTTACATTCTGAAGTACTAAGGGGTAGGACTTCAATAAATCTTTGTGTGGGGGGGTGGGGGGTGGCAGGGACACAACTCAACCCATAATAACCCATTAAGAATATTTCTTTAAACCACCAAGAAATAAATTACAGAATTTACAGATACATTTTACAAAGTAGATATAATACTTTAAGCTTAAAAGGATACAGATCTAAAGGAATTAGCCTATGTATTCAAGACAAGTCAACATGCCAACATTAATTTGTATTAATACAGTGACATAGAGCTAAAATTATAAATAATTATACATAATAATTAATGTGCAACTAAAATTACAAGTCAATTATAAGGTGAAGAGTAAAAGGCATGCCACCCTTTGGTAAATGTGTTTATATGCACACGTGTCAAACTCTGGTATTTGGCTTTTGGGCATAATTAAATAAAAACCGGATATAAAATCAGGAATAATGCCACTAATTTCAATATACTTCATGATTAAACTTTTCCTACACATTTCATTAAAGTGAAAATAATATATTGACCAAACCTAATCTGCTCAGTATCTGGCTTATTTTATTTTTTTGTTACCAAGAGGTTGAAAATATGAAATATTTTTTGAGTTACAGTGAGAATTTATGTGAAAATGACAAATAATTTCATGATTTAAATAAGATAGATCTTAATTACCTGCTGTGGTTTGAATGATGGTATTCCCTCCAAAATTCAAGTTGAAACTTAATTCCCAATGCAACAGTATTAAGAGGTGTGGCCTTGGGAAGTGATTCAGTCATGAGGGCTCCATGAATGGAATGAACACCCTTATTAAAAAGCTCAAGGTTGAAGGGAGTATCCTCCTGCCCCTCCATTCCTTCCACCTGATGAGGACGCAGAGTTCCTCCCCTTGGGTGGATGCAGCAACAGGTGCTGTCTTAGAAGCAGAGAACGCCCCTCATCAGACACCAATTCTGCTGGCACCTTGATCTTGGACTTCCTCTAGAACCATGAGAAATAAATTTCTATTCTTCATAAATTACCCAATCTCAAGTATTTTGTTATAGCAGCACAAACAGACTTATACACTACCTTATTGAAAATACACACCAATTACTCAATATCACAAATTTTATCTGTGGACTTTACCCTATGTACCTTGAAAAAAATTGGTAGTCCCAGAAAATATTCTACATACATATCAAAGAATCATTGTGTTTTTTTTGTTTTTTTTTTTTTGGTGAAGCTATAGGGGAACGGGCATTTTTATATACTGCTAATGGGGGTGCAAAATTGTAGAAGGCCTATAAAGGACATCAGCCAACACCTAACAAAAGTATATATGCACCCACCCTTGCCCCAACAATCCCTCTGCTAGGAATCTACCTTGAAGAGTTACATCCACAAATACGAAACGGTCAATACCTAAAGTTATTAATTATGGCATTATTTGTAATAGCCACAGATGTAAAACAACTCAGACGTCCCTCAGCAAGAGGACAGCTGAAAACCTCCCAGTCCACCCATGCAAAGGAGTATCATAGAGCCATAGAAATAAATGAGAAACTCGTCTATGCAGGCAGCCTTCCCGATCCATGAGTTTAGCATCCATAGGTTCAATGAACTGTGGATTCAAAATATTTTTAAAAATTGCATCTGTACTTAACACGTACAGACTTTTTTCTCATCATTTTCCCTAAACAATGAAGTATAACAACTATTTATGTAGCATTTACATTGTATTAGGTATTATAAGTATTCTAAAGATGATTTAAAGTATACAGGAGGAGGTACAAAAATTAGATGCAAATACATCACCATTTTTTATCAGGGACTTGAGCATCCATGGATTTTGGTTTCAGTGGGGGCCCTGGAACCCATTCCTCAAGGATACTGAGGGACAACTGTGTGCACTCACGTGGAGTAATCACGAGGGTATGTTTTTTAGTGATAAAAGCAAGATGCACAGCAGCGTGTGAATCATGCTGAATTTGTAAAAGAAAGCAGGATAAATAAGAATCCATAACTGCAAAAAGAAAAACCTTTAGGAGGTTAGAGCACAGACTGATCAAAATGACTACTCCATGGGAAATAACCGAGAACATGCGGAAGAAAGACTTTTTTGAGACTATATAGTTTGGGCTTTTGAGTTAATATTATACATACTCAAAAACCAAAATTTAATCAATAGAGAAAAGCAAACCCTAAAATTGGAAATAAATGGAATCAAAAAAACCCAACAGTATGTTAAATGATCAAAATAACTTCACAAAGAAAGATATTATTTCAAGTGACTTTTAAACTCAGTACACTGAGAAAGCAAAATAGCACTCAACCACTAATGGTGAGGGTGCATGTCAAAAGAACTAAGAAGAAAATTTAAAACGTCATCCCATTTATGATAAAATCAAAAGCATAATATACTTAGGAATAAATTTAAAAAAAATATGCAAGTCCTTTACATTGAAAACTTCAAGACATTGCTCAGAGAAATTAAAGAAGACCTAAATATAATAAATGGAGAAATATACCTAGCTCAGATTGGTAGATTTAATATTATTAAGATGTCTTTCTCTAGAACATGGTCTATAGATTCAGCATGATACCTATTGACGTTCTAGCAGGCCCTTTTTTATTTTTGGAGAAATCGAAAGGCTGCTTATAAAATTTATATGGAAATAGAAATGAATTATTAATACAATTGCCAAAGCAATTTTAAAAAGAATAACAAAGTTGGAAACTTAAATTACATGATTGAATACATACTATAAAGCTACGGTAATATGGCAGTATGATATTGACAAAAGGCTAGAGATACAGATCAATGGAACAAAATAGAGCCCAGAAGCAAAAACCCTCACATACACGGTCAGTGGATTTTTGACAAAGTTATCAAGGCAATTCTAGGAGGAAAGAAAAATCTTTTCAACAAATGATGCTGGAACAATGGGATATTCACATAGGGAAAAAAAAAAAAAATGAGTGTTGACCCTTTCCTCACCTCGCTTACAAAACTAAACTCTAAATGGATCATAAACTGAAATGTAAAATCTAAAACTATGAAACTTCTAGAAGAAAACATAAGAGAAAATTTTTTGCCTTGGTTTAGGAAAATATTTCTTAGGACATACAAATTTGGACCATAAAGAAAAAGATTATAAATTGGCCATTATCAAAATTAAAAGTTGTTAATATTTGAAAGATACATCCAGGAAAACTAGAAGCAAACCACACAATGGAAGAGAATATTATATATTGGATACTATCTCTGTGTATATACAGAGAGACAGAGGCAGAGACAAAGAGAAAGAGAATACAAGTCCTTTGACAGATATATACATATTATCTTCATTATTATATACATTTTTACATAATATACATTACATATGTGCATTTTATATATATATATATCTGCTAGATGACTTGTATTCAAAATATATGAAGAATTCTTAAAATTTAATAATAAAAAGACAAACAACCCAGAATAAAATGAACAAAAGCTCTGAGTAGATGTTCCACCAAAGAAGACAAACACTTGAAAGGTGCTCAACATCCACAGTTGCCAGGGCAACGAGAGGCCAGTACATGCCCACAGGACGGCTAAAGGGACAAGCAAGTGTGGCAAGGATGTGTAGCAACTAGAATGCCAGACATTGCTGGCAGGAATATGGTGGGATTACAAAATGGTCCAGCCACTTTGGAAAATTGTTGGCAGTTACTTTAAAAGTTAAACATATACTAACTGTATAACACAGCCATTTCAGAAGTAGGTATTAAATATTTACCCAAGAGAAATAAAAACACATGTCCACGGAAAATCTTGTACACGAATGTCCCTAGCAGATTTATTCATAATAAATGAATAAGTGCAAAAGTGGAAACAGCCCAAACGCCCATCAGCAGGTAAATGGATAAAGCAAACGTGACAAATCCACGCGACGTAATACTCCAGAGCAATAAAACGGAATGATCTATTGATACACGGAACGATAATGTGAATCTCAAAAGTATTGCACTGAGTGAAAGAAGCCAAACACAAAAGAGCCTTTTCTGCCTCCCCAGACTGCAGCATCACTATATTGCTCAGTTTATATAAAATTCAAGAAGAATCAAACAAATCCATTACTACCGAAAGCAGATCAGTGGTTGCCTGGGGGCAGAGAAGAGGTTGGAAATGAATTTCGACAGAACACGAGGAAAGGTTTGCTCCCGATGGAAATATTCTGTGTCTTGATTATGGTCAGAGTTTTACAGGTATGTACGTCTGTTAACTTTCATCACATGCACACTTAAAATGGGCTGGTTTATTGTACGTGTGTTGTGCCTCCGTAGAACCGACAGAAAATGATGACACAGGCATCAGCTTCAGGGGGTTCCTACCGGCCAAATTTAGGATACTACGAGCACAAAAAATGATCGAGTTGGTGGTAAAACATGGACTATATATGTTTTTTAAATGATCTATAATCTGACTGAGCCTGAAGACCTACTACTGATTTTCAGGAAATACAATGGACAGAGGAAATATTAAACTGCAAAATGGAGACGCAATCATTAAAATCCAGAGGGAATTTGAGGGAAGCTCTACAGGACAAATGATTCTGTTTCATCAACAAGTAAATTTTGAAAAAAAGAGAGAGACATAAATTAAGAGATTTAAGAGATTTATCAATGAATTGCTTCATATTGACCTTATATGAATCTTGATTCAAACAAAAAACTTTAAAACAATTATGAATTGCAGAAAATCAAACCCTGGATATTCAATATTAAGGAATTCTTGCTGCAGGGCACAGTGGCTCACACCTGTAGTCCCAGTACTTTGGGAGGCCGAGGAGGGTGGATCGCTTCGTTGCTAAGGTAGCCTGTGGGAGAATCAGGAGAGAGGCAGGCTCCACTCCGCAGTGTAACAGGACCAAGGACAAGCAGCGAGCTCCTTCTCAGTTTGCATCTGCCCTGGGTTATTCTGAAAAAATGAGCCACGGGGGTGGAGAGGGCTGTGTCTGCTCACGGTGGGTTTCACTAAGGACGCAGCTGCCTGGGCAGCTGTGCTGCTGGGAACACTGCCCAGGAACCCGGCTGGAGAATCTGGTCCTCTTCCCCCCACAGGGGTTGGTGGGTCCCCTTCCTCCTCCTCAACAGATTTGGGGACAGTGGGAAAACCCGCAAACTAACAGGTCTTTCAGCAAGAGCAGCCTTGAGACGGAAAACGAGCCAGAGCTCTTTGCTCAGCCCTGTGGGCCGGGGAGGCTGCCCTTGGAGGGGAGCAGGGAGGCTGGCACCTGAGTTACCAGGCGGCCACCTCGAACCCTTCCAGAACCTTCCTGTCTCCATCACTAGATAATCAGTCCCTGAAGGAAAGGGAATGTGGGTCTTTTGTCACGACCGTCAGCAGATAATTCATAAAAGTTTACTAAATGAATGAGCTTCTTTTGATCCATTAAAGTAAGGAGACCTTTTAATTTTACTCTGCTGGTGAGGATGAGGCACCGTGGTAGCACCGCGCTTTTTGGTGACAGTGCAAAATGGTGCAAGTCCTTTGGGAGCAATTTGGTAGTTTGTATTAAGACTAAAATGTTCATACTCTTTGACCCTGTAATTCCCCTTGAAATTTAGCCCAGGTAAGAACTCTAAATACGGGGTACGGGGAGGGAAGAGGAGACCCTGTATCCATGAGCATATATAATACAGCATTATTTATAATTTAGAAAAACTGAAATTAATCAAAACATTGAGCAGTGTGGGAAATGTTGAATAAACTCTTATGCAATCCTAAAAACTTACAGTTAATCGTGTGTGTATGTGTGTTTTAATCTAGGCAAGAAAGAAGGGAAGTGAGTGAAATATTTGAAAGTGGGATTAGGTTATTCTGTATTAGGACTTTGGATGGTTTTCCTCTATTTTCAATTTTAAATTCAATGTGCTTAATAATACTTTTATTTTAAAAACATATATATATTTAGGAAAGGAGACAGAGAGAGAGAGAAGAAGACACAAAACTGACCTATAGCAAACCCAAACCTAACATTGTCTCTGATATTTTGCAGATTTAGAGGACACAATGTCAAATAAAAGAAGTGTGGCCCAGGTGAATTGCCTGCGCCTCACATTTGTAGAAGCTTTAGTTTTATATAAGCTTTCTTTGGGGCATGGGAATGCTCGCCCTGTCAAAAAACGTCCCCCTTCTTGTTCAGGCTCCCCTATTCAACACACACTGAACTGCTTGCTGTGTTAAATGCTTAAAGGACTATATTTTAGTACCACTTAAAGGGTTTTAAATAATCCCCTAGCTTATTTCCTTTCCTTTGTTGAATGCCTTTAAAAATGTGTTTGAAATATGAGGTTGGGGAATTTGTGCATAAAAAATAATTATAATAACACTTAGAAGCTCTTATTCTAGAAGCAAAAGTGCCCTTAGCAAGCTCCTGTTACTCCTAAATTCAGAACCTGCAGGTTTCTTCCCAGGGATTGTTAACACCCTGGGCACTACCAGTATGGGGTGCTCTGAAATGCTCATTCCGTGAGAGGTCTGGGACCTGGAGGATGTGCCCCGTTTCTCACAGTATGAATGTCCACGCATGTGACCACGTGTGACTACCATGGAGTTGATTCTAATGATTTAATCAAATGAGTTTATACAGAATGTTTGGTCCATTCATTTGGTTAAATATAATTGTTTTCACTGATACTACGTATCATTTATTAATAAACAAAATAAGCGGGTTTGAAATTTACTGAATAAATTTCTTTTATGGTCAATTGCCAGATTTAATGTTTGATAGACTGTCTACTATTCATCTGAATTTTTTAAAAACCTAGACTATGAAACTATAATCATAAACTCAAAAATATTTGAGAGAGAGAGAGAAATTTGAAGGGCTATTTTTGGTTGTTTTTAAGCTTTTACCAAAAATCTCTCTCTTTATGTTTTATTTATATATTATACTTTAATAAGTGGACCATGTGGAAAAAATATGCTTTTCTAAATATAAATCTACCTTACTATACCTAGAAAGGTTACCATCAAATGCAAACCCTGGAAATAAATCCGAATCACAAAAACACAATAGTTACAAAACATTTACATGTAACATTCACATATGAGAGAATATCCATTTTATGCCTTGGCATATACTAATCTCTGATTCTTGTTTTCATCACCTGAAAGTATAGATACTATTTAAAACCGCAGCTTTGAATCTAAATTCTATTTAGGGGAAAATATATAGAACGTGGCAAAATAAAATTATGATACATACTTGTATGTCAAGTCATAAATTCTAACAGCTTATGCTTGAAGCTAAATCTGCCTTTTGGGTTATTGTTTACATACAGTTTTTTGAAAAAACGTTAAGAGCAGGGATTCAATTGGCCATGGTTAAAGTCATCCAGTTTAATGCTTCAAGTATTTACAAAGGACCACGCAGGCACGGTGAGGAAGGGCCGCAGTGTGAGCAAGACACAAGACAGCTTCGGCTTTCTGGGCTTCAGTACTTCTCATCGCCTTTTTGTCCAATTCTCATTAATCGCATAGCGAATGTTTAATGCTCCTGCCGTGGATCATACACTGTTGTTGCGACTGGAGTTTTAAAAGTGAGTAAAGCAATGATGCTGCTCCCTGCTTTTTAGCTTTTATTGGTTGAGTCTACCTGTGGTGGCTTTAAAACTACGTACGGTATAGTTTCAGTTTTGCAAGATGAAAAAACTCTGGAGATCCATTGCACAATGATGTGAATATACTTAACACTACTGGATTATACACTTCAACATAGTGAAGATGGGGAATTTTGTATTATGTGGTTTTTTTAAACCACAATTTTAAAAACACTGGAAAAATATTGAATTTAAAGGAAAAATGTATGTACATATTCTTTGACATTCCCCCCTTTAAACACTGGCGTCTGACTCCCCTCCCCTTGAATGTGGGCCGGGCTGGGCGCCTGGCGCAATGAGCAGGATGGGGGGTGGGCAGTGATGCTGCATCGCTTTAAGGACAGGTCACCGAGAAAGCGCCTTCCGCCTGGCTCTCTTGCTCTTGGATCCGTTGTTCTGGGGGAAGACAGAGGTCAGGCTGCGAAGGCAGGTAGCGGCCCTGTGGAGAGGTCTGTGTGGAAAGGGACGAGCCCTCCCACCCACAGCCCCGCAACTTACTGGCCACCTGAGTGCACCATCTTGGGAGCAGAGCCTCCAGCCCCCGTCAGACCTTCAGGAGACGGCAGTCCTGGCCCCCCTGCGACTGCACCACAAGAGAGACCCCCAGCCAGAACAACCCCCTGACCCACTCCTGGATTCCTCATCCTCAGATAGGTAATGAGCCCTGAGTTTTGAGGAGGCTCTTTATGCAGCAGCGGATAACACACATCGGGCAAGAGAAAGTGCAGCTACTTGCAGGAGGCAAAGCAGAGCCTTGTCATTGACCAGACCTGAGTTCAAGTCCCTTTCCTGACGCTTACCACCTCCATTCCCATTTCGAACCCACAATTCCCTTGTGAAAAATGAGCCGATTGCTATCTATTTTATAAGGCTGATGTTAACCCTAAATGGAATGGTGAATGCTAAGTTCAGAGCACATAGTAGGTGCTCACTAAATGGTAGCTATTAACTATTTCAGTTCATGGGACACATCAAAGACGGGAAACCATATTTATCTCATCTCAGCCCAAAGTCAGTGCAGTCATTTTGTTAGTATTCCATACAGTTTAAACCAAAGTCTCCTCATCAGTCTGTGGCGCCCCAGGACACTAGGGTTAGAAGGAATCTTGGAGCTCAATTTGTCTACTGCGTTTATTCAGCAGACGTGTACGCTAAGACCCGGGCTGGCTACACAGCTTGCCTGAAATCCACACCAGGCCACGCAAGAGGAAGACCCAGGTGGCTGATTGGCAGCCTAGTGGCCACGCGCTGCATACCGATGATGTCAAAGACCTCCTCTTGTGTCAGACTCACCTGCCAGGCACGCTTTCTGTGACTGGAGGGCCTTCACTAGCTCTGGCAGAGAGCCTGTTAATCAGCTCCATAGGCCAGCCCCTGCGGAGCCCTCACAAGAGCGCGTTCTGCCTGGAGGTGCTGGGCTGATGCCACGACGTCCCGGTACATGCACCGAGTGCAGTCAGGCCGGTCCCTGCGGGCCCCTGCCCTCATACTGCTGTGCGGTGTCTGTGAGCTCTGCCGGGCGCTCGCGCACCTGTTTGCCTTCAGCTCCTCTCCCTGACAGCTCGGCAGGGGCCGACACAGGAAGAGAATTCGCGTATTGAACGGCAACAGCAAGTATCAGCACCCTCGACCAACTTCCCAGAGGCCGTTCCTGAATGTTCTGGTTAAAAAATTAAACTTTGATCAAGAGCGCTAAGAAACCGTGTGCTATAGATGCCGTTAAAGAAATTGGAACATTTAGTTAAGGTAACCATTTCTGAAGTCCAAAATCAACTCAGTGAAAGCATTTTTGAAATGCATACCTTCTAGATTTTTATTTCTGAAGGATCTGAATATGATTTCTTTCCTTTTCTCTTTCTTGCCCTTTCTCCTTCCCTCCCTCTCTTTCTTCCTTCCTTTCCTTCTTTTTTTCTTGTTTCTTGATTTTTAGGCTCCGCAAATTTGTATTTAGTCATTTATTTTACCTTGTTATTTTTTCACCCCAATCTCCCACAGGGTACATGACATGCACCTGAATTTATTTATCTTCTCACTGGAGTCCACTTTCCAAGAGTGTTTTCAAAAAAAGATCTTCGGGAAATAGGCTTTCTGAACCTTATGTGTCTGAGAATATATTTACTGTGCCCTCACTCTCTCTGTAACTTAAAACTTAGCTGAATGTGAAGTGTGCTCTCGCTTCCAGGACCGCAGCTGGGAAGTGTGGTGTCCACCTGATCCCCGGTATTATGCTGTGGGTGATCAGCTCTTTCTACAGAGAGGCCCTTTGAATTTGCTTTTGGTCTTTGTGGGATTTTTCCTTATTTACACAGTTTGGAGTCTATGAGCCTTTGTGATCTGAGATCTCTTAAGTTTTTGCTTCTGGGAAATATTTACTCATTTTTTAAAAAATGTATTTTCTCCTTTATTTATCTTTTTTCTGGAAAATCATATGTATGTGTGTGTGTGTATTTAACATATATGCTCTCCTTCACATGTATATACACACACAGCCTTCACTTCTCAACTTTTCTCTTATATGTTTTTCATCTTTTCATTCCTTCCTAATGCCTTTGGGGGATTTTCACAACCTGAATTTTTGGGTCACTAGTATATTATTTGACCGTTACTACTGTTCCATTTATTCTTCTGTCTCGTTATTTATTTCGACTATTAAATGTTTTATGTGGAATATTTCCACTTGGTTCTGCTAGTTCCTGCTTCGTGTTACCAAGATCCCCTGTAAATCTTGCCGCATTTACTTTACAGTCTCCATCATTCTGCCCCATTTGTTCTGGTTCGTCCAGTACACGTTGTTCAGTTTTCCTTTCTTTCCCTTTTAATTTCATGGTCTGCTCAGGCATCTGGTTAACTTTACTTTGGAATCATTTTCCCCTTGGGAACATCAGCTCCTTGAACAGGTGGTTTTTATCCTGGAGTGTGGGGCCAAGGTCATAGCTTGTCCTACTCCTGGTGAGTCTAACACAAGAGGAACAGCCCAGCAACAGAGCCCACGGAGACACAACCTGGACCTGATGCCCCATTTGCTGCTCCTTTAGAGGGGACCCTAACACTCGCGCCCCCTTCCCCCCACGGCCACCCTCTTTAGGAAGGCATTCCCTCTTCTTTAATCACCCAGCCCCCACGGGTGAAAGGCCATGAAGAATGCCCCCACCTGCCACAGGAGGGCTCTTGCTGTCCCAATATTAGTCTCTCACCCTTGTCCCCATAATATTGCTGCTTCTCCGTCCCACACTGGTGATGGGGAAGACATCGACTACCCCAGGGCAAGGCGGCACAACGAAACAGCTTGCCCCATCCCGGCCCACCACCTGTTTCTACCTGAGAAACTGCTTAGAACTATTTTATGACCTATGTGAAAATGGAAAGCTCTACTCTTCCAGAAAAGTAAACTTAATGCATATCAAGAAGCATCTCTATCTTTTGTGAGATGAGCAGCCGCATACAGAGAGAAAGCTTGTCTCTGCACCTGCATTATCCTCACGTTTAGAACAGTGGAGAAAACAGGATTTTCATACTTATGAACTTGTATCAAAATATTGTTCCAAAACACAGCCAGCAATAATGTGACTTGTCTAATGTCTTTGGCCCTGAATTTTCAAGTACTGAATTGCTATCTCCAAGAAATGCATAAAATGAATTCTAATAAATCAAAGGTTATGCCATATGTCAAATATCTGTCTGAAATATATTCCTATGAGTAAGCTGTGAATCTAGAAATCGGGTCTTAACTTCTAGCGCAAATCCCTTAGTATAGTATAAAAGGAATAACAACAAATATCTCTAAGTTTCTGAATATTTTTCCTCTGAAATACTGATATTAGAACACAAATTATGGTGTAAGTCAGTGTAAAAATGCTATGAGTAATACCGAGTCTATCTTTTGCCACAAGAGTCTTTTAATCCTCATTCACTGTGTGTGTGTGTGTGTGTGTGTGTGTGTGTGTACATGCGCACCCATGTGCGTGCGCGTGTGTGCTCACGTGCACTGGGTTTCAGGCCACAGGACCAGAACTTTAAGCACTGACCTTGCTTAATGAAGTCTGACTATGGATTTAAAACTCATAACGTTCTTATTACTGACCCTTCCTTTGCAGAAATCAAATCTGACTCTTCCTTGGGTGAAAATAATAAGTGTCTATTACACATGACAAAAAAATATATGACTTTCTCTGTGCACTATTTTGACTTGGGAAAATATCTTTACCCCTGTTTTAAAGATAGATTTTCCACAGCAGAAAAAAATAAAAATGATTTAGATGGGTATGTCAGAAAGTGTGAGCACTGGGTTCATATTGATCTGATCAAGACTTATGAGTGGAGGTGAAATTTGGTCCAGAAAACAGTTTGGAAGGAAAGGGACTCAATGATTTCAGACACTGAAGGCTTCACTGGAAATTGCTGTTCCTCTATTGACTGAAAAAATGGTCAGGCATGGTTTCAGAAGCCCGGAATTTCAAGGACTTTTGCTTCTTTGCTGCAGCATCCAAATTTCAGCTTCACCCAAAAATGAGGGTAACTCCAGCCTGCCATCTGGGTCTGTGTGAGAATTAAATGTCTGATCCACAGATGGATGATCAATAATTATTTCAAGTCAATAAAGGTGCTTGGGTTGTCAGTAAGACTTTAGTCCTAGCTTCCTAAATACATTCTAAGCAGAGAGAGCTGCATCAGTGTACTAGCAATGAAGCCAAGGTTGTGGTTGAGAAGACAGAGACTACTTCCCCAACCCCAGCTGTCTTAGGCCGCCAAGTGATCTTAGCAAGTCACTTAGCTTTCCATTCCCCATCTATCAAAGGGGGCGTGATACCACCTGTTCTACATAAGTTACAGGCAGCTCATTTGAAAATGTACATAAATGCACTTCTAGAAATCCAAAGCAGCGCAGAAAGGATTTGCAGGTAAACATTTCCCTTCTATCTCCCTTTGTTTATACATTTTCTGAATATTTCAGAAAAAGGTATGATTTAATATCAGGTGAATTGATCCTGTAGTCAACTCTTGATTATTCATGGTTAAAGAACAAACGTCACATATACAGAGTGCCTTTCAGTTAATAAGGTTAACCTTCTTCCTCAGGTGACATTAAACTAATCATGCCTCTCGCAGGGAATTATGAAGGTCCTTAAGGAAGCTGCATTTAATCAAGACGTCTCTGTGGCTGGAAAGAAACACCTCAGTAACCTTCAGGCTGCCAGATGTTGTTCAAAACCATTTGACTCTGAATTCCTGCCAAGCTCAAAGATCATGCAAAAAATATCACTCTAACTTCTATTGACATATTTTACATGTATAAGAACTTCCTCCAAGTTTAATTTCCTTCATTCATGTTTTTTACGATAAAGCTAGAAAATAGTCCACTATATTGTTAGAAATATTTCTGTTTTCTCTATTGTATTTCAGTTTTACTACTACGCACTGTCAATCACTCTCCCGAGGTGCCTGTTTGTGTGTGAATGTCTATGTGAATACGTAAATGTGTGTGTGTTTAATAGTAAGTAGTCAAGGAAGATTAACAGAGCATAAAATTTCTGGTAACAATAGGATATTAGAAGAAAATAGGAGAATAATTACTTGAGTACATAAACAATATGGCTCAAACTTAATAGTTTGCATTTGTTGAATCCATAATTTATATCTTTAATAAATTTCAGCATTTTCTTCAAAGAACATTCCCAGTTGTCTTTATTATCTGCATAATGGGATGGCTCGTTATGTAATATAATTATATTATATAAACAAACTTCTAGTCACTGTTAAGAAATTATTTATGAGCATGGCACACTGAAAAAAAAATCTCAACAAGGTTAAATCCTGCAGATTGCATAGTCTAATCCTGTTTAATCTTTTTTTTGTTTCCATTGCTGTTACCTATCTCTAGAAAGCATGATAAATATATTAACAAATCTGGTGTGGGAACCTAGTTCAGCTACTTCAGGGAGGATTCACATGAAGTCAAGAATTTCAAATGTCACAAGCAGAATTTTAACTAAGCATGTGAGTATGTGTTTTTTCAGTAGAAAGACATGCAATATTGACTGCTATTCCAATTTTGTTAAAAATTGAATGTATATTATATGTTTATGAAAGTTTATTACACAAATTTCATGTCTTGCTATCAAGTATTTTCATTGTCTTACACAAATCAAATTTTGAAGAAATATCTTTCCACTTATTCTATATGTGTAAGCTTTTTCTCTTCTGCAGTGGTTGTACACAGACAGACAAAAGCCAAAAAGGAATAAATGTGAGTCACAACTACACTGGGGAGATTTCCTGGCAGCCAAGGCAAGGGAGACTACTTAAATATGAATTTATCCATGCATCCTCCGGAAACTTTACCAAATTATAAAAAAGAGCAAATAAAATCACATAAATCTCATGCTTTCTGCAAAATTTTAAAAGAAAGAATATTAATACTTCAAATTAACATGCAAAATAAACATCAAGATCCAGTAAAATTATTTCTTGAGTTTCCACCACAAACCCTTGCTGGGAGAACTGGTAGTAGTTCTGGAAAAGCTGCACAGGAAGGAACAAAAAGGACTGAGATAAATTAGCCTTAGAAGTAGAAAGTTCATCGTAAGTGTGAAAATACTGAAAATCTTTAGAGACAAGAGTGCTGACTGCAAGGAACACACTCAAAATTGGGCATGGGACTTATATATAGGCAGTGTGAAAAGTAATGTTTCTGAAGGGACAAGGATAAGAAGAAAAAGACCTTGGAGACTGGATAATGAAGGAAAAAGGAACAGAAGGAAAATTTAGGGCTCTGCAAAACAAAATAAAATAAAAATAAAGGGTGCACACTCTCTCCCTAAAAAGAAGCTATCCATTGAAAACACTGTACTACATATAAGAACAATCTTGTAAATCATCCTAAACCACCAACTATGCACATGAATGATGGAAACATAAGGAATCTTCATCTGTAAAGCTGCTCTACGAAGGAAACAACAACAAAAACCAAAGTATGTCAGCTAATAGAAATTCTCCTTCTTTCTGCCCCAAATAACAATAAAGCAGAAGAAAGATCTAAGAAAAATCCTAAACTGAATTATGTATCATTAAACCAGCATTTGGGGATATGAAAAACACCAAAACCGATAAATTTTCTAAAATTTAAAAATGGAAGAAGTAAAACAAGAGTTGATTAAACTTAGAAAAGAAATACAAAAACAGAAAAAAGACAAACATCATATGAGACATAAAAACTAAGTTTCATGGTGCCCAAGAGAGAATATATCTGAATGAAAATTTAATAAGGGGGCATATAGAAAAAGAAAATTAGAAAACCCAAAGGAAAAAAATGAGATTCAATAAGAGGAAGAGGAGGAGAAATGTTTAGAGGGAAAGTGAATAAATGGAAGACAGGCAAAGAAACTCCAACATACATATAATTGGAGCCCCTGAAGTTGGAAAACAAATAATGAAAGAGAACTAATGTTTAAAACCATAATCCAGTTAAACATTCTGGTAAGAAAAGACTCAACTCTCTATAGTGAAAGAGCTCCTTGGATACTGAGAGAATTGACCCAGAATGATGAATTCTGAGACATATTTAAGTAAAATGATTATATTCTAAAGATAAAGAAAAACATTCAAAGGCTCCCTGAACAAAAAGGTCAAGTTACTTATGAAGGCCAGAGAATTTAACTAGCACCACACTTCTAAAACATAATATGCAAAGCAAAGCAACATTGAACAGCAATGTCAAGAAACTCAAGGAAAGAAATTATGAGTCAAAAATTTGATTTCCAGGCATGCTGTTCTTCAAGTGTCAAAGCTACAGAAAAACAGTTTCTACATGACTAACTCAGGGAACATTGTACCCATTAGTCTTTCTTGAGGAATTTACTAGGAAATGAATTTTATCCTACCAGGGAAAGAGTGGAGAAACAGCAGCAAAAGGGTTGATTGTGAACATTCAACTACAGATGTAAGACTAAAACAAAGGTGGAGAAATAATATCCAGATGTGTATGATAGGATGAGGCAGACATAATGCAACTAAAACTAAGGGCACAGGGAAGAGGGAAAGAAAAAATAGAAAAGCTCATTTTTAATTGTATAAGTGGAAGTCAACGATACCATTAAAAACAGAATAGCCAGATAGCAAACAATTAGAAAAAAACAAGGAACTAGGTAAACTAGGCACAAAAATGTAGACTCTCCCAAAAGAAAAGAGTAACTGAAACAAACACTTGGCCAGTTCTCTGCAGGGAGAACAAGCCTCTACTCTGTCTGTGGAGTAGGTTAAAACAAAACAAAACAAAACAAAAAACAAAACGAAAATCACATCCTGTAGAGAAAAAAATACAGCAACTATAACATATTGCTATGACAAAATTGAGACTGAACATGCCAGTAATATTAGTAAATGTGAATGGATTTAACTCACCTATTAAAGAAAAAGATGTTTAATTTTGCTCACAAAGCAAGACCTGACCTTATGATGTATATAAAGGACACACCCAAAGCACACCCAGACCTGCTGAAGGCTGAAATGAAGAGACAGTCAGATGAATACCAGGCAAATGGAAGAAATAAGAAACCTTTTAGAGATCTGCAGCATCCCTAGTGACGTTTTAAATTTTCTGATATTGAAAACAGGTGTTCTCTCTTTTGTTTTTTAACCCTGACCAAACTTGCTAGAGGTTTATAAATTTTATTAATATTTTCAAAGAACCAACTTTTGGCTTTGTTGATATTCTCTGTTGTATATTTTATTTCAATTTTATTGCTCTTTAAAAATATCTTTATTATTTCCTTCCCTTTATTTTATTTGAACTTAATTTGCTGTACTTTTTCTATTTTCTTGAGAAAAAGATTTATGTAATTGTTTTTTAACTTTTTTTCTTTTCTATCTTATGCATTTGTAGCTATAACTGTTTCACTGAACTATTTTAGCTATATTGTACAAATTTTGATATGTTATATTGTCATTATAATTCAGATAAAATATTTTCTAATTTCCATTGCAACTTCCTCTTTAATAATGAATAATGCAGAAGTAGGTTGCTTAATTTCCAACTCTATGGAGATTTTCATAGTTATGTTTCAGTTATCAGTTTTTATTTTAATCCTTCTGTGGTCATAGAACACAGTTTGCATGACCTCAGTCCATTGAAATTTATAGAGATTTGCCTTATTTCCCCGCAGATGGTCCATTTTGGTAAATATTCCATGTGCACATGAAAATAATGTGTATTTTGTAGTCACTATTCTATAAACATCAATTAGATTAAGCTGTTTGATTAAGTTTTTCAAACATTCCATACCTTTATTTATTGTTTTGTCTGCTTTTACTAAGTGAGGCAGGGATGCTACGATCCTTACCTAGGACTGTTTACGCGTCTAGTGCTGTCCTTTAGTTCTATCACATTTTGCTTTATCTCCTTTGAAGACGTTTTATTTGGTACATACAAATTTTGTATTGTTGCAACATCTTGCTAAATTGATAATTTTATTCTAGAAGATGTTTGTCTTTATTTCCAGAAACATTTCTTGCCTTAAAATTTACTTTGGTAAAAATATAGCTAAACCAGATTTCTGAGGATAATGTTTTTCTGGTATATCATTCTCTGTAATTTAACTTTCAAACTTTCTGTGTCTTTATATTTAAAGTGTGTCTGTTGTAAACAGCATATAATTTGCTTTTGTTTAATAAAAAATACAGTCTAATGGTTTTTGTCCTTTAATTTAAAATTTTAGTCTATTTATATGTAATGTAATTATTGATACAATTGGGCTTAAATAGATCATGATGGTATTTGCTTACTCCTTGTTTTAGCTGTTCTTTAGTGTTCCTTTTTTTCTATGCTGCTTTTAGATTAATTAAATATTTTTTACTATTCCATTGCCTCCTGTAAGACCATGGTCCCTAACCCCTGGGCTGCAGACCGGTACCAGTCCATGGCCTGTTAGCAACCGGGCTGCACAGCAGGAGGTGAGCAGCCGGCAAGTGAGCGAAGCAGATCAGTGGCAGCATTAGATTCTCGTAGGAGCACAAACCCTGCTGTACACTGCGCGTGGGAGGGATCTAGGTTGTGGCTTCTTGTGAGAATCTAATGCCTGATGATCTGAGATGGAGCTGAGGTGGTGATGCTAACACTGGGGAGCGGCTGCAAACACTTATCATTAGCAGAGAGGTTTGACTGCACAATAAATCTAATGCGCCTGAATCACCCCGAAACCACCCCCGGATTCTCCCAGTCTGTGGAAAAACTGTCTTCCACGAAACTGGTCCTTGGTGGGGACCACTGCTCTAAGAGTTTCTCAGTTACATACTCTTACTGTTCCTCTAGTGGTTACCGTAGAAGATACAAGAAGTGTCTTTCACTAATTTAAGGCATCCTTAAATTAATACTTTCACTGCATCCCCCAAAATGAAAAGCCTTACAATAATTTAATTATAATTACCCCTTTTTCTCACTTGATATTTTATAATGCATGATATTTTATAATGTATGATATTTTATAATGCATTTTACTTTTACATATACTTTAACCCCCACAAAACATCACTATTGTAATTTTAAAAGAGTGAAAGGGAAGCACACCCTTTATTTATATATTTATGTATTTATTTATATATTTTAGAGATATATAGTAACTATGTGATGCATTATAATAATATGTATCTTTATATATAAATATATTTTTACGTATCTTCAATTGATATGTTTGATGCAGAATTTTTATCCTGAATGTACAAACAGCTCCTATACAAATTGAAAGACAAGATGTGGATCGACTAGAACTGTCACATTTCGGTGGGCCCCTGACGTGACGCAATCATGTTCCAAAATTCTTCGGCAGGATCTACTAAAGTTAAAGACACAAACACTGTAACTCGGCAATTGCACTGCTAGAGAAACGAGTGCAAATGTCCAACAAATGACGTGTATAAAGGTGTTTATAGCAGCACAATTCATGACAGCTAAAAGTGGAAAGAGCCCACCGCCCACCAGGAGTAGAGCAGACAGGTGAATGGTGGTGCGTCCACACGGTGTCACCACAGAATGGCGGTGGCTCCAGGCGACAGCACGGGGGATCTCACTGATACAGCATGAAGGGAAAGAGGCGGACGGAACAGAGGGCATATCATAGGATTCCTTTCCTACAACGTTCAAACCAGACAAAAGTAGTCTGGGGCGGTGACAGAATGGTGCTTTCCTTGGGGGAGTTGCAGTGAAGAGGGGGCTTGAGGGAACAATTTTGGGGACTGTAAATGTTCTGTGTTTTATTCTGGATCCTGGTTATATATAAAAATGTATCAAGCTACACACTTAAGATTTATGCACATAACGGCACCTCAGTCATACTCGATTAAAAAAAACAACTAAAAGAAGCTTTATGGCTTAGAGAAAAAATGAGGGCAAAATAAAGACATTTTCGGACAAATAAAAACTGAGAGATTTTATCACCAACAGAACCACACTATAAAACATACTACAGGGATTTCTCCGGGCTGAAGGCAATAACACTGGATGGAAGAAAGAACTGCAAGACAGGGAGAGCGTCACAGAGGGCAGACGTGCAGGCAAATGGGCATTAATATTGCCTATGTGAGCGACTCTCAGAAAGAATGTCTGAGAGCAAATGCAGAAGAAAAATAGATGACAACACACACACAAAGGGCGGGACCAGAGGAAATGCAGCTCGGGCGCTGTGCAACCCTGGCGTTGCCCAGAGGTTTAAAGTCCTAAATGAAGGTGGATTGCAGTGAGGGAGAGATGCAGGTTGTGGTCTCTCGTGTAACATTATCAATAACAAAAGAACTTACACATCTAATGGCGGAGAAAATATTTAAAGTCAACATGTCAAGAAATGAAGGTTATGAAGGTGACTCTGGAAAGAACTAAAAAGGAAGAGAGCTCACCTCCGGGAAGTGAGACCAGGGTGGAAGAGACAGGGAGACTGCTGCATTTTTTCCTTCTTTTATATTCTTTTAAAAAAATTTTTATATAGACCAGTTCTCACTATGTTGCCCAGGCTGAATTTAAACTCCTGGGCACAAGGGATCCCCCCAAGTAGCTGGGATGACAGGCTGAAGCCACCGCACCCAGGTTGGCTGCATTTTTTTAAAGGTCTCTATTACTCTGTAACTTTGAACTATATATGTACTACTTTGATGAAAGTGTAAAATTAATTTTGTTCAAAGGACTGACTGGAGTTGAACTGTTGGTTAAATGACCACCTGAACCAAAATTTGGGCTCCACAATCATTCTTGAGAACGTAGCATGTTCCAGGACTGGACCTGCCATGGCAGGCGTTGTCACCGAGCCCTCCTGTTCCAAGTAAAGGAGCAGAATGTGCTGCCCCAAACTGTGCCGCTTTGGCATCGGGATTACTTTGAGCTGCGGCAACTGAGAAGCAGATACACAAAAAGCTCTCTGCCCTCTTCCTGTTTGCCTGAAAGCAGGACGGACATGAATTACAAAGCTGTCCCTCCTCCCCTCTTCTGCGGAAGGACAAAGGCTGGTCACTCACCAGAGACTTTAGACTCCAGAGGACTCTACATGATGAACTGTACTAACCAGTCTTATCTGCCATGAGTTTCCTATAACCTGCCTCCCCTGCACCCTTCCTTCTTGTTTCAGTGGAAGATGAGATTTACTGTTTTCTTCTTGGGTGTCTCCCGTGCATACATGAGGCATACATGTTAATAAACTTCTGCTTTTCTTTTGTTGATCGGGCTTTTGTTACAGGAGTCCCAGCTAAGAAGCATGCCCTGGGAAGGGTAGCGGGACAATTACTTTTGCCCTCCCAACGTGAGCAACCCCGTTCCTGAGGGCGGGAGAGGAAGGAGAAACAAGCAGACACTGGCCCGGGAGTCTGCTCTCCCCCATCACGGGGAGACCGGGCTGCAGCCGGAGTGACATTGAACAGTCATGTGTTGGGTTGGGGGAATCTCACCTCCCGTGCATAGAATTCGCAGGCAGCCCTGGATACTTCCGCAGTAAGCCTGAAGTACCACGAGCTGGGCACTGGGTGGGGATGCCTCGTGGGGAGAATGGCCCCAGGCAGGACCAGCGCCAGGGCAGCCAGCCAACGGAGGGACCCGTCAACCTGTAACACACCATTAATTAAACAGAAGCGGAGCCTGCTCTCCAGACATGGGCATCATTTACCCTAAAGGGGCAGTGAGCAAGACGGTGGCAGCCTGTCAAGTTTCAAGAATATTTCTAAGTAAAAAAGATATATTACTAGCTGTACCAACACGGATTTTAAATCAGCATGTATTTCACTCCTGTTGTGGTTTCGCCCGCCAGCTTTGAGGTCCTTCAGATGTTTTGAGGGCTCTGGTTACTTCACTGCAGAAATTTCAGTTTCAGCTAAAATAACTCCAATAACCCCAGGAACGTACCTCTGCACATGATTTTATTTCACAGTGCTGCTGCTGATTTGCCAAGGGAATTCACTTTGAAAGATTGTTCAGGGTCTCAGGGATACTGAAATGATTTGTCGGTGAAGGTGGCAGGCACGGGTACAGGGGAGGAGGCAGGACTCGGTGCCACACAGGCATGTGTCCAGCGTTGGTGCTGACCCAGAGGGGCTTGGTGTCAGTTTCCTTTACTGTAAATGGAGGGGGATTAATAATATTTGCCCAATCTATGTCATGTGTTGAGGCAAGGAGAGCCATCAAAATTGGGTAATGATGTAACTATGCTTTTTAGAATTTAAAACACCCTAACAATTTGAGGTTACTGTTGTTCTTAATCATTTTAGTGGTGATTCAAAACATGGAAGCCCATGTATCAATATACCCACTGAAAGAGTCTTAAACTAAAGCTATAGAGCAATATTCAAAGCTGGTTGAAAGATGCCCCAGCTTTGGTCTTGCATTACCAGCCTCTTTTAAAAGAGTCCTGTAGAGATTTGGGGAAACATAGGCTAATTTGTTAAATGACAAACCTGAGGATTATTGACAGCAAGAGACTTATTGGGGTATCAATGGTACCCACACATGAATACAGCACCCTTCTTTCTGAACTCAAGTGGATCCACCCATAATTTGCAGCTAAGCAAGACAGAAATTCAAGCTCTGCTTATGACTGATAGAGTAGGATTTTGAAGAATATCCTGCTTACCTAGGAGTGGTGCTAATCAGTTAGAAAATAGGGCTACTATAGCTGTCCTTTGAAGATGGATGGACAAGACACCAAGAGTAGCACATTCATTGAAAATCAGAGAGAATCTATTGTTGCCCCAGTAGTAGAGGCATGTATCTCCTAAAGAGGTCACTGTTTTTGGAACATTCAATATTGCTTAGCCAAGATCGTAGCTTTTTAGAACCTTGCTGAAGGCAGGATTTATATGATTTTCTCTTATCACGTGATGATCAGAATATAGATCATATTCTGGGATGATCTACAAGGAACCTCCTCTGTAAAGAGCTTCATTTGTGCTTCTGTAAACAAAACCCACTCTGCAGTCTGTCCCTGGCCCTTACAAAAGACCCATGGGGCAGTACTATGGGTATATATCAGGATATGGGGCAGTTCATCATCGAGTGAATGGCACCTCCCAGACTCTATTACGCCATCCATCACTGAAGTAAGTTGCTGCTGTAAAGATATATTAGTGTAATAATCTGCACAGGATACACCGATGATGTATTTCTCAAAAGACGGCCCTACTTACAGAAGTGAGGCTCCAGGAAACGCCTGGGCACCTCTGGAGGCGACTGGAAGGCTTCCACCAAATCCAAAGTCAGCCAACAAGCACCATACAATGGAAGCCGCTTTCTTAGCAGCAGGGAGGAATACTGGTTTTAAATTATATCTCCTGTCATCTTTGTAATAAATCCGCAGCCCTGTTTGACCTTGGTGTCTTGGCTAATTCTAAGTTGCAGGCACCATCGTGGTTGGCAGTGAGTTTCTGAATCAGAAGATAGCCAAGCTCTCCTCTGCATGTCTCTTTCTTCCAGAGGTTGCGGTGCAGAATACCTTAGAGATGTTCAATTAGTTTGGAATAACTGAAATCACCTATAATGATAATTTTATTGAACACATACTTGGCCTTCTCATATGGCGTTTCATCGCCTCTCCTACTCTATAAAAATAAATTTATTTTCCTCCCTATTTCTCTTCCCTCAGAATGTTTCATGTTATTAAAAACAGAAGATTACTTGTCAAGTGTTTTATTTGCCACGTGTCTGGGGCCATCATTCATCTTCCTCACTCTGTGTACACGTGTGCACATCAGTAGCTGAACTCCACTCATCATGCTCATGTAAAAACTGCTGCTAATTAAATGAGCAGATAGATAAAAACTAATTAAAACCTAGCATTTACATCATAATAATTGCACTTGGTAAAGAATAATAGAAACCTCGCAGTAAGTGAAAAAGTCCACGCTACAAATGGTTCTCTGTGGTCGTAGTTGCTCTGTGGCGGAGGCGGACTCATTAGGCGGCACTTCCAGTGGTGCGGGCGTTCATCTCTGTTTGGCAGCGAATTAGGCCTATACCTGCTGTGGAGGAAGCGCAGCACCAGAGGACAAGCAGCATGTCAGTCCGGCAGCTCCCAGAATGTTCCCACGGGTGAGGCTGCGTGGCACCGCCTCTCTCCACACAAGCCCCGGCCTCTTCCTCCAAGTGCACCTGGAACAGGCCCCTGCACCGCACTCGGTGCTGGTTCTAAGGAAACAGTCCACGATGCCGACCTCACAGACAGAACTTTAGCCTAGTGATGACAGATGACGTTCTGAATGAGAGTGAAGCCATGGAGTTACCCTTTCGTGCTTCAGCGTGTCTGCAGGGGCACCCTGCCCAAACAGAACCGTGGTGTCCATGAAGACGGGCTCTGGGGATCCTCCGTACCTCTGGGTCCTTCCTGCTTGGCCTTCTTTTCCTTTCCTGTCTTGGCTTCTGCTCCATTTCCTCAAAGTTCCCACCTGACCTCACTCTAGTTCCTTGCACGGCCAGCCCTGCTCCAGGCTCCTTGTCACATCGAGTCCTGAATAAACCAGAGACCAGGAAGAGTAGGGAACAGATACAGGAAGTCCCACCACACTCATGGTTCAGGGTGTTCCTGGCAACCTGCCAGAGAACACTGGAGAGCCCCAGATACCCAGCGAACATGGCGGTGGTGTTGATGGTGGTGATGATGCTGACAGTGACCATGGAACAACAAAGGAACTGAGCCACGGCATTGTTTTGATAAAGGAAATTAAGTCATTCTTTCAAAGACTAATTCATCTTGATGAAGCAAGATTTATCTCAGGAAACTGAGGATGGCTCTGTCAACTGAAGAATCATGAGGTTCATAAATTTGGAAAGGAGAGCTCTATTTCCCATAAAGAGATGCTGCCTGAAGGCTGGCCATCTTGGAGCCTGGGAAGCGCAGTCTCAGGCAGATGCTGAGAGCGAGCACTTTGAGGGAGGGGGGAAAGGGAACAAGAATTTATGCTGAGAAGCGTAGTTAAGTACACATATTCAACAGGTTATAGGAGGAGCTGTGAATATTCATGAAGGGTGGCGTGCACATGTGTAGTAGGCTAACATGTACGCAACATGTGCCCCATGTTCACTTTGGGGTGAAGACTTAGCATTTAAATATATTACAATTAGGCCCTATATATCAAGAGGTGAAGCAGAGGACATCCAGGCCTTCTGTACACAGCTCCAGTAGACTGGTCAGAACCACTCTATGGTCTACAGTCTGTTATCAAGAAAGAATGCCGGTGGGTTGTTGTGTCAAAACTGCACAAGGGAGGTGCAGCATCAGGTGGTCAGTTGAAATCAGCAGTGCAGCAAGTCTTTCAAAAGTGTGGGTTTCTGTTCAAACCTTAGGGAAGACAGTCTGATGGCAGGCAGCGAGGGTCGGGGCAGAACAAGGCAGGTCCAACCTCCTATCCTGTCATGGCTGGGAACTGAGTTTTTAAGGTTCTTCTGGGGTTCCTTTGGCCAAGAGAAGGTCCGTTCAGTCAATTGGAGGGGTATGATTTTATTTTCATTTCTCAGCTCAAAGTACAGAACACAGATACGTTTCAAAACCCAACAGGAAAAGATACACTTGCACAATGCTAGGTTTTGGCATGATAAACTGGTACAGTCCTTTTGGAAATTAATCTGGCAATACATATTAGGAGGCGTAAAATTTGCATGGGCTGGTCCCACTAATCTCACTTCTGAGAATCTCTCCTAAGGGACACATTTGAAAGCAGACATTGTACTCTCTTCCCTCACTTATCCCTCTGCTTGGTGATTTTATCCACAGTGGTAGCTTCAGTGCCGCTCCAAAGCTGCCAACTCTGGAATAGACACCTCCAGCATTGCCTTGAGTGCTTGTTCCAAACTTAAAGCTGACCAAGAACTTCCCCTATGGATAGTTTTTTTCACAAAATTGAGATTTCCAAAATGAAGCTCCAGCAACCACTTCTCCTTGCATTGGCCAAGCCAGGACCTCTGCGCCTGGGTCACCACCTCCCCTCGAGCATCCCCAGGTCCATCAGCAGTAAGGCCTCTTTATCCCACTGTCTTGCCTCTGCCCAGGCCCTTCCTCTCCTGCCTGGACCACAGGAGAGCTCACGGGGCTCCCAGCCTCCCATCCGGCCCATGCTAACCGGGTCTCCACATGCCATTTTCCTGAAACATAAGGTGCACCCTTCCCTCTTCTACCCCAAAACTACAGTCTTCTCTCCTCTCCTCACTTCCTCTCACTTCTATGCAAAATATCCAGATTCCTTGATATGGTCTCAAGCTGCCTTTCTCAACCACCTTTCCTATTACAGTCCTCGTATATTCCTCTGCCAGAGCTGCCACCAACTGGGCAGTCATTTGTTGTCTCATAGCTCTGGAGGCTGGAAGTCTGAGATCAGGATGTCAATAAGATCATCCCTTCTGAGGGAAGGATCTGTTCCAGGCCTCTCTCCTTGGCCTGCAAATGGCCATCGTCATGTTCACGTGACATTCTTCCTGCATGTCTGTGTCCACATCTCTCCCTTTCATAAGGACACCAGTCATATTGGAGTAGGGACCCTCCCTACTCTGGTATGACATCATCTTAACTAATTACATCTGCAATGACCCTATTTCCAAATACCATCACATTCTGAGGTACAAGGGGTTAGGACTTTTGGGGAGAAACACAATTCTACCTATAACACTTTCTTAAACAATTTCTCTTCTAAAACCCCATTGAATTTGGCACCATCCATGAAGAGACTGTGAACGTTCTGGCCTTAAGACATTTGATCATCTTATTCCAACTGCTAAAATCCCACTTGGCATGCCACATCTCTATGGAAATAGCCCTTCTTCTGTTGATGACTAGCCAGGGTGACATACAGGACAATTGCATTGGAAGAATATTAGAATTTATTGACCATATGGTGTCTACGCTGCACAAATGAGAATCCAGCAAAGTCTCACCCCAGGCCAGTGTTAGATAAGTGTTCACAAAAATTCCATAAGCTAGAATGTTAAAATATCTCCTCCAGCTTCCTCCAAATTCTGTATTCTCTCCTCCTTCGCCTTGGCAGTCCCCACATAACAGAAGAGGAAAGTTTTCTGACAGGAGATTATCTAGTGGTCTTATCTCAGTGTTTGAGAGTCCAGTGCATGTAACAGCAGCTCTAAATTCTACAGAAGGCTTTGGTGATGCCACTTTAAATGGTACAAATAATTAGGACTGAATCCAACCAGAAGGAATTGGTACATACTGTGGTCTTCCAAAAACATTAGTTAGGGCAACTGGGAGAACAAACATGTATCAACAAATGCTTGGCCTTCTGCTAGCTTTCTGCCTTAATGCTATGCAAGAAGAGAAAGAGGACCAGACAGAAAAACCAAAAATTTGTCTGCATTCACCTGTAATTATCTTTCAGTGCTATAAATGATTAATAGTAGCCCTCAGTAAAGTCCTTTTCTGTCTTCCTAATCAGAGAATTGTCACTTCTGCTGTATTGCTTGAGAAATTATTTTGTTGGCCTTGTTGCATTTAGATTGTTTCATACCTGACTCCGAGATAGACCCTAAGCACCTTCAAAGCAGAGACCCAGCTACTAAGAATATTCATTGCACCTGTGCCAGCGCCATTCTTGGTGCTGGGAATGTGACAGTTGATGGATGCAGTGAGTGGGCTTTTAGCATGCCTACCTCCTTCCAGTGTGCCATCCTGTACTGCAGAGTCTGGAAAGGTAAGAGCTGGCATTGTAAAGAGTCCCTGGCAGCTAGGAATCTTGGTACAAATTAGGTCTCAACAGTTAAATGCACTTATGTGAAACTTGGAAAGCAGAGGGTGGGTGGAGGCCACCCTTGGTTCTGGTCTGTGGCCATTCCCAGTGTCAGGCCAGGCTGTAAAACACAGATCTTAAGAGGTGGGGGAAGCAGTGGCCACCACAGGTTTCCAACCCCAGCTTCCTGGGGTGTTCTCTTCCTGAAAACAGTAGTTCTTGACACTCTTGGGATTCCTCTGAAGAGTTAATGTAACCATTAACCTTTACAACAAGCATCAAATTCCCATATTAAATCCCTTTCTGCTTAAAATATCTAAAGTGCTTTTGGTTTGCATTGAAAGTTAACAGTTACAAATGGTAAATAAGACTCTATTTTGACTTCTCAGACTTTGTAGTCATGTCTAAGAGGTAAATACGAGAAATGCCTAAATATCCATGAACAAGGGAGTATTTTAGGAATTACAGTGTATTAACCCTAAGGAGATAACTTATGGGATATTTTGCTGACATTAAAATTTATACAAGTGAAGAGAAAGCATAAAAGGTACATTTTTTTGCTAAATATTAATCCAATAAACAAAATCACAAAATGTTTGTCCTGATTATTCCTCTACGTAGGTAGTTATATGCATGGGTAAGTATTTGTAAACAGAGAAAAATAAAATAATTGTTTTTGACTTGGAATATAAGTTAAGTTCTTGTCCATTTAAAGTTTTATTTAAAGATGAAGTAAAATCGTTTTGGTAAAATATAATTGGAGAAATACAGAGAACTTGCAGCAGGCTCCATAAGAAAGTCACGAAGAGGATAAAATGGATAGGAAATAAACCGAAGGAATCAGGCTGTGACTTGGTTCAAAAGTTATATTAATAAAACATTTAATGTAATATTCTGCCTTTCACATATAAAATTATGCTTCTGGATTGTCAATAGGCACCCACCCACTGAATTGCTTTTTCAATTTATTCACATAATCAGCAAATATCTGTTCCGGACACTATTCTGCTGAGGCTATGGACTGAGCAAAGCAACTCCTTTGCCCTCCCAGCTGTCTGCACCCGCCTCATTCTCACACCAGCCCGTGTGGCAGCCTATGTCTCCCCACCCACTTTGCACAGAGAGGACGGAGCCCAGAAAGGCTAAGGGGTTTCCCGGCCACACAGTTGATTGGTGGCCCGTGTGGGACTGAAGCCCAGGGCTCTCCACATATCTCAGCCCCTCTGGAAAAGTAAACGAGGGCTTGCCCCATGCAAGAGGGCTCCTAGGTTAGAGATCGGGGAAACTTCCCAAGGGCGAGGACTGTTGAACACCATTTAGAGTTACAAAGAGTAGAATTGCTAGAATACGAAGTAGCTGAAGAGGACAAAGAACGTATAAGGAAAAGAAGAGGAAAACACAGGAGAAGGGTCAAGAATAAAAAAAAAATTGAGTTTCATGCATTGATGAAAACTGGATGTGACTGATTCAGCATTTATTGTTTTGTTTGTTTTGTTTACTTTTGTCTGGAGGGTAGAAAAATAATTGCAAATCTGTACAATGTGCTAACATTTTATAATTTTAAAGAACCCTATGGCATTTTGTTATTTGAGAGTCATTTAAATAGGACAGAATGTTCCTTCTCTCCTTGGAAGCAGGCTGGCATACCACACTTTTTCTCAACATAGTATAGAACCATAAAAGTGTAGATCCTAGGGATACATCTGGTCAACCTAGCTGCAGCTTCTCACCCAGCTCCACATCCAGCACTGGGGATCTAATTCAGTCCTGTCCACCAGCATGAATGAGTGGAAAGCTCTCTGGCTAAGCAATGCCAAAGCAACAGGGACTTTTTTTTTTAGAGGACTGTGGCATAGCTCCAGCTAGCTTGGCTTAAGGAAAGAACCACAGAGCAAAGCTTCTTCTCAGCACCAAGAGTATGACTTATATCTAGAGAGTTGACCCACGCTAGCCAGCAGGCTAAAAAGATGATGATCTCTGTGTCTAAGAACTTCATCCATCCACAGGCTGGCAGGCCTGGAGCAGACAGGGTATCCAGAATGAAAGTCCAGTTCATTCTCTAAACTGGAATTCTCCAACCGTAGGTCACAAGCTAACTTAGCCTACAGACGTGTTTTGTTTGACCCTTACAACAAGGCCCAAATTTTAAGTTCAAAATACAGTTGCGTTGCCTGTTGAACAACATGGAGGCTAGCGATGCTGACCTCCACGCAGCCAAAATTTGCATATAACCTTTGACTCCCCCCAAACTTGACTACTAGTAGTCTACTCTTGCCTGGAAGCCTCACAGATAACATAAACAGTCGATTAACACGTCTTGTAAGCTATATGTGTTATATACTGTATTCTTACAATAAAGTAAGCTAGAGAAGAAAAATGTTATTAAGAAAATCACAAGAAAGAGAAAACATATTTACCGTACGTTAAGTGGAAGTGGGTCATTACAAAGGTCTTCATCCTTGTCGTCTTCATGTTGAGCAGACTGAGGAGGAGGAGGAAAAGGAGGGTGGTTCTTGCTGTCTCAGGGACGGCAGAGGTGGAAGAAAATCCACGTGGAAGTGGGCCCACGCAGTTCAAACCCATGTTGCTCAAGGGTCAACTGTAATTACTAACATCTCAAAAGCAAGGAATTTCACACAAACATGATTTTTGTGGCTTCTTTTGAAAAGCAGGAAGAACCGACAGCCTGGGCCAGCCGTCCTATGAGGCCATGACTGGCTGGAGCTGGATAGCTCCTGTCTCCAATCTCCTGTTCCTGTCTCCTTCAAATACCCAGTTTGCCCAACCCTCACCACTCCCTGTTGCCTCCCAGCACTGAGATTACAAGCCGCCTTCTTCCTGGCCCGATTCACTCCTCTTTGTGTGGCAGGTTCCGTTCGGCAGTGAGTTTGCAATCCCTATTCCTGTGCCTCCAGAATTCCTTGCTACAACCAGTCCCTACAACTTGCAAGAGGCTCAAGCCTTTACATCCAGTGCTGAACAAGGTTCCTATACGGTCGAAAAGACTGACATGTCGCATAACCATCAAGTTACTTCTCCACCCTGGAACTCGACTTCCTCACTTGTGAAACGGAGCAGAAGCTGTAGATGCTCCCTGAAGCCCTTCTACTTCCAATGTTCTATGGGTTAACCCACCTCTCTGTTCCCCTTGCTCCTGTACACCGGCCCTGCTAAAATTCAAATGCCTTAAAATCGGATTTTCTTCCCCTCTCTCCTATGTTTGGCATTTGTTGAAATCTTTTAATTCCTGGAGAGCTGGCCCCCATTGTCAGTGACAGAACATGCCCAGGTAAGACAGCCAGGAACCCTCTCCAAACCTCATCACCATCTGCTAGACAGGAAGCTGCCAACCCCACAGAAAATTCCTCTAGTCTGTCAAGAAGCTCTTCCGCAGAGTGGCAGGTCTTTCAAAGGGGCCAGAGATTCAGTGGACCTGAAAATTAAGCTTCCTTCTCTCCCTGGAACTCATTTGCTGCACTCAGGTTTGAGGCAGCCTGATGCAGGAGAAATGAGTCTGAAAGCCTCACCTACGTGTTCCTGAGTCCGGCCCCCTGTCTTTCCCTACGGTGGCTGATACACCTGGAACAAGGAAACGCCACCTTGGCCCTCATGCCCATCCAAGGCACTGGGGAGGCAGGAGGAAGGTGGAAGGCGCTGCTCCTGCAAAAATGATTCTGGAGGAGGCTCTAGCGAGAAGGCAGTTTCCATGGAACGACACAAATATATTCTGCCTCATGGAAAAACATTTTTCTGGCAAGTGATGTCCTTGACTTTTTTCCCTTTGGAAAATGCCCAAGAGTACAATGCATATTGCGGCTTGTTACTAGTTATGCGGCATGTGGTAAAATATGAGCTAAAAGGTGTTATTCCAAAATGTGCCGCAGAACAGATCTTCTTTCTTTGGAATGAATTTATTTGGTCATTGCCCGGCTCAAGCCTGTTTTAAACGACTCTGTAACACACAGTTCTGACAAAGAATTGAAAATGAAGGGAAAAAATGCATCGCATTAAGTGTGATATCGAATGAGAACATATTTATGCTCAGCACTAAAAAATCTAATGAGAAGAGTGGATATCTATTTTGGAATTTTTAATACATTTGGTTTTGGTCTCGGAGTGCTGATCACTGTAATACACAGTAAAAACAAATAAATCAACAAAAAACCACTTAATTTATTCATCTGTACCCGAGAATCACTCCGAGTAATGGCAGGTGAGACAATTGTTTTTAAGTACGGAAAATAGAAAGTTTTAAAATATTGACTTCAACTCACATAATGTATTAGATCAACCTTTTTTCTGAAGACTTTTTTTCCTTGAAAAAAGAAAAAACAATAAAATGTACAAACTACTTTGTGGCTTCCTTGCAAATAAAAATGCTCATAGCATAAATTTTATCTCCTGAGGTTATCAGTAACATTTGGGCTGAGAATGATTTATTTCTCTTTTGCCTGTTCAGATCTGTTTGCTTTGACATCTCTGTTATATATCTGCCTTAAACAAGTTGCTGGATCTTCAGGATAAGGAGTGCATGGTGGTTTCTGAAAAAATGCTTCCAAAAACAGTAGAAAAATCTATCCTGACACTTCAGTGACTTCATAAAAGAGCAACTATCCCAGGATCCTTCCCCTCTAAGGGCAAGTCAGATTGAACACAGGCCATGAGCTAAAGAAACTGAATCTTAGACAGTCTCTCCTCTCTGCCATTTAATCCATTGTTACTTGATAAAAATTAGAATCATCTTTTGGCAGAAGAGCTGTGTGGCTGAGTCAGTAGGTGTGTATGTGGGAGATGAAAATGAGCATATTGGGCTAGATTTTCTTTAATGTCACTTAGAGCCCCGAGATTCCTTCACTCTCTGGCTGTTTTCCTAATATCCTCACGATTTAAAAATAATTAATCTACCTACCCTGATACTGAAATTAGTTTCTTGAGCATTTCACTAATTATATCATCACCAATATTTGTGTTTCTCTAAATAAAAGAACTTTACCTTTTAGGAGGAATTTATAATGTGTTTCCTTTTCACATTTCCTCCCTTTTAAGCAAATGACCTATTTTAATTGAGGTTTTCTGGTCTCCTCTAGGAATAGATTATAAAATACAAAACCTAAGTGAGGAACGTATTATTAAAAACCACTTTTGAGGGGAAAATAAGTGACAACAATTGCTTTCCCCACGGGGCCAAAAGCGAGGGTCTTGTTTGTGGAGTCCCACGGGAAAGCACAGAGATGCGGTGTGGTCTGGAACCCTCAGCAGCCCATGCCATGAACCGGGGCTCACAGGGGTCGGGGACATGGCCTTGCTGAGACCTTCCTAGGATCATGCCTGGGTTGGTTTTTTTCAAAATGGATTTCCATGGTGTCACAGAATAGAAAATCTTACCTCAAGTCCAACAAGTAAAATTGCTTTGGGGAGGGTGGGTTCTGAACCTTGCTTGCCCTGGCCAGCTCTGCCACTTGTTTTCTGAGTGCCCTGGAGCAAGTGGTCTCACTGCACTCAGCTTGTTTACTCGCCTGTGAAATGATGATGACAACATCACGTCCATGCCCTTGGGTTGTTGTAAGGATTAAATGAGGTCTCTCATGGAAAACGTCTGGTCCCTGGATCAGCACATGACAAGCACTCACATGCTTTAGGTAGCAGAACTCATCACTATCCTCCCCAGGAGCAAGGTCTTAGAAAGAGCCTGTGAAGAGCCGACTTCCCTCTCTGATGCTGAAAGAAAGTCCACGGAGAGCTCCCAGTCTTGCCAACCTAATGTGAACAGCACTTTGAGGATCTTTATATATAATGTAAGAGCCCTTTTAAGAGGGCTGTTTATTCGCCACATTTTAGGTCTAATAATAACATTAATAATTATTCATGGTGGATAAAGGTGTAATCAGGAAACAAACTGATTGCTAATGATCTCAGGAAGGACACGCCAAGGCCACAGCATGAACTGCAACGTCTTGCTCGGGAGAATCAACACCAGAAACCATTGAACGGACAAGGGCCTGGAGGATGGAGCTGAGTTTGCTGTCCCCGGGGACAGCGAGGCCTGGACACCTACTGTCCATGCTCAAAATACCCTGCTGCGACATTGAGTCTTGGTCATTTCTTAAAACCTGGAAGTCCTGGGCAGATGGGTCTCTTTTAGATTTTTCTAAGGGGTCTACATCTGCTTCATGTATTCATTCATTCATTTATTCAATACTTACCAGGCCTCTAAACATACACTGGGGCCCAGAGTGAGTGTTGGGAATTCAACGAAAAACAGAACATACCTGGTCCTTGTCCCAGTGGAGACATAGTGTTACACAAACAATAACCACACAAATAAATACATAATTACAAGTTACCATAGAGATTATGAAGAAAAAGGACCAGAGGTTATGGGGTCACAGCACAAGCACTGCCTTCTGAAGGGGGTGTCATGGACACCTGCTTTCAGAAGTGACTTAAACTGAGACCTGAAGGATGAGTAGGTGTGGGCATGTGACTACGAGGGACCGGGGCAAGAACACTCTAGGCAGGTGGATTTCATACGTGGAGGACCTGATGGAGATACCACTTCAGTATCCACTTTGATGGCTAGGATCAAAAAGACAGCCAGTAACAAGCGTTGATGAGGATGTGAAAAAAATGGACCCTTCATACACTGGTCATAGGAATGCAAAAGGTGTAGCCACATTAGAAGATGGTCCGGAAGTTCTTCAAATGGTTAAACACAGAGATTTCACATGACCCAGCAATTCTATCCTAAGTATATACCCAAGAGAAATGAAAGCGCATATGCACACAAAAACTTGTACATGGATGTTTATAGCAGCATTATTCATTTCCAGTGATTTCTGTTCCATTCTATAGATCTAATTTTCCATGTGATATTATTTCCCCTCAATCTGAAGAACTTCCTTTAATTTTTCTTGTATTGCAGTTCTGATGGTGGAAAATTCTCTCAGTTTTCATGTATTTGACATGTTTTTATTTTTTATTTTTTTTTCATTTTTGGAGAGTATTTTCACTAGATATAGAATTCTGGGCTGACAATTTTTCTTTGGATGCTTTAAGAATATCATCCTGTTATCTTTTACCCTATTGATACTGATAAAAAGTCAGCTGTCGTTTTTATTACTGTTCTCCTGCCTGCAACACACAATGCGTCTTCCCCCGGCCCCCCCGGCCCCTGCCTCTCTGCTGCTTTCAAGGTTTTCTCTTTATCTTTGGTTTTCTGCAGTTCGACTAGGATATATTTAGATGATTTTTTTTCTTTGTACATATCCTGCTGGACATTTGCTGATCTTCTTGGATCTGTAGGTTTAAGGTTTTACTGATTTTAGAAAATTTCAGCCCTTACTTCTTCAAATATTTTCCCTCTATTCTCTCTCCTCTTTGAGATTCCAATTATGTATCTATTAGATTATCTGATATCATCCCAAAGATCACTGATGGTCTGCTTATTTTTTTAATCACCTTTTTTTCCTCTTTATTCTTCAGTTTTGATAATTTCTCTTCATTTATCTTCAAGTTTAGTGACTCTTTTTTCCCCCTGCTGTCTTCAATCTGCTGTTAAGCTTATCCTGTGAATTATATATTTCGGCTATTGCTTTCAGCTCTAGAATTATCACTTTGTCCTTTTCTTTAATTTTCATCTCTCTCCCAAGGTACTATCAGTTTACTCATAATGATACATTTTTCTTTAAGTCCTTGGATGTATTTATATTAACTGCTTTAAATTTTTATATATTAATTCAAACATCTGGGTCACTTGGGAGAGTCAGTTCCTATTGCCTTTCTTTTCTTTGGCCTACGGGTCATATTTTTGTGTTCTTTCCCATGCCTAGCAAATTTTCATTGTATGCTGAACAGCGTGAATGACAGTCATACAGACTCTGGATTCTGTTTTGTTTCTTTGAAGATTGTCGCACGCAATACACTTGGCTGACTTAAACTCCACACTCTGACTTCACTGAAGTGAGCAGAAGCTAAAATCTCTGCTCATTTTTTTCAATCTTCTATCTGTTGCTTTTGGTCAGGTCTCCCTCCCATCCATGTGCATTTCAGATGTTAGCCAAGAATTTGAGCCCAGTTCATATTCACCTTTTGGGTCTCCTCTCTCTGGAGCTCCATCCTTTTCAGGGTATCTTCTTCCCTTTACTTTCCAGCCACAGCAGCAGGCCTGGATTCTATCCTTCGAATGTACAAGGTGGTAAGTCTGTGCATTTCTGCCTCATTCCCAGTTACCCCATATCACAAAGACTGGTTTGCACAAATGTAAAGCTCACACAGTACACTTCTTTATTTCAAGGGTCAACCCTCTCCACTTTCTGCCTTCTTTTGGTCATTTTCTGGTATATTTAAACAGTTGTTTAAGAAATATCAGTAAGTAAGTAATCAGTAAGTATGTAAATTGTAACTGTTATATAATTATATATAACTGTAACTGTTATGTAGTCTGAAACAAGCTACTTTGTCATTATTGGAAGCAGAACTCTTGGTTCATACCTTTTTAAATTTTAAAATATTAGAATGCAGCCCTCTAAAAATTGTTGTCCTAAGTTATATTCTGACCAACAGTAGCTGCGGTTCCAGGTTTCACACTCAGGCTAGCACTAGGTACTGACGAGTTCTTAACAACTAGAGGGAAAACATGGTATGGCATTACCTATTCTTTAATTATGCATAAGACTTTCTTAGGTTAATTAGTCAGTAGACTTTCTTTGTTGTGAAATTCATGTTTATTCACTTTCTTGATTTCCTACTGGGCTGTTTGTCTTTTCTTTATTTATTTTATGAGCTTTTCACAGATTAAGGAAATTAGCTCTTTATTTGCCATGTGGGTCACGAATATTTCTTCCTGGTATGTCTTGTGTCCTTTGACTTTACTTAAGATATTTTTTCTCCATGCTAAAATGTAAATTTTATAAGTAATATAACTTTTCAATTTTCTTTTATGGCTTTTTAGTTCAGTGCCATGCTTAAAAGGCTTTCCACATTGTAAGATTTTAAATAAATTCATGGGTAAGGTTTTTTTTTCTTTTTGTTTTCTTATGGCTTTATTTTATTTCATTTTATTTTTATTTAATTTTGCTTAACTTCTCTCACTCCTCAATCTGCCTAGAATTGATTATGATATAAGAAGTAAATAGATCTCTCTCTCTGTCTCTTCTAAAGGCCAGTCTATAATTTTGTTATATATTTTAATAAATAATCCTTTTTTCCTATTTATTTAAAGTGTCTGTATTATTAATATATGATAAATTACCTTTCGAGTTTAATTCTTTTATTAACTTGCTGTTCCGTTCCATTGTGCTGTTCATCTCTTTTTCAGCACCAAACTATTTTCATTGCTGGGACTTCATCTAATACATTAAAATCTATAGGACTAATCTCAAGGAGTAATTGCTTTAAATGTATTATACTTTAACAGCCCACTTCTATGAATATTTTTCACCATTTCTTAATTTTAACTATGGACATGAAGGTGAACTGGCTGCAGGATGTGCCAGCTTACTGCTGACCATGTTCATCTCACGGCCCAACCTGTCCCTGTCTCCTCTCAGGTCATTGGCTAAAGACATTGGCTAAAGAGCTACCTGCCCCATAGAGGAGATGACATTTTTAGATGGAAGAGCACTGTTTTGGAGTATCCAGGCAATTGTCCTCCCCTATCTATAATGTCAATTACATCTCCCAAGCCCATATTTTGTGTATAACAAGAATAACTCCAATATTATAAAATAAAAAGATCTATGGAATATATTTTGGTTAGAATAAGTGATCATTATCAAAATTCAATTGAAAATAATCTAATGTTACAGTAATAAATTCATTCACTAAATAAGTGAATGTGACAAAATTCTACATATCTGTAAATCAAACTACTTGATAAAATACGCTATAAATTAAAATCATAGAGGAAAAAAATATTTTAAAGATTATAGACTTAAAAACAATACTGAGTTGTATATGCTCCCAGGAAGCTTTATTTCATCCCAACACAAGGTGTTTGTTTGTTTGCTGACATTTATTCAGATGCAAACGAGTTCACACCAGAGAGTACAACTCGGAGGGTGGGAAAGACACAGCTCAATTAGTTATAAACATTCTCAGAAATTTTATTTTTAGACGAAATCTAATTCTTGGTAGGATGAGTTAAAACATGAAAGTTAATGAAATTAGAGATCCAACAAAATAAATAAAAGTACATATGGAAATCTGCAGAGGGTGAGAGCCATTTTTCCAGTTGATATTTAATATTAATTTACATTCGAGCCCAGCCTCAAGAGAAAATAAGTCAGGGTTTCAGCACCAGCAAATGAAATGTAATAAGCCCATAGGAGCACATTAAGAAACCAATCCACTCCTGCAGTGATAGATGACTGAGAGCCTAGGAAATTAAAAAACTGAAATGCCAAGCAAAAGACATAATTTCTAAAAAACCATATGTGTACGCACACATTTGTTCATATGCAAATGTATGCCTATGTGTATGTTTACATATGTATATGTGTTTATAAACAGATGGTATACATTTTAAGTTGTACCAAATATGGCATTTTTAAATGGTACTTTATATATTTTTTTCACTAAAAGGTGCATTACCTGGCATTTTGAAATACCATTTACCATAATTTTATCAACATGCAAATGCCTCCAAAATACAACTTAAAGGCACAGAAAATATTTGATAGTGGTGGATAATGCTTAAATATACATTTCTTTCCCTCTCGTGTTTTTTTTTTTTTAAACTTGCCTCAGGAATGGAATTCAAATTATTGGCTCATCAAATTCGAAATATCACTATATGGTGAAAATACTTTTAGCCATTCTGTATAATGATGTCCATAGTTTTCCATAAATACCAATTTAGGCAATCCTCTGTACAAGCGTTTACCTGATTGTTCTTCACAAAAAGAATGCAATGTCTCCGAAAGGTGTCAGGTAACAACCGCAGCCTGTTCACTCATATGATATAATGCCAAATGTGCTGAGAGTTACCTGTTGAGTAAGAAACAGATGAAGCCATTGGGTTTGATGCTAAAAGAGCATGTCACACCAGGGGGGCCCCATCCCAAGTACAGCTGTGTGTGCGAGATTCCTAAGGAAGGAAAAGGAGAGAAGAAGAAAAGAGAAAACGAGTGTTAGATGACAGCGAAAGAAATGGCTTGCCAGCCTCCTGGCTGCCAAAATGACCCCATCAAGAAACTGCCACTCCCATTGGCTGGTGTTGGAAAACAGGAGTGGAGAGAGCCAATCCGCGCACCAATCCGCATCCCAGAAGCATATCCGTCACGGCCACGCAACGGGCGGCAGGAGCCCTAACCCAGGGCTTAGTAAAAAAAATCACACCGGGGAGATGGGGAGAAATTCTGAAATAGGCAACATTCATCAGTCCCCTGAGTGTTTTCAGGTTCTGGCCTTTAAAACAAGACTTTCTTCCTCCTGAATTTCCCCATAAGTCAGAGAGCTTTACAGTACACAATTGTTTCTATCTTTTCCCCTATTACAGGATTATTCATAAAACATGAAGAACTGGTGCCAAACAAGTGACGTGTATCATTTCTATGGGCCATATAAATAATGATGCATTCACATTCTCTCTGGAGTTCTTCTGTGACTAAGCTGAGTGCTAATCAGGCATCAACTATCCTACAACTTAAAGGGGCTTCCAGAGTGAGTACCTGCCACCCCACTCCTAAACCTCTCCTGATTTTGAGGGTTGCAGAGGAAACAAAGCCACGACTGTGCCCTGGAACTTGGGGCCGACATAGAGAATCCTCCGCGGACAGCTGTCTCTGAGACACCTCGCATCTGGGCTGCGCTGGCTCCTATGTGGGTGGCTTCAGTCTCCCTGCCTGGTGAGTTCAAGCCCAATTGTCAGAGAATTCCAGCAGAGACAGAAGTTAGTGCTGATGGGAAGTTTTCATAGGACTAGGGCCAGCTGGATGGAGTGGGCTGGGAGTGAGGAGGAGGATGTGCCCAATGAAGCCTGAAGTCATTTCACAGAAGCCACTTGATGAAAATGGCCAGGACCATTAGCAAGCCAGCTGGACATGTTTTGTGTCTGGTTAGCCCCGGCATGTCAGCAGTGCCCCTCCCTCCATGACAATGCCTTTGCTGTGTATTTTAATTCTTGTTTTTGATTAAACTTTGGCCATGATGCATCAGTCATGATGTTTCACCACATGAGAAATCTGCAGTTACCGCTGAAACGTTTTATGACCATCCCTTGCAGAGGAATTGATCATACAGTGGTTTACCAGCCAGGAAGACGGATGACTTGTAGCAGTACCATAGCTGCGGCATCAAGAGCTCAAAGAGAGGCGTTTAATGAAATGCTGCTGGACTGCACCCAGCCACTCAGTGTCCCGCTTCATCTGGGAAATCAAATAGAAGACGCACCTGACTAAATGCTCTGTCATTTTTACGTTGCTGTTATACCTGACTGTAGAATACTGAGTTTCCTGTGGTTCCTGGAAGGCATACGTTTTGGACTCTGACATATTCCATTTGTGTCAAGGTCAAACCATATTATTACTCAATTGGTACAAAGTACATGACCAGCTTTGATCTGGGAGTGAACGAAATGGTAGAAGTTCACATTTTTAAAATTCTGTTTTAGAGTTTCTAAGACACCCATCCCACCCACCGAAGAATTGTGGAGGAGGATGCTAAAAGGCTTCATTTATTTGTCAGCCTTCATTTCCCAACACCAATGAGTGGGTGAACACTCCATTCACAGACAAGCCTAGGAATCTCTGCGTAGGACACATCTGTGGCTTCTCAGATTTGACATTTGCAAATGAGCGCACCATTCATATGGATTTGCACATTCTACATGGTTTCTGGTTTCCATTTTTAATAAAACCATAGATTTCTGGAATCAGAGCATAATGAACAAATTATAAATCCATGCACCTCTCAAGCAATTTTAGCACTGATGTGACTTCTGAATTGTGAGTTCTTTACTTCTCATTCCTGTATTTGCATATCTGTTCAAATCCAAATGATTAAAAAGGAGCTGCCAAGGTTGATAGGCCTAAAATTAGAGCTGACTGTTCATTTTGAATATACACATTAATATAGCTGTCTCTGCTTCCTATTTTTCTGTGAACCTTCAGGAAAGGAGACTGAAATACATCAACAGATTGGGATGTTTTATTTCTTAGAAGAAAATTTCTAAAGAAGACATTAACAGCATGTGAATCAATGAGCAACGAAAGCCACTCCACTTTAGAAAAGTGAATAGGACATTTTCAAAAACACAATTTTAAAGAAGAGAAAATTTCTACCAACTCAATTTAAACTGCCCTCCAATGACTTCAGTCCAAAAGGAAAAATCAATAATCTCTTACGCTAAGAAGTATTATAGATTTTTTAAATCATTTTATTCAATACAACTAATCCATGAAAACATATATTTTAACGTGTGTCTTTAAATCTATAAAACGTGTTCTGATTACATCATTCTTCAGAGTAATTTCACGTACATTTATCCACCAGAAAAATTACTATAAAACATGCTTTAAAATTTTTTTTTCTGTTTGAAAAAAAGTAATTCAGTATTTAAAGGAATTATACAATATTTATGGACCCCCTCTTTGAAATGCAGTGTGCAGAAATAACACTGCATCAATAAATAAAAGTGTTTTTAAAAATCATTTTGTTTTGCCAGACTGCAACAAGGCCGGGGGGCAGGAAGAACAAGTCTGGCTGTGCAGGAGACTGGTCACTGCCTACACCACAGAGTCACGCTGGCCGCACACTTCTGGGCTGACACACTAAACCTGGCAATGTGTGTGCTTTTCAATGACAGCACAGATAAAATCAGAACCAGAAGGATCCAGTCTGGTTTTTGACAGCTATTTAATCAGTTACTATATGGGAAAGACGATATGGCTGTTCACTTCTTCCAGAAAGCAGCAGTTTTGTAAAGTGTCAAATAAGGCACGTCCACCTTACTTAAGCAAAGGTTAAGCTCGTGACCTTCTCTTTTAGAAATAACACTGTTGCCGACTCAAGCATCATCGATGCTTCTTTCAGAGGCTGGAGGTTCAGGCTGCTGGAGCTATAGAGATTTGGGAGGTTCAGACTGCTGTAGCTGCTGCCCACATTACAGTTGTACACAGGATAGGAAGTTAATGCTGCCACGGTTCCAGGTGGTTTGAGTTGTTAATTCCAAGCTGCTCAAATGTCCTTTGTAATTAGTAATTTGAGAACCTCTGGTCTTAAAAGAATGTACTTGGAAAATAAAACCACGGCTCCTTCAAGGCAGATTCTCGACCCCAGGTAACTTTTTGAAAGATCTTTTCATTCATCTTGCTTTGACTTGATGTGAGTCCTGATTTTTGCCCCCCTTGAGTGATTAATTGTTTAAAAGATGAATTGTTTGAAAGTCCTGCCATCTGGAACGTTAGCTCACCAGCAAAGCAAGATTCTCTGGGTGTGAGCAATTCGGCTATGTCTGTTTGTACTTACACCTCCCGTTTGCGGGGATTTGTGTATCAGTTACGGTGTCTTGATGATTAAGTTACCTGTGGCTGGCTCAGTTCTGCTGAGGGGGCTCCCATTAAGGACAAATGCTGTAATGATTCCCCAAAAGTACCCAACTGGGCTATTGAGTGCTTGGGAGGTGCTGTCAGCTGCTTCCTGGAGGCGATATGTGCACTCACCTACACCCCTGCTGTGCCAACTGGACAAAGAACCTTTCCCCAAAGCACGGGAGGAATCATTTTTCTACTCATTTCCTCCTCTGTGGCACTCAAGTGTCTGAGAATTATACTGACCTCTCCTAGAAGGTTGGATACTCACTCAACTTAATATACATTTTGGTTTACATCCGAAATTATTTTCCTGTTATGTGGTAAAATAGTTGTTGAGTCTCAGCTCAGACAGGTTGTAATCTAATGCTCAGATTTGCCATTTTATAAGAATAGGTCGGAAGACCTGGTTTCAGTGATTGCTTTATAAATACTGTAACTTCTCAGAGGGTTTGCTGCTTACGCGCTCAAGGATGGAGGAGGTGATAATTAAGGTGCGGGTGGAAGTGCAGGAAATGCTGAGAATGGGGTCCCCAAATGCTTAAAGGACTTTTAATGTTATGGTCATTAGTAAACTTTGCTGATATTTAGAAAACTTTAGGGCCAGCCTGTCGTTGGGAGCATGCTAGCAACACATCTTAGGAGCGGAAAGCGCCAACTGCAGAGACAGGTGGGGATGAGGCAGGGTCTGAAGACAGAGGACGGGTTTGAAAATCCATATAACAGAACAGTCAGACCCCCTATTTTCATCCCCAACCAACGTTTTCACATCGGCAGGCCACACCCATCACGGGACAAACAGTTAGTTCCTGGGGCGACTAAACCAGAGGGTCTCGGGCACAGAGGAAGGCAGGACAAACGCCCCACTCAAACCGGGGACGTTGAGTAAAAGTCTGCAGAACGAACAGTGAGGCCCGGTCCTTCCTCCCTCCCAGCTCCACAGAGTCCTGAGCAACTCTCCACTCAGGCCGAAAAGTGGGACAGCCCTCTGTGGAATGTGCCTTCATATTTTTTTCTGAATAGACATTCGGGGGTCAACGCAAATGATGTCCTACTTTCCACAGGTGCATATGCGCGCACACACACACACACACACATACACACACACACAGCTTCCAACCAAGTTTTTCACTGTCTCTCTCCTAAATACAAATGATCAGCCAAGAATCACCTTTAATCACTGGCTCCACTGTAATAGGTCAATATCAAAGTGACCTCTGGAGAACAGGACTGGTTCCAGGACAGAGACTTTAATGTTTCGCCTTAAACTGTTTAGCATCATGGACACATTGGTTTAATAACAAATAAAAATAAATAATTACGGAATTAAAAATTAACATATTTAAGTTCATTTTAGCAATTTAAAAATAGATGTCAAAATATCTAATAACCACCAAAGGAAAAATGTGATTGCTAACAAATACTGAGAACTCCCTGAGGGCCAGTTGTGGAATTAAATGCTATTGCATGAGTTATTGCATTTGGTGTTTACAATGCTATGTGGTATTACTGCCAACTTACCCCAATTTTACCCATAAGGCAGTTAAAGCTTAGCAAGGTTGAGTGACTTGATTAGTTACAAGTCCTAGTGGAGCAAGACTCAAGACTAGGTAATCCCAAATCCAAACCCTACGCTTTTAGCCGCTCTACCAGGTTACCCCCTCTGCAAAAATGTGCTCAGAGACTTTCTGTTCTTTGCGTCAAAATGGAAACAGCTGTGAGTAATGTCTGAAGACATTTGCAGCTAAATTTTCAAGTCTTACATTTCACTTTCGCTCAAGTTCTTGTTCACATCTTTCATTTTACGTTGAAGAATGTTTTTCCCCAGAATGCGGATTTTTAGTCTGTGTTAGAGTGGTGTACATAGCTGTGCTCGGCTATATAAAGCGCTAGTTTCAGGAACAGGAGCTGTTAGTGAAGAAAATGTCAGAGATTTTATACTCAGTGGCATGATCCAGCGCAACAAAGCCCCGCCGTCAACCTATTAGTGTTCCGGGCAAGATATGATTTACGGACCTTAACAACCACAAATCCCGAAGATAAAACCCTACATTTATGACCCCCACAAAGTGTACTGAGTGAGTAAGATGAAAGTCAGACAATATCAAGAGTTGGTGAGGATCAGACCAGCTGGAAATCTTATACATGGTTTGCATGTAAATTAGTACAACCATTTTGAAAAACTGTCAATATCTAATAAATCTGAGCATAAACACATCCTATGATGAGGTGATTCCACTCCAAGAAAGCCATATATATTTTCACCAAAAGACTTGTACAAGATATTCATAGTAGCACTGTATCTGATAGCCAAAACAGTGGAAACAATACAACTCTCCACCAACGGGGAGATGAATAAATGAATCGTGGTACTGTCACACAATGGAATATAGGACAGCAAAAAAAAAAAAAAAAAAAACTATAAGTGCTTGCCATGATATGGAATAATTAAGCAAAAAGTATTGAATGAAAGATCTAGACACGAAGCAGTACATACTAACGATCGCAGAGCTGGATACGCATAAAGGTAGAACTACGGTGCCATGGGAAGTCGCAGAGGGCTGCCACCTCTCTGCTGGAGCCAGAGCTCAGCTGAGCCCACAGCCCACGCTTCCGCCATGCTGCGCAGGACTCCGGCAGCTGTGTTCTGCTGGCTGCCAGCTTTGCAGGAAGAACTTACTCACCTGCAGCTGCAGCAGGTGTTCCTGCCAGAGCCTGCAGCTTCCCCTGCCCCTGCTGCTGCTCCTGAGAAGGAACCTACGGCACCAAGGGAAACAGAACGGCTCCCACCTTCTCCTGCCTGATGCAAGAGTCTCAAATTGGCAGAAGCCAATGGGACCCCAGCTGCTTACCAAAGTTTCTATCCCCAGCAGTACCAAAGAGCAGACAGAACAGCCTAGAAGGGCGGATGTAGAAATGAGTGCTATGGACAGTATCTGGCACAGTATCTAATAGTTGTTTTTTCTAAAATGTATCCAGCCCTGATCATTGTAACCACATTGATACCTAAGGAGAAAGTGAGACCACGCAGGCTAGAGTCAGTTTTAATGAACTTTTCTTTTTAAAATAAGTGTAAGAAGAGCAAACCTTTAACATTTTTCAGTTTTTATAAAAGCTTAATTGAACAACATTTCTTTTTAAGATGTGTACGTATTTCTCAACAAAGTGTGTTCTGTGAAGGAAAAAAGAAACTCCATAACCTTGTGTAGAACATTACAAAATACATTCAAACCTCCTTGACTCTTCATAAAACCTTTCTGAGATATGATATGTTTTACAGAGAGAGAAAACTGAGGCTCGACAGAGTTTGAGGGACGTGCCCAGGGGCACGCAAATGGTCACCAGCAGAGTAAGGACCTAAAAGCATTCTACCTGCCCTCCTGGTCAGAGCTCTTCCTGTTCCTTCAGGAGTGCCTCTGAGGTGGCCACAGTCTCAGGGAACGGAGAAGCTGTACTGTGTGGGGAAAGGGGGCCATGGCTGCTAGACCTGTTCCTCACAGACTGAGAAGGGCGAGTGGGACCCGCCACCCCAGTGGTGCCTCAGGGTGAACTGGTCCACCTTGTCCCCAATACCCACTCACTCTGCCGTGCTGTAGAGACACAGCTAATTGTCATATTGTAATTAGACTGGTTCACTGTCTTAATGCAGTCCTCTACAGATGTGTAACCAAAGTAGCGAGATGTTGAGCATTTGGCTTTATGTTCCCAGAGCTGCCATTTTGTTAATAATTAAAGACAAAGCAGGTATTTCTAAAATATTGCAAAAAATGACTTCTTTCCCATTAGCCCCTGTAAGAATCTTATGGAAACACCCAGCAAATGCTAAGCCACTGGCAGGGAAGAAAGCAGTGCTTGGCACAGAAAAGAGCCTCAGTGGAATTCCTTTGGACATGGGGCATTTCGTTTCAATTCTGCACCATTGACGATGATGATGATCAGCTTGAGCTGATGTGAGCACAGAGGCCCTTCCAATGAGGTCCATGGGGGTCAGAGGTCAGAGATGGGGAACCAATCTGTTCCAGAAAGCATCTCCACATTTTACATTGAAATTGACAAAATCACAGAAATCCCAAGTTTTAAAAAATGTGATGAGCTAGCAAATTCCAGGGTCGGGGGGTAACTCTTGGAAAATCTTCCAGTTCTGGAAAGCGCAACAAGAGGAAGAAGAGCCAGACCTATATTTAACTGGCATGGGGAAATGGCAAAAGCTAAAAACCAAATTATATGCAATCATGATGTGGAACATCATTTCTTTCAGCCAGGAATCCCAGAAAACCAATTAAATTAATTAATTAAGCAATATTAACATACTGGTATCATACTATTTATATTTAATTTGATATTTTAATCTAATGGAATATATTATTAAAAGTAGTATGTGATAAATAGTATATAATAATGTATTATATAACATATAACTAATATGAAAATATAATTATTAATGTATCATTAATTTGATATATTAACAGTTACCTTTTAATAACCATATGTTAAACACTAGCCAGATACCAAGCGATACGCTAACCGCTTAGCATGCATAGCCTCATTTAATCCTCCCCTGACCAGATGAAGCAGTGCTGTTACTACACACATGTCACGCGTGGGGATACTGAGGCTTAGAACTTGTAACTTAGGCAAGGGCATAGAATGAGGAAATAGTTTCAGGGTCAGGAGCGCCCAGCTACCCAGAGCCCACTCTCTTCAACACTAATTTTACTGCCGATTAGGACCATGGTTGGACTCTTGGGTCCTTTTGATTCCTGCCCCAAGCATCCTTGGCTCATCTCTGCACCAGGACAGGGGAACAGTTAGGGACAATCTGAACAGTGGCAAGATCTGGAAGATCACTCGGGTCCGGAGGGTCAGTAACCTTCCAAGATGAGAGCTGTCCTTTCTCTTTGTGGCACCCACACAGAACAAGTGCCAACCCTGGAGAGACCGTGCCCTCCTCGTGTGGTTGCATAGTCTCTGTCCGCATCTCTGCAAGGAGATGTCAGGAACCCAACCCCTCGGGCCCTCCCACAATCACCACTGGCCTGATTCAACACCAAACCCAAAGAGAGTTGGCAAAAATCAGGAGACATTGATTAAGCTGAAGCAATAAAATTATAAAAGAAATAGAAAATAAAACAATTTTCTGAAGTCTAGTCAATACAAGACATAGCCAGAGTTACATCTGAGAGGCAGTAAGGAAGAGGCAGAAATGCCCAGCAGTTGGGAGCATCCTAACAGGATTGATCTATAACCATACAGGTTTCAAAACAAAAAAAAGGACTTAGACGCTCCTGCAATTGACACGCCACCATTTTAAAGAGCAGACCTCACTTTTACAAATCAGAAGCTAAGGATTACAAAATATGACAAGATGAAACATGAAAGACCTTCTCACCCAGTCTGATCATGAACACATGAAGTTCAGGTGGGGACTGTGCCCACCCACGGTCACACAGTATGGAAAGGAAGGACCTGGAACTCTGGTTTACTGGCGCCAGGCATGCCCTGGCCTCCCTGCCGCCACCACTACACTGCACGAGCTTAGCCTCAGGATCCGTGAGATCTTATATTCACTGCAAATACATTATTCTTTTTTAAAAATCAAGCAAAAATGTTTAACTACAACAGGTCTTTTTTTTTTAAATAGAATATTCTTATTATAAGCTCCTATGTATTTACTAGCATTATGTTAAGAAAGATTCAGTAGATTTACCATGAAAATTGGCATTAAAAATTTTAATATGAATAAAAGCATACAAAAGAGAACTTTAGAATAAAACAAACCTGCCCCCTCTGGAGGAACATTTTCACTTGTAAATAACCAAGTTCCAAGGAGTAAAGGTTATGTTTTTAAATAAATTTGATTCAAAAATATCTTTATCGATGGCTACGGATTCTGAATATTTCTTTAATAAGGAAGGAATGGAACTTAAGCTATTACATAGTATAAATGTGGGATTTTTCCTTAACAAATGAGGCTACTTGAGGATATAGACTCTGTCACCTTCCACTAGATGGCATTAAAGTCACATAATTAAGGACAGAAAAACTCGCAAGAGGAATGATCAATACACAAAACTGCCACGTGATTCGAGGGATAGTGAATTCATTGGGTCATCCTCACCCTAACCCCCAGCTTATTGGAGTTTACTGTTTGTTTATTTGCTATTACAAAGACAAAGCATGATCATTATTTTTAGAAAAGGTGTTTTTTTTTTTTTTTAAGACTAGTGAAGAGAAAAAATGCACACTTATTTGCCACCCTAGTAACATTAGCTACATGTGTGGTACCAGGAAACATGCAAAGTACTTGACATGCATTGTTTCATCTAAGCTCAGTGGGGAAAGGAGGACCTGGAAGGTGGATGGTTACTGTCACCGCGTTACAGATCAGAAAACTGAGGGTCCACGTTAACTCGTCCGGGATCACACAGGTAGCCACCGGCAGGAACATGATTTAAGCCTGAGTCAACCTGACTCTGCAGGCTGACTTCTCAAACGCTGATCATCATCGCCACAGCCAACCACCCTTAGCATCTTCCCACTCAGTCTCTGAAGGAGTCCTCCTGCCTGCAGAGACACAAGACAGCAAAGGTACCACAAAGCTTAAAAGTCCTCAGATGATCCCAATGGCTGCCATGACTTTAACATTCCAGTAACCCTATATATAAATTCCACCACTCCTGATTGTTAAATACAGGAAAGAAAATAAACTTTGTATGGGTAGGTAAATTGCCAACTATGTTTTCCAACTTCTTTCTCTGCAAATTCAAGGCTTTCAACTCACATGAAAAGAAATGAGCCTAACTATATGCCAAAACAATGACAGACCACACAGGAAAACAAGTGTTCCAAGTGACTCTGTAACATAGTCTGTACAGAGTATATCTTACTGGTATATATTTTAAGGACAAAAAAAGAACCGCAAAGGAATCTTAAACCTTATCTGGCAGTTTGTTAATGTTGATACTCATACGGCCATTTGAAACCACGTAGGTATACTATAAGATAAAGCCTGAAATAATCATGTTGATGTTATTAGAAACCAAGATTTCCAGTGTAAGAAAAATGAGATTCAGATATAATGTAAAAAGTTGTTCTTTTTAAAACCATGTATTTAAATAAGAAGGATATTAACTTACGATTTTTAGAAATGTATTCCCTAGCTCTGTCCACTGAAAGATCCGAAAGCAGTGTTACCCCTTCCCTAGGATAACTAGTCCCCACCCCCATCCCCATATTTTGGGTTCTTATTACTATTTCCTCTGAAAAGGAACCAGGGCGCGCTGGAGAAGTTGCTGAATCAAGGTCTGGGTCAGGGACCAGGACAGCTTGTGTCAGAAAACAAGAAAATGTCCAAAGCCTGGCAGGGCTGTGCCACATGGACATGGGAGCCAGCTCTGAGGGACTCCCAGGAACCTAATTCTGGACAATATAAGCATCACAAAAATAATCATAATTTTATTGAGATGTTAAATATATAAAAATTATTGAGTCCAGGATGATACTCATAAAAAGAGAAATCCAACAAAGCAAAATGACAAGTTGGGACCAATTAAGATGACGGTTTCTCCAATACAGTACCCTTAAAATTGGTCAATAAAGAGAAAGAATTGTGCGATTATTTCACCTCTTTAATAGAAATTATAGTTCAGGGAAACAGAGTAATTCCAGTCGATGACATAAAGCCCCTTTTTTACACAAAAATGCCAGTTAATGAATGTTGAAGGAATAACAGAAAATTTCCATTTTGCAACTCCCAGGAGAACAATTGATTCAGGCAGAAACCATCAATGGAAAATAAAATCAGTCACAATTCTTATCTGGAAATATCTGTACCTAGGGAACTGGATTTTTGCATTGTGTCCAAGCATCCTTCCATGGATTGGTAGCCGATTGTCTTTATGACGGAGAGATCTTGCTGTCGCCCCTCAACCCAAGGACCAAGCTCCTTGTCAGGAACAGTGGACACACCTGACATTACATGCCTCCTTATGGGGTGTAAACCATTTACCCCAAATCTACACAAACCTTCAGATCTGTTAAAGAAAATAAAAATGCAGACCAACCATTTAGAGCGACACCAGGGCCAGCCGTCCACAACCATGTAATCAAAACTCAAGTCATCCTGACTTCCCCGAAACGCTGGTTCTGGTCATAAATGCAATACAGAATGCAAGCTTTATGTCCTTGCCCACATAATGCAATCAAATTAAACCAATCGGCTACAGACAAATCAACTTAAACAACCCTGTTTGCCTTTAAAAAGTGATAATATGTAACAGCCAATCACAAAATAGGTCAAAATACTTTCTTCTTTGTGCTTCATGAACTCTGCTGTCACTGCTGCACAGCACGCTCCTTACACTTGGTTTGGAGCCTCCTGGATTGTGTCTCTACTTGTTGTATGACAATAACATTTAAAATTTTTCCTACTTCATCCGATTTTATTTTTGACAGAATGAACTTCTGGTGCATAGGACATGCAGGGGAGAGGGTAACAAGTTATATATATCATCAGAGAGAGACAACTGGAAAATTCAGATTGTGGGACCTTCTGTAAATCCCGTGGAGGGCTCTTTTCAAAGAATTAATGCATTTGAATAAAAAGTTTGGGGTGGGGGAAAGGGGCTGCTATAGAATAAAAAAATCTTAAGGAACATGGCAAAGACATGAAAACTCTCATGGGTACGTTGGGTACATTGGAATTCTGATTTTTTAAAAAAGTCTAAAGGTTATTTAGGGAAAATTGAAGAAATTTAAATAGGAAATGTATATCAGATAATATTAAGAATTTTTGCTGCTATTTGTTAGTTATGGTTATAATGTGGTTATTAGGAAAATCTCTGTTTTTTTAGATGGAGGCTGAAATGTTTAAGGTTAAGGTTTATAACATATTTTTAAAGGCTTCAACAACAACATACACAGAGATGAAGCAAATTCAGCAATGGTTTACAAATTTGAATTTTATGTTTGGAAAAAGTTAAAACATATATAACTTTTTAAACTTTGAAATTAGTTTGATAAGATATACTTAAACATTATATTTCAGTACAGTCATGTTTATCCTAGTAAAAGGGCACTAGAGTATATTTGGATAAAAGTATTATAAATAAATTCTTTCTTCAGTTTCATATCAAGCATATAGATAACGTACTTGGACATGTGAGTGTGTTTAGTAGTTAGGAAGAGCCAAGCTTCATACTCAAGCTTCATTCCCTAGGCCAATGGGTGATTGATTGATAGAGAGAGAGAGAGAGAGAGAGAGAGAATGCCAATAAACACCATGTATTAAGTACTTAATACTTATGCTCAAGTGTCTTACATGCACCATCTCATTCAGTCTCCACGATAACCTGCGGGCACTACTTGTTCCACTTTACAGGTGAAGAAACTGAGGCTTGGTGGGATTAGCAGTGTACCCACTCAGCTGCTCAGGACTAAAGCTTAGATTTGAGTACAGGTCTATCTATGACTAAAACTGAGAAGTCCACCAGCTGAGAAAAGTTCTTGGTGGTCTGTATAGCCCTGATGTTGCTTTAATTTAGTTTCTCTCAGTGATGAGAGTCTGAAGCAACTTTTACTTATGCCTACTGTGGCGTGGTGAGGAAACGGCACGTCCAGGCGTACCCCAGAGGTGCTGTGGGTCCAGTTCCAGACCACGGCAATGAAGCAAAGTCACACAAATTTTTTGGTTTTCAAAAAAAAGTGATGTTTATACAATACTGTAGTCTATCAAGTGTTCAATAGCATTAAGTCTCAAAACAATGTATGTATCTTAATTTTAAAATACTTTCTTGAGAAAAAATGCTATTATCTGAGGCTCCAGTGAGTCGTAATCCTTTTGCTAGTGGAGGGTTTGCCTCGATGCTGGTGGCTGCTGGCTGAGCAGGGTGGCGGGTGCTGAAGGCTGGGGTGGCTGGGGCCATTTCTTAAAATAAGACAACAGTAAAGTTTGCCATACCAATTGACTCTTTCCTTCATGAAAGATTTCTCTATAGCATGTGATGACAGCATTTTACCCACAGTAGCGCATCTTACAAACGGGAGTCAGTCCTCTCAAACCCTGCTGCTGCTTTATCAGCTAAGTTATGGAATGTTCTAAATCCTTTGTTGTCATTTCAACCATGTTCACAGCATTTCCACCAGGAGTAGATTCCGTCTCAAGAAACCCCTTTCTCTGCTAATTCATAAGAATCAACTCTTTGACATTCAAGTTCTATCAGAGATCGCAGCAATTCAGTCACATCTTCAGGCTCCGCTTCTAACTGTGGTTCTCTTGCTATTTCCACCACATCTGCAGTTACTTCCTCCTCTGAAGTCTTGAACCCTTCAAGATCCATCGGGTTTGCAATTAACTTCTTCCAAACTCCTGTTGATGTTGATATTTTGACTTCTTCTCATGAATCATGAATGTTTTCAATGTCATTTAAAACAGAATGGTGAATCCTTTCCAGAAGGTTTTCAATGGACTTTATCTAAATCCATCAGAGGAATCACTATCTGTGGCAGCTGCAGCTTTACAAAATGTATTTCTTAAATAATAAGACTTGAAAGTTGAAATTACTCCTTGATCCATGGGCTGCAGAAGGGATATTGTGTTAGCAGGCATGAAAACAACATCAATCTCCTTGTGCATCTCCGTCAGAGCTATTGGCGACTAGGTATAATATATTGGCAAAGAGGAATAACATTTCGAAAGGAATCTTTTTTTCTGAGCAGTAGTTCTCAACAGTGGGATTAAAATATTCAGTAAACCATGCTGTAAAGAGATGAGCATTCAGGTTTTGTTGTTCCATTTACAGAGCTCAGGCCAAGAAGATTTAGCATAATTCTTAAGGAACTTAGGATTTTCAGAATGGTAAATGAGCACTGGCTTCAACTTAAAGTCACCAGCTGCATTAGCCCCTTTCAAGAGAGTCAGCCTGTTCTTGGGAAGCTTCCAAGCCAGGTAGTGACTTTTCTGTGGCTATGAGTCCCAGAGGATATCTTCTTCCAACAGAAGGTGGTTTTGTCTACGCTGAAAATCTGTTGTTCAGTGTCAGTTATCCTAGCTAGGTCTCCTGGAGAACTTGCTGCAGCTTCTACATCAGCACCCGCTGTTTCACTGTGCACTTTTATGTTATGGAGACGGCTTCTTCCCTTAAACCTCATGAATCAACCTTTGCTGGCTCCAATCTTTCCTTCTGCCGCTTCCTCACCTCTCTCAGAGCTGCTGAGAGCCAAGCAGAATGAGTAAGAACAGTGATCATTGGATTTAGGACATTGGACCACTGGAGACTGTGCATTAGCAGTTTCAGTGGAGTTTTTGGGGCGGGCGGCTGTCTGCGCTGAGTGAGGAGTGTGTTTTTGAGAGGGGAGGACAGGGCAGCAGCCACCAGTGGCCAGGCTTCTAGAAGCTGGGCTACTGGGAGAAGCAGAGACCTGGAGAAAACCGAAGAAGCAAAGAAGGACATGCGTAGGCTGAAGAGATTTGTTAAGCTGGAGAGAACCAAGATCTGTAAATGCTGGGGGTGTGGCAGGGACAGAGATTCTAGAGTGAGGCACCTGAGAAAAGTGTGAGATCAGAACTGAGGCGGGTGGCACCTGTCCAAACAGTGCCTCCCAGGGCCCTCTGCCACAGAGCCCCAGTCCTGCCCAGGACAGACTGGCCCGAGGAAGGAGGAGAAGAAGGGCCCCCCATGGTGACGGGTGTGGGTGCAGCTGCAGGTGGGAGGCTGGGGAGACTTATCCTCACCTTAGGCAGGGTTAGCTTGTGAGAATAGAGGCTTGAGGAGGGCATGGGGGCTGATCTGTTTTAGAAATACTGCAGGAATCCCAGGCAGCAGGGCAGAATCTTCTTCCTGGTTATCTCTCCTCCCTGAGATTTTTTTTTTTTTTTTTTTTTTTTTTGCCTCTTGGACAAATTCTCATCAGAGTTCCATCCAAGGCCAACTTAAGTGTTAAAACATTTTTTTTCCCCAAAATGACTGCACTGCATCGACTGAAATTCATTCTATGAGCCCAGTGTTGAAAGATAAGGAGACTATTATGGCGGAGATGGAAGATGGAAATTGGGCTCAGCAAGCAAAGAAGGGCAGAAAACACATGGACACGTGTGTGGCAGAAACTGTAATGTTTTATAAAGTGAAATTGAGGGCGATTACATGAAAGTTCATTTGATTTTTCTTGGAGGTCCTGAAACTCACAAGTGTTAAAGAATTACAGTATTAACAGAAAGAAAGGCTATTAAGACTAAAGAGAATTTGGAAAGAACTGTTATCTTTTTTTATTCCTTTATATTTTAAGAGGTGACCCCAGCTGTTCCTTTTTTTTTTTTTGAGACAGAGTCTTACTGTGTTGCCTGGGCAAGAGTGCCATGGCGTCAGCCTAGCTCACAGCAACCTCAAACTCCTGGGCTCAAGCAATCCTTCTGCCTCAGCCTCCTGAGTAGGTGGGACTATGGCATGCACCACCATGCCCGGCTAATTTTTTCTATGTATTTTTAGTTGTCCGATTCATTTCTTTTTATTTTTAGAAGAGATGGGGTCTCGCTCTTGCTCAGGCTGGTTTCGAACTCCTGAGCTCAAATGATCCGCCCACCTCGGCCTCCCAGAGTGCTAGGATTACAGGCGTGAGCCACCACTCCCGGCCCCCAGCTGTTCTTTAAAATTCACTATCTCTGATTTTATTCCAAGGTAGTGCAGTTAACTTAACTCTTCCTCTCAAATCATTGTTATTCCATCAAGACAAGTGTCTTCTGGAAATTCAAGCCTTGGACAATCAAAATCCCAGACAAGGAGCAGCAGTTTCCTGCCCCGTGCTTCACAGCGGCCACCAGGAGGAAGGGCAGGCCCGGGTGCTTGTGGATCCTGCCATGCTGGAGACTGCTCCGCTCATCTGGCCACAGCTCCCATCCTCACACTCTTCCTGGGATTGAGTCAGGGCAGAGCTGTGTGGCTTCTGTGATGCTCCATCCTCATCAAGCATGGTCTCAAAAACTGTCCCCTAACTGGCAGCCATTTCTAAATTCCAGAGGTGTGGAAACTTCTCAGACCCTGGGAAACTCAGGAAGGACTGTTATTATGGGAGCGCGGAAGGCGTTTCCATGTGCTGATACCCTGTTTGTACCAACCATGCTTGTAAGCACATTTGCCGATGGAAAGACACTTTCTTCAAGAGGGAGTTACTAAAAGGCTTGTCACGTCTACAGAGAACAGCATGTGTTACAACTGTGAGGATGCATTGGAAATCGCAAGCCAGAGAGGCAGGTGGCACTGGCTGCTGTTTTAGATAGCAGCAAGACTGTTCCCACCCAGGGAACCAGGGGAGCATCCTGAGTACTTCCCCTGCACCCCCCAACTGTCCCTGCAGTGACAGGAAAAGTGTTAAAAGGTAGAGCAGCTTCTTAAAAGGTACCTGGGGTCCCCCCAGCCAGCCTTCCTTTGACGACAATTAGAAATCTTTGGGGAAGGGGGAGAGTAGCAGGTCCACAGCCCAGCCGCAGAGCCAACCTCCGTGAACCAACTCCCGGCATCTGGGGCATTGCCTTCAGCTCACCCACGGCTGCCTAAGGGGCTGTTACATCCAAGTGGAGAGGCCAACCTTGGATCAGAGGGACTGTCACTTCTGGGCATTTGTTAAATGGTCCCATAAATTAGTTGTTTTACATAAAATTTGGGATTACAATCTGGGAGACCTAGGGCTACACCACCAGTAAATGGCTGACTCAAACTAGGTGCTTTGATTCCAGAACCCAAACTCTTTCTTCAATCCAACCACCCACTGGCCAGACCTTCATACCTCCACCCCTGCCAGAAGTCACGGAGGATTGGATCTTTTGTTTTTTAAATGAATTGAAATTAACTCGCTTTGGCAATCCACAGCCCCAGGTAATGCTAGGGAGTACCCTGGGCTAGACTAGTTTCAATGGGCTTGGCTCTAACACTGCAGACGAAGAATATTGCTGGGGCACCGGGTAGAGGAGCTGGGCTGGGGCGGTAATCTCCTTATCTCTGAGCCTTGATCATCAAGCCAGAATCTTCCTCTCCGGGCAGGTGGCCGGCACTCGGAGGCCGGAGCTCTTCCCAGATACCTCGGCCCAGTGGCGCGTCAGCCTGGGGCGGTCCTCGCTGCAGAGCCCCGCACAGCACTTGGACCCAGCGCCCCGCACCCGGGAGCTGGTTTAGCGCCTGGAAACAGCGGAAGCCAAGAGCCCGGCAGTGCGAGGAGCCAGGAGAACCTGGGCTGCAGCAAACCCGGCTGCGGAAGGGCTGGACAGCTGATGTCTGGCACCCCGCAGAGATGTCCCTGTTTGGGCCAGGTCCCGGACACCCAGCAAAGGGTTTTGCGGCCCTCCACATTCCGTTCCAGAGGCCACAGCGCGGAGAAACCCGGCGGGGTCCTGGACTCCCCGGGCTTGGGCGAAGCAAAGGCGCGGATGTCATCCTGCCGCCTTCGCAGGTCTGTCCACGCCCGGCCTCGCGCTCTCCGCCGCGCCCCACCGCCTGCAGCCCCAGCCCCACAGCTCCCACGCCCCACTGTGATCTCTTGCGCAGTGCAGTCGCCCTCCACGCCCAGCCGGGTGGCCCCAGTAATGCAGTGGCCCCTGCGAAGCGGATTTTGGCCAGTAAGGGGGAGGCCCATTGGACGGGGCTCCCAAGCCACAGCCAAGGGACATGGAACTGACCAAGGGAGTCGGGGCTGCGGGGTCCAAGAGGCCAGAGGAGGCCGGGGTCTGTAGGATCCCTGGGAACCCTGGTTACCTGCGGCCAAGGCCGCGAATGACTCAGGAATCGCGCGGCTGCTGCACGGGGAGGAGGTGGCTGGTCCGGGACGCTGCGGGACCTGGGCGGGGCAGAAAACTGACCCCGAGGCGGGGATGAGGATCTCGCTCCTCCAAGTGGCCGGGGAGGAGCTCGCCCCAGACACTCTCCCAGGGTCCGGCCCGACGGCATTTAAAGTGCAGAGGGCGGGGCCGGGTTGGCCGCACCTGGGCGCTGCTGGCGGCCACGCTGAACTTGTCACCCATGAGTTTCGGTGCGGAGCCGGCCCAGGCCCGGGAGCGGCTGGACATGGCCACGTACTGCGACGGCCTGGGCTCCTGTTCGACCCCGCACGCCCAGGCCCGCGCCGCCGCGCACCCGCCGGGCTACGCGCGAGGAGATGCGGGCGCTGCGGGCGGCGACCCGCGCCTGTGGGTGAACGCGCCCGCGCTCAGCCCCGCGCCCTACGCGTCGGGCCCCGGGTCCGCACCGCCCTACGCGGCCCGGGGCCAGCTCCTCGTCGCCCCGGGCGGCCTGGCGGGCGCCGACCTCGCGTGGCTGGGCCTCTCGGGCCAGCAGGAGCTGCTGAGGCTGGTGCGGCCGCCCTACTCGTACTCGGCGCTCATCGCCATGGCCATCCAGAGTGCGCCGCTGCGGAAGCTGACGCTCAGCCAGATCTACCAGTACGTGGCCGGCAACTTTCCTTTCTACCGGCGCAGCAAGGCGGGCTGGCAGAACTCCATCCGCCACAACCTGTCGCTCAACGACTGCTTCAAGAAGGTGCCCCGCGACGAGGACGACCCAGGTACCCGCGACGCGCCCTTTCGCGCCGTCCAGGACACCACGGCCTCCCGCCGCCGGGCCGCAGTCACTCGGGCTGCCCAGTCCCTCACCGCAGGGTTGGGGATACTAAGGTGGGAGAAAGGGGGCGAAGAGACGCGCTTGGCCTGGGACACGCTCCTGGATGGCAGCCGAACCCGCAGGCCCTGCCCCCCAGGCGGGTGCGCGCAGGGGCTCTAAGTCTCTGCTCCTCTGCTCGCTCCTTCAGAGAAGGAGGCTGGAGATTAGCAAACTGGGCGACCTTGGGAGTGACCTTCTCTGAACCGTTCCTGTAAAACGGGGACGACAATGCCCACCCCAAGGATGGGCAAAACAAATTGGATGGATGCCCGTTTGGAAAGTGCTGGAGCCCGCATAGAGGCCAGGCGGGGTCCTCTCCACCCCACAGGCAGAGAGACTGGCTGAGTTCTGAGTTAGGAAGGGGCTGCGTCCCACCCACCCCCCCAACCTCGAACTTAACTGGGGCTCGGAATTTCCTAGGGGTTGCTTCCTCGGTCTTCCTGGAGTACCCAAATCCTTCCCAGTCTGGCTGTGGAGGCCGGTCCGGTACGGAGTGCCGCCTCAGGGTTTGGGATGGGGATGAGGGCTCCTGACCCTCTGGAGGGGCGAGTGGGGGGATCTCTCTGAAGCTGACCGCCACGCTCCCACCACCACGGTCGGTCAAAGCTCAAACTCTCTGAACTGGGTTGTCTCTTCTTCTACAGGTAAAGGCAATTACTGGACCCTGGACCCAAACTGTGAGAAGATGTTTGACAACGGGAACTTCCGAAGGAAGAGGAAGAGGAGAGCAGAAGCTAGCGGGGCCGCGCCCTCGGGAACCGGGAGCCCCGGAGGAGCCAAGGCGCCCGCGCTGGAGCCCCCGGGCGCGGCGTCCCCGGACCTGCAGGCCTCGCCATCCCCGCCTGCGCCCGAGGCTGCCACCTGCTTCTCTAGCTTCGCTTCGGCCATGGGCGCCCTGGCTGGCGGCCTTGGCACCTTCCCCGGGGGCCTGGCGGGCGACTTTTCTTTCGGGAGGCCTACGACGATCGCTAACCACCGTCCCCAGGTCCCTGGCTCTCCGCCTGGCTTTGCCCCTGCCCACCAGACTGCAGCCACCGGCTTCTGCGTCAGTCACCTTCTCTACAGCAGGGAAGGGACTGAAGTTTGAAAGGAAGCTGGAGATTGGCCCGGGTGCCCAGAGGTGCTGGGTTCAGGCCTTGCGTTTCCCCTGGTGACAGCCAGTGCCACAGTCCTCAGTGCCGCCGGCCGCAGGGAGCTGAGCTGAGCGGCGCCTCGCCCCCTGGGGTGGCCCGTCTGCTGCATGCCCCTCACCCTGGCGACCGTTCAGAACGGGCGAGAGAGTGCCCGGTGATCCGCGTCTAGGTGGAGCCCACCTGGGCCGCTGGAACCGGCGCGCTCCAGGGATCCGCCTTGGAGGGGCAACCGGCTGGCGCTCAGCTCCAGCGTTTTGAAGAGCCTGGGGGAAGAGCCTTCTTGGTGCTGGCGGAAGCCACTTTCCATCTCCGCCCAGCCTTGCCCATCGGGCTCAGGGCCCTCCCTTGGTGCTCCAGGGAGGCTGCGGCTGGGGGCTCAGGAGCAGCTGCGGGGGCCCGGGTGGGCGGCCAGGAGCGTTCAGTGAGGGGGACATGGGACTGTTGGGATTGGGGCTCCAATGGCTGGAACTTTACAATGGTGGGAGGGAGAAGGGCTGCGGGACAGCAGCAGTCTCTGGGGATACCAGCTCCCTTCCCTGTCACTCACCTCCCAGCCCAGGTGACCCTTCTCTAGGACAAGGCGCCTCCCCAGGACCCACCATCCCCACCGCGGGAGCAGTGCCGTCCCCCGGAGTTATGAATGGGTTTGCCCTTTAACCCATCTACCCCACACATGCATGCATGCTCCCGGCAGGCATGCAGGCGGCCACATCTGTTTTGGTCTCTTTCCCCTCTGGCCCCCTCCTCCTGCCACCAGTTCCGGCGGGAGCCGCCCTGCACCCCTGCACGCTAGCTCCTGAACCGCAGCGGCTGGTGTGGATTTAACCCCGCCCTCATTTGTATTTACCAAGAAGGTATCTTTGTGCAGGACAAGGAACCCAAAGTCACTGGGAAGAGGAATTTGGGGCACACTCAGTATGTCCCGAGGTCCTAAGGCCCCCAGTCCCCTGCTCTGTGCCTTGTGGCATATGGCACTCACTGCAGATGTGGGCGTGGGGGAGGGCCCACCTCCCCTGCACTGGGGACAGGCGGCAGAGGCCCCTTCCCTGGAATAGAGTTCAGAGGACATTGTTAATGTAGAGTAGGGAAGCTGGTTTAGGAAGCCCAAGACCTGGCTCCCACCACCACCCCCTGCAGTTTTCCTTGGTTAACTCCTAACCTGCCAGCTGGGCCTGGGCTGCCTCTGGTGCTGGAAATGAGCACAGAGCTCCTGTCTCTCCCAAAGAGCTGCCTTGAAGAAGGGGGGAGTGGCTGGGGAAGGGAGGAGGGAGCAAGAGAGGCCTAGGGAAGAAGGAGTTGGGGTCGTTCTGGTCCCTGAGTTGTGTTTCATCTGCCCTGGTGGCAGTGGTTCCTAACGTCAGTGTGGCATCTCCGCTGCTACCTTCCACCAGCAGGTGAGCCATGTGCTGGGTGTCTAGGAAGTGAGGATGTTACCAAACTTAAAACAAACCCATACTCTCTCTTGGGGAAACACTCCCAAATGTAATACAATTACAGAAGGCCAGAAAAGGAAAAGAAATTCCTTAGTTTATAAATTAAAAAAAAATCTCTTGAGACTATTTTAATAGAACAGAATGTTAAAAATAAACACCAATACATGTAGCTTGCATGTACATGCTGTTTCATGTAAGAATTCCACCATTATCACCAACATCCTCACTTTAGACTCTGCATTTGCAGGAAACTCGGAAAGAGTTTTCTCTACGTAAATTTGACAAAAGTAGGAAAATGCAATGTACAATTTGACCATCCCTGGAGTTTTCAGAAAATAGGCTGACAAATCAAGTGGCAGTTTTCATTCAGGGAAATAACATTACAATAATTACTGTAACTTTTCAGTGAAACAGGAAAATAAAGTGAATCCCCATTTTGCAGAAAGAAAAACTGAATTAAAGGGCTAAATAACCTCCAGAACCTCATGTGATGAGAGCAAAAAAGGCCTCCTGATGCGTATGCAGCCTTTGTGCCACCGTGCCGTGTTCAGACACGCACCTGCACACGCCCATTGGCACACCGCACACAGCTGCGCACTCACCGCAAGCCCTGTCTCCGCTTGGAGCCTCTGGGGGAAAGCAGTAGGTTAGAGCACGTCTTCTTGACACCGAAAGGCATAGTATTTTCAAATCATGCTGTGGAAACATCACATTTGCATTCAAGATTTGACTTCCAGTGGGAGAGGAAGATGTGGAAGCATCATAGAATGCAGTAGAGGTTGAGTCACACAGATCCTAATAAAGTGCGATTCGTAAAATGAATCTTTGTTTTGAGTGCCGACTCAGTGTCTGGCTTTGTGTTCAGTCCCAGGCCTCTTGCTGCCCTCACAGAGCCTCTGTGCATTGTCAAGACAAGGACACACGAGCCACTGCAGGCTTGATGTGACTATTTGGCTCCAAAATGATGACTCCATGATCAGGTTGATATAAACCATCTCACTTCTAAACACAAATACCATATTGTGTCTTTCGAATACACCTCACTGTGTTTTCCACGCTCTGCTTGATTTCTCGGTTTCATAACTTCGTTCTGATTTAGGCAGGCAGCTAAGCACTGCCCCAGGCTGGAGCAGATCCAATCTGCTCACTTCTCCACAGCACTATTTAGGAACTTTGACCTAAAACCTGTCCTCATATTAGAAGATCTGTCATCCGGGGAGTGACAGGAGACAGCAACTAGAATGACCCGAGCTGGCCCTTCCTGGGACTACTGAGTGTGGGTTCCTTTGGTACCTCCCTGCATCTGTGGGTTAAAGTTTGGGGAACTGTTCCTCTCTTAATATAATTTAAATTTGCTGATCAACATTACTCAAGGCTAACCACCTGGCACCTGCAATAAACCACTTTCTTGGGTCAGCTTTCATCGGTGGCTGAACACAAAGAATTGGAGCTATCCGTAGGTTCACTTGGCTCTTGGAGGGCAAATGAATAGTGTATTAAATCAGACCTTCATAAAAAAATCAGAATTGTGTCCCTGCCTTAATCTAGAGCAAATTAAACCTATGAATCATTGTCTTTCTCTACCCATGAGTCACCCATTTATCCATCACACAGATTGAACATCAAGGTGTCAAGGACTCTGTTAGATGCTTAATGCACATTATTTAAGCCTTCACAACAACCTACTGAGGCATATATCATTATCCCCATTTTACTGATGGGGAAACTGAGGCTCGGACCAGTTAAGTGGCTTGTTTCCCAGAGGCCATAGATAATACCAAGCTATGTCAGTAGGAACCTACCAGCCCACTACCCTGACTTCCCACCTCTCACTTCATTCATCCCTCAGACCCAAAAGAGACCTCACTTTTTCTGCAATTGTTCTCTGACAGTCCAGGTCCAGATTACGTCCCCTTTGGTGTGCTCCCAAGGCCCCTGGGTGTATCGCACCACACCACAAGAAGGCCAAGTACCTTCCTGCATCTTCTCCTGTGCCCTGTGTGGGAAGGTGCCCACCTGTCTTATCCCACAGTACATGCCCAGTGCCAGGCAGAGTGCAGACAGGTGGTGGCAGAATGAATAAATGAATGAATGAATGAGCACACTTGTGCATGCGTGAGTGAGCACAGTTGCATCCTCAGCTTTCCATATAACCTTCCATCCCCACCCGGTCCCCAGCTTCCCATGATGGGCCCGTTCCTCCCTCTGCAGGGCCAGGCCTGCTGCCGGACCCTGGAGATGCAACAGTGAATGAGACACATGGCTCAGGAGGCAACGTTGGCTGAGCACGCCATGCTGGGGGATTCGGAGGGGTGTGGGGCTGGGGGATGGGAAATTCGGAGACATAGTTGACAGTGAGGCAGTAAGGTTTGCCTAGTCCATGTAAGTTTCACTTGGAACATGAAAGCTGTCATAATAGTGTAAACTATGTCCTCAGGAATCTGGGCTGACACTTCAGTGGTCACACCTTGATGAGTGGTCAGATATGTCTATTTTTACCTGAAGGATGATTTGTCATTTGCCAGTGATGCTCCAGCATTTTCCAGATCACCCTTCCCCTCACCCCCTGCTCTCCCTGGACTGAATCCGCTCAGCTAGGACAGGGCTTAGCTCCAGGCAGGCCGAAAGAATCTGAAGAAGGAGCTCCCAGCTCCTTCCACAGAGCCTGGGCACGGCCAGGCTAAAGAAGGGAGAGGTGGAAAACGCCCGTGTGAGAAATCATTTCTGCTGCCTTGGAGAAGTGCCTGCCCATCTCCCAGCCCCTAATCCGGTCCAGCAATCCATCACCTGTCCTTGTGCCTCGGTCCTGCACGCACTGGTGGTTCGCCTCTGCCTAAGGCGCACATTAGCTTCGCACCTGAACCGAATAACTCTGCTCCCTTTGACCAACGGCTTTGCTGGGCAGAGACCACTTTACTCGGAGAAGCCTGAGGGCAGGTCAGGGTGAGGGGGAGGTGGACTTCTGGAGTGGGCAGAATTAATACTTTAATGAAAGGTTTCTGTTTCGGCATTCCTGAAAAGCGTGGAGCTTAATTCTGTATGTTCTTCTTGTAATTCTGAATGAAATAGGCTTGCCTCATTGCTTTATTTACATTGCCTACTTCCCATTTCTTCATTTTTAACTTTTTGCTAAAAAGAATAGACCACATCGTACATTTTAATTACAGGAAATGAAAGGCAATGTGGCATGTTGTTTAAATAATGCAACATAAGAAAAAAATTACAAGGAAGGAAGGAGGAAAAACTTTTAAGGAATCATTTGTTATGCAATTCTTAAGAGAGATAGTACCTCTAATTTTTTTTTTTGATCAGTCACTATTGCTTTAATTTTTTCTACAATGCCCCCCTTAGAATATATAATACATGAAAGAAATATAAGAAACATAAGAGATATAAAAATCTACCACAATAATCCTTTTTTCTGACAAGATTATTTTTGTCATCATTGCTAGGAAAACTTTCTTTATTTTCATGCTGTGAACATGTAAGTCTGTTCACACTCATAACCATATCTGTGCATTCCCTGCAGGAACAAAATTAAAATGAGATTTATAACAGGAAAAAGCGGCACATTTTCAAGTCATCAGTAAGATGGATGTTTCCACATTCTGACCTGTCAGTAGGGACCCCACTCTCGAGCTCAAATTTCACATGGGCTCATTCCTGTAGCTCATAAAAGTTCCCTCGCCGGCCTAATGAGGCTTCCACGGTAAAGAAGACTTTTTGCACAACTGAGTGTAGAATGATGGGTGGTTATTGAGACGTCAGGTCCAGCTCACCGTCCTCCAGACCAGCCTTTCACAGAACCAGACACGGTGCCGTGGCCTTTGAGAAACAGAGATGCTCAGCTGGGAGGTGATGGTGTCAAGTGCTTTATAAATAAATGCTCTTACATGACAGACTGAGTAAAATCTCCAAGAGAAAGCAAAAGCTTAGAGTGGAGTTTTGTATTTGGGAACACAGACCCCTACAATTGAAACGAGCCCTTCTAAAATGAACCAGACTGGCTTGCGTAAAGTTAGGGTGATGAGGACCTTTTATTGAGTGCCTACCAAGAGCAGAAGTTTATATAGGTGATTTCTACTAAAAGCTGATAGTTAACGTAGGTGTTTTTAGCTTAGCTTTACAAATGAGAAAACTATGGCTCAGAGGGCTTAGGTGACTTGCTCAAAGGTGCAGGGAGAGAGGCCAAACTTTCAAGCCACACTTGTGTGACTTCAGAGTGTCTGCGCCTCCTTCCTGTGTAATAAACAGAGATGTCCAAGACATGCTGCATTCTCGTTCCTTCAGCCCTGCTCTAGAGAACGTAACGCTGCGCCCTACTCCCACGAAAGATCAGATACGGGATAGAACGTGACTCACTTTGGGCTTTATTACAAACAGATATAATTTAGTAAGTATAGTTTGAAAAATAGAAACATGACTGACTTTGTTCTTCATTATTAAAAATATAACTTAGTAGATATGATTTTAAAAATTAAGGGAGGCCATTAAACGAATACAATGTCCAGCTTCCAGATGGGAGAGAACACAGACCACGCAGCAGGAGATTCAGAATCATTCATCGTATCGGGCTCACCGCCTGTCTTTGTGTGGCCCATGAGCGAGTGATTTTCACATTGCTTAATGGCTGGAAAAAAACAACTCAAACAAAGAATATTTTTGACATGAAACTTTTATGAAATGGAGATTTCAGCGCCCATAAATATAGCTTTACTGGAACACATGTCAGTTTGTTTATGTGCCATTCTTGGTGGCTTCAGAGCTACGTGGACAGAGTTGGGCAGTCACATTAGAGACCAACGTGGCTCTCTCCTCACCACACACCCTGCAAATCCTGAATGGAATAGGACTGCCTCACTATGGCACGATGACATGGCTACAGCACAGTGTCTCCAGGGCCACTTGTGTTGATGGACCACAATTTTTATTTCCTGGTACCAGTTATACCGAAACAGAAGAAGAAGAAAAAAAGTGGACTTCAAATGTTGCTATTTTAAGGCACAGTAGATATGGATTGTTTTGTTACCAGATCGGATGGTGAAACATTGTGTTTATCATACACTAATGTCATGCACGTGCTAAAAGAGCACATGATACATCAGCATTACCAGACTAAGTACCTATCACGATGTTGCCTCCTCGTGGCCGCCATGGTGAGGAAAATTAGAAAATTTAAAACGGGCTCTCTCACCGCAGCAGAATTTCTTTGCAAAAATAAGAAAATGAAAATGAGGCTGCAACCAGAGTAAGTTTCCAAGCCTCTTGGGAAAGCCATTTACCAATGATGAGGTAATTAAATTATGTTTGATTATAGCAAAGAATGTGCCCAGAAATTGTCCAGAAAAAAATAAACTTGTATAGGACTATTAGCTCTTTGCTCTCAACTATGCTCTGTTATATATTATGACTTGAATGTCATCAGTAAATTTTTGTGGAACTGTGCTTTCTCTGTTGCCATGGAAGTATCACAAATACCCTTGCTTTTGCCCCTGGGTCCACAGAACCTGATGTGTTTACCATCTGCCCTTTCAGGAAAAAATCGCTGACCCCTGACCTACCAGGTAACAGAAACGGAGAATAGGAAGGAACATTTCATGGCAAGCACAGAATAAGATGGGAGAAAGAAGTCCAAACGCATAACTAGTCATAACAAATGTAAACGGTTAAACTCCACTAATAAATGGAGAGGATTGCATTTACATATTTTTAATCTAGCTCTCAGTTGCTGACAAGAAATAGACCTAAAAAGAAAGCTGAAAGCAGAGATAAAGAACAAATCAAAAGAAAGCTATAGCAAGGTTAATTTAAAAAATAGATTTTAAGTCAAAAATACTAATATAGATAAAGAAGAAACCAACATAATAATAAAAATAATTGACCATAAAGAAGATATAGGAATATATGCAAACAGCAATATAGGCTCACGAGAAATAAAGAAAAACTGACAGAAATGAACAAATTTAACAAATCCACAGAGTAGGCAATTTGAACCCACTTTTATCTAGTAGACCAAAAAAACAAAGATTAATAAGATTATAGATTTGAAAATCAAAATTACTAAAATTGATATCATAGATATAGAATCTTATACCAAATATAATAATAATATACATTCTTTACAAGTAAAATAAAGTGTTTTATTTCATAAATTAACCAGACTAGGTCACAAAGGGAATCCTCAACAATGATCAAAAAACCTTGCTACACAGATAATGTTCTGATCACAACACAATTAAATCAGAAACTAACAATAAAAGAATATTAAAAATATCCAGATACTAACTTAAATTCTTAAAATTCATAAATTAAATTCTTAAAAATGTCGTCACGGGTTAAAGGCAGAATAGAAATGAACAATTATAAAAGTGTTTCTGAGATAGTTGTTAGAACTAAGTATTGAACATTACATTTATTTAACAAATTTATTTAGAAAAAAGAATATGAAAATAACTGTCATGTTTTCAATAAAAGAAAATAGAAAAGAATGATCTTAAAGAAACAAGAAGGAAGGAAATTGTAACAGGAAGAGTAGACTAATGAAACAGAAAACAACAATCAACAAAGCCAAGTGTGGGTTCTTTGAAAAATGAAGAAAGCAGGCAAAATGTCAGCAAGACAGGTGGAGAAGAAAGAAAAGGGAGTGATAAACTCTGTTAGCAAAGATGAACACCTCAGTCCCTGCCCCGTCCTGTCCCTGAAGGCCGGTTGTGCACAGAAGCTGTCACACCTGTTTCACGTGTTGCTCCAGGGTCTCTCCCCAAGGCCCACACTGGTGCCCACTGTTGCTACAACTCGCCTCCTGTTTCCTGAACTCCAGACGCGTCCACGTGGATGTCCTCCAAGCACCTCCAACTCCACCTGTCCGAAGCAGAACTGGTCATCTCAGAGACAAGAGTTTCCTATGGAGGCGGGAACCAGCCAGTGTTAAGGGACCTGGGGGTGAGGCAGTGGCGTGGGACGGGAGAATGTGGACAAGTGTTTCAAGTACTGAGCCCACAGAGGAAGGAGGAGGAGGAGGAGGTCAAAATTGGTTTTAATTTTGCCTGGTGTTTAGAGTGTGTTTAAATGCGGGGGATAAAGGGCCGACAGGAAGGGAAAGTGGATGGAGAAGGTCCCTGAGAGAGCAGGAGGCTGCTCAGAACGCAAGGAAGGGGCTGGGGGGAGAGGAGACGGCCACCTCCTCCTTCCCTGCTAGAGGGAAGGTGGCCCCTCCAGGGAGGGTGGAGAGGGTCCATCTGAGGGAGAAGCCAAGTGAGCAGGGAGAGAGTGCGGGGAAGGGAAGGTGTGGAAGAGTACAGTGGGGAGTCACCCAAGAAGTGACAACTGTTCCTGAAAGTTTTGAGGGACCACTGCAAGGGGCCAGGTGAGGGCAGGGACAGGCTTTTTATTCGGTTCTAAGTCCCAGTGTCCAGCAGTGGGGCAGAACCAACAAGGCCCCACCTAAAAACTAAAATCTATGCTGATTATCTTCAAATAATTATTTCTCACTAAAAACTATGATTGAAGTTGTATTGGTTTAAAGAAATCTAAAAATTCAAGCATTTTAGAGCCAAAAGGGCCCTTGGAGATCATTATTGCGGGGATGGCAAACACGTGGCAGGTGTTTCTGCTGTGGCAGACATTAATAGTCAATCACCGGGCTGTTACCGGCTCTGTCCTGACTCATCTTCAAGATCTTTCTCATCATTGTCCTTCCGGAAGCCCTTAGCTGTCTATCAGAGGTCGTAAGTGGAATTAAATCTGTTTCCAGCCATGATAACATAAATGAAAACTTACGTTAAGGTCAAGTAATTTGTTCAAAGTGGGACTGCCAGCTAGGGGCACAGCCGTGAGAAGATTCCAGATCTCTCAACTCAGTCTGCCCTCTGTCATTCTAAAGTACTATGGAAAAGGTAGCAAGTATCTCTGTATTCCAATAAGAGCAGTATAACTAACAATAGATCCAGTTCCTGAGTGCCGGGTTCTAGCATTCTGTGCAAATTAAACAGATATCTTTGCAAAAGGCAAAGAAACATTAAGGAAGCTTCCAAAACAGGAATGCTGCTGCCTCAGACCAGCTTTTTCTTGTTTTAGGGATAGGAGTGACAACCTTTAAGCTCTTTATGTGTCAGGGCTGAAACCAGACGTCCCATCCTTTTCTTTTCCAGTATTTACTGGATGTCTACTATATATCAGGCCATGTCTGGTGAACACAAGACACAAAATCCCTACCTTGGTTGAGCTCACACAAATGACTCCCAACTCTTCATTTCCAGCCTTGCCTTTTCTCCTAAATCACAGACACGTATCTCCAGCTGACAGAGGGTGTCCTCTCAGGCCCTCACACCTGCCATTTCCACCTTGAATTCAGTGTCTTCCCCACCAAGCTGATTGCTAGTCTTGTACTCATCATGGTCCTCCACTGACCACTTCCTCTGCTAACTCCCTCTATTTCATCATTTGCTGCTTCTTAACACTTGACTAAGACTCTTCCTCTCCATCCCCAAGGCCACATCCTCGGTTTAGGACTTTATCACCCCCGTCTGGGATGTTCCAATGGTCCCTGACTTTATGGCCTCCAATCCTTTGCCAACATTACTACCATTCTTAATACTGTAAAACATTCCCTTAGAATGCTTAAAATACTACGAGTATAAGACAAAGTCCAAATTCCTCATCATGCACACAAGGTCCTTCACCGTCTGGCCCCAAACTGCACTTGCTTGCATTCTCACCTCCGTGACCCCTCCCAGCCCTCGCCAACCACGCCAGGGCCAGTGGCTTTGCCCACCGTGTCTCATCTCTCTCCCCATGTCCCCCCAAATCCCTTATAATCCCTGAGGAGCAGCTTGCCCATTTTTCCTTAATTCCCAGGCAAAATGAATTAATTCCTTCTTCGTGTTTACACACGCACACACGCACACACACTTTCTGTGACATTTAACACCCTAAGGTATGATTATTCATATATTGTTTTCTCTTCTATTAAAATATTTGTGGCCTTTTTTTTCTTGAGGACATGTATCCCACTTAGTCACTTCTTGTTGACAAGCCGGTGGTTCACAGCTAGCAACACATATTGGATTCCACACCAAGAACCCATACACAAATCAGAATGTTGGATTGAAAATGGGATTTTATTGCAAGGAAACAATGTTTGCTATTATAAAACGGAAGGATCTGGACTTTTCACTGACTTGTGTTTTTATCCTGGCCTCGAGGTTACCTGGCTGGTTTCTGGTGTCACTTTGGCCCATCCAACACTCTTACTGCATCCTCATTAGAAATGCACTAAGTAAACAGCCAAGTATTTTATTAACCAATACTAAAACTTAGGAAGAATAAGCAGAACCCCATGCATCTTTAAACATTTGTCTTATTTCGCACGTCTTCCTTGTTTTAGTAAATTATACGATTTAAATGCAGAAGACCCAACATGAAGGAAACTTGAGTATCCACGGAGGAAGAGAATGGAAGGGTAAACAAACTCTCCATTAATGTGTTTTGAAATTAGATCAGATATGCCTCATGAAACAACAGACAGCTGCTTCTGGTTAATTAAGTGGGAGTCACTTTATTTTTCAAAGAGTTGAGAGGGGAAAAACACAGGAAGATTAATTACTTTTTGACTGAATTGATCTTATATCTGAGGAGCTTGAATAAAGTTTACCACAATTATGAACGGGCCCCTGTATCTATGCTTCCAGGAAACATTCACTGGCTGAGTGCCTAGTACGTACTGGGGACTGGACAAAAACAGTGTGCAGGTGAGTCGAGAAACGTCACTAGGTCAATCAATGAGGGCAATACAGTTGGAGAAAGGGGGCTCTATCCATCTCCATGGCAGCGTGCGGCCCAGGTGGGACTTCGTTGTGAGGTAACTCCACTCCTGAATCCTGGAAGTTAAGCAGAGTCTCACACGTGGGCTGAGTGGTAGCAGGAATGGGGTGAGACGTAGTGGCTTGTAACAGCACACACTTAGCCGCAGTGGGGCGACTACTGCAGTGGTTCCATCAGGTCCGTAGAGCAGCGTGGCACTGAGCTGTGAGGGGGTTTAATCACAAGTCTTGATATCAGAAAGAGCTGGAAATCAGGTCAAAATCCCATTAATGCTGGCAGAAGAATCCATATTAACCACTCAGGAAATCTTCCCAGGGAAATGTCTACTGTGATCATTAACTTTTTTAAGGTTTTCAACTTTTTATTGTGACCATCAAAAATATTAGTGTTTGCCAATTTCATTTTTTGAAGAAAAAAAAATTCCTGGAAATTCGAATTTTTAAAGATTAGAATAGAATGAAAATGCAAATTTTTAAAAGTAAATTTATGTTTAAATACATACAAAAATTAGGATAGGTAAACTGATAAACTTAAAATTAAGAACAGTTTTTTAACTTGACTTTTTTTTGGGGTTACGGTTGCCAGTTCAAATATGGGACTCCAGTGAAGTTTGAATTTCTATTTGATACTTGGGACATACTTCTACTAAAAAAGATGTTATTTATCTGAAATTCAAATTTTTCTGGGCTTGCTCCTCCTCTTGGTCCCTGCCAAGAGAACCTCAAGTTTGAGACACGTGAGTGCAGGTGAAGAGCACGCCTGTCACATATGAAGCGCACGAAGACAGTGGGTATTCCCAAGGTCAAATGGAGGCAATGTCCTTGCGTTTTGTTCTTGTCTCTCAGCCATCACCTATCATGGCCATCACTTCCTCTGGGCCCCCTCTGGCATAAACCTTTTCCCCACCAATGGGACACAATCACCCACTTCCCTGTGACTGCCTTTGGTGCATGCCTCCGGTGTGCCTGTCCCACCGCATTGAGACTCAATTGTTTATGTGTCTGTTTCCTTGACAGTCCGCAGCTTCTTGTGAAAAGAGCCCAGAACTTCCCCTTCTCTGCAACACCAGCATGTGGCATCATCCCTGGCATCCAAAAGACATTCTCTGAGGGTTTATTTTATGCTTATCTTACCTACTGCCTCTATTTTCTTTTAACCAAGATGTGTCTGACTCATCTCTCTGTCTCTGTCCCTGCCAAACCCACCCTAGTGGGTGCCACCAAGAAGCCTGTTGCTAGCAAGTTGGCGGCCTCCCTGGAGAAGACAGTCTCTGATCACTGTCATTAACATTGTAATTTTTCTCCAGTTCCACTTGGTCTGTGTGATTTTCACAGGTGTATTTATTCTGCCCATAGGCTCTGACACTCAAAATTTTATATGAGCGATGAGCCGGCAGTCAGACACTAGGGAAATTCTCCTCTGCCTCTTTTTGAAGGCGATACATCTCGCAGCTTGGGCTGTAGGTGGTATTGCCACGACCCAACTTGAGTCAACCCTAAGCATCAAATACAGCTGCAGCACAGTAGTTCAGAGCTGATGGCACGACACGGCTTCCGTGGGTGATACTTGATAGGCAAAATTCCTTTCCTAAACGCACCCTGCTGGCTTCAGATATTTTACTGCAATAATCATAACATTGAACTTAAACCTTCTACAAGTTTACAGTGAAAAATCTGATCAGATTACATATGCGATCATATTTTATTGTTCTCTTGAAATTGGAAGGGATAAAAATGTAATGAAAATGAAAATATTTTTCAAAACAATTTTTTCTGATGTCATTTCTCTAAAGAACATCTTTAGCTTTTACTTACAGATAGGTTGATAAACAGCAGAAATAATAAATCTACAACTACAAAAACCTCTTTTAAACTGAATTTATATGAAACACTTAGGATAGCTCTACTCAGCCACATTGGCTGAAAACCAACATTCCTAACCATTTTGTTCATCCAAACAGTGGTCACATGTACCCAGATGACCAGAGTGATGGTGACACCCTGTGCGGGGGGGCGGGCAGACTTGGGGGCGGCCGTGCGGAGTGAAGTTGCCTTCTTTTCCCTCCAACCCATCCTTCTTCCCTCAAACAAACCTCCGAAAAGCTTGTGTTTGAGTCTCTCTTTCATTTCTCTCCCCAGCTGAGGGTTCCGTGCACCACGGCCTCCCTGCTTTAAACGTGCTGTGGTTTTCAGATAGAAGCATTTCATCCTTCAGTGGAACTGAAAACAGAGTTTCCCTGCAAGGGCCCAGGCCCACCGCAAATCGGGGCCATGGGGTAAAATTACAACAGGTACCACTTCATCTGGTTGTTCCAATCAGCCAATGAATTTACTTCTCAATTTAGGGTTTTTGATTTCCCAGGAAGGTCACAAAAAACGATCCTTGTCTTCCCCCACCCTGAGTGTGAATGCGGAATAGGAAGTAGCCTGAGTTTGTCCTCCGCCAGTGCCCCAGGTCAGCGCCATACTGGCCATCCCATAGTGTTGGAGGGAACGCATTTGTGAAAAGTGTCAAGCAAGGTTCAGCTAAGTCATACACGCATTTCTGCACATTTCATCAACGCAAGTATGACTGACTTAAGTAAGGCCTAGAAGTCTGCAGTATTTTATTCACTCTGAACTGATTCTTTAGAAGTTTTATATAATAGGAACACAAAATCGGGAGAAGGTTTTTAATGACCTCTTGCTATCTTTCAAGCATCATCAACAACCAGTTTGGCACGAAGCTTCTTGTTTGAGAGAAAAATATTGTCATTAGTTTCACTCGAGTCGTTCCTATCACTCAGCAGTGAATGTGAGTCATTACCACCTGACACCGCCGGGCTCCTCAGCCTGGGCCTGGTTAATGACTCGCTCCAGCATTCCCGGCGCGGCCGTGATGGCGGGAGAGAGGGGGACTCAGCCTATGGTTGCCCCAGCTGCAGGCACAGACGCCTGGACAGGCAGCTGAGTTCACCAAGATGAGCAAAATACAAACTGAAATTAGGTGGGCTCTCTGCCCCACCGACCACTCCTCTTCCCAACCTGCGTGGCCAAGTCTGGTTTCTAAAGCAAAGATCGCCGCATTCACCTCCGAAACTGCTTTATGATTGATTTTTTTAATAAGTAAAAGGACTACACTCCAAAATAGCAATTGGAAGCGTAGTACAGTCAATACATAAACCAGCAACATAGTGGTTTATTGTCATTATCAAGTATGTATGTACTGTATGTAACTCTATGTGATAGACTTCTATATGACCGGACGTGCAGCAGGTGTGTTGACCCCAGCATCACACCGCACATGAACAGTGTGTTGCCGTGACGTCACCATGGCTATGACGTCACTAGGCTAGTTCTATTATAATCTTATCAGCCCACCGTATATGCAGTCTGTTGTTGACGGAAATACTGTTCTCGCAGTTGGGGGAGGGTTGCATTTTCTCCTCTCCTGCAAGTTCCCACGGCACAGCCACATTTTCAGAGGAACAAATATAACAAAGGGAGAAAAGCCTAGTGAGCTGACTTATACCTCAATCCAATCATAGCGGGCATCTTTCATGAACTGCTACTGTACATCCTGTTATCCTACAATAAACCCTTTTATGACTACATATTGTTTTTCTAAAACATGTTTTTATCAACTTTAGAGTTAACATAAGCCTTCTTGAAAGGTGGTACTCCTGAGAAATTAGAATAGGCTCTGTCATAAAATAATCTGACATTTCAGGATCCATTTCTTCCGTACCTTACATGTCCAGGACCACAGAAGAGCATCTCTGAGTAATCATAAAGAACAAAGACAGGACTGAGTTTATTCTTAGTCAAGTCCTACTTCAACTTGATTAGGTAAACAGGTTTCTGAGTTCAGCCCTCTGAGTAATAAACATTCAGTCTCCTTGTCTATTTTCTCTTACAAAGAAAGCCAATTTTCAGCACAGCCCACTAACAAAATAAATGTTAAGTCCTTGAGATTGTTTTCCAAGACTTTTGCCTGTGTTTGTGACTTATAATTTTGTTCAAATAAAAAAACTGAACAAGAATATGCGTATTCCAGGCAGTGGGAACACACAAAGGCTTGGAGGCAAGAGAGAGGTGGGCACGTTCCAGGGAGGGGCAGAGGTCAGCGCGGGTGTGGCCGGAAGGCTGAGCAGGTCCCAGTCCTTGGGGGAGTTAGGACTTGATCCTCGGGGCAAACCAGCAGAGGAGTGGAAGCTTCTGGTGCCACGAGGGGCTGGCCTAGTGGGAAGGGAGTCCCTTGGCAATGACTGTGCCCACTCGCTTTTGCACACAAGCATAGTGGAGGGGAAGGAGTGAGTGTTGGCTTCAGAGTGACTTTGGGGAAATTGTTTAGGTCATGAGCTTCCTGGGTTTCTCTTTCTGTCACGGTAAAAGGCACACGACCTCACAGGGTTTCTGTGAGGACTGAATGAGGAACTACACTCAAAGTGCCTGGAAAATCCTGGCACCTGTTAGGGACACAATGCACATTTACTTATTTATTCTGCAATACCTACCTCTAAACATCCTTTCATTGGTGATAATCATAGCTAATTTACTATATACCAACTTTATTCTAACTGATCTACACAAATTAATTCATGTAACCCTCACACCCTAGGAAGTAGAAGGTATTATAATCTTTACAGATGGGGAAACTGAGGCACAGAGAGGGTTGAGTAATGTGCCCAAAGTGACACAGCAACTAAGTATACAGCTGACATGTGAACCCAGATAATCTGGCTCAAGTTCTCCCACAACCACAAAACCAGTTTGCCTGCTACACATAAATTATCCATCAAAAGCCCACAAACAACCGCTGAGAGACACATGTTATTTGCCTCCTGATTGCTCATCTGGAGAAGTTGAGGCTGAGAGTCTGAGTGGGTTGTCAGTGACCAGGTAGCCACAAAGAAGCCACACCAGCACTCTGACCGAAGTCAGAAGACTTCAATTTGCGGGGCTTTTCCACTATTTGCCATGGGAGGCCCAGCCCCGCCAAAGAGGAGCTAAAAGCAGGTTCCAGTTTAATTACAAGAGTACGCTCCCATCTGCAGGTGTGCTGAAGCTCTGTGTAACTGGAGCATATCTCAAGAACCTCGCTCTCCCCCCAAGCTTGGGGCTTGTAACCTATTAAGACTATTGAATTAATGCCTTTGATTGCAAGATTCTCACGTATTCCAACACCTGCACATCATAGAAGCTGTGATTTATGCACATTATTTATACATATATTTTTATACATATTATTTGACAATAACTATGGATATTCAAATCAATCTGGTTTTCAAAAGAAACAGCATAGCAGTAAGTCTTGGTTTAAGAGCCAGAAAAGACAGAAGACAGATAACATACGTGTGTGTGTTGCATGGATGTTTCTATTCTAATCCCGCAAAGCGTATTCTCTGAAAAGACAAAAATAATAACTGCTCTAGTTTCTATAAAATGAGAAACGTAACCAGGATATCACTAATGCCATTAATAAATTGTAGTTATGAAACTTTAGACACGGAAACCCCTTGGCATTAAGCATGCGGCGGCTCCATCCCCCTGCTGGTGTCTCCCGTCCCCCCACCACCACCGTGCACTCTTGCCCTCCGTCACGCGTTGGGGCTGAGCTCTGCAGCGGAAAGCCACACATCATCCTGGCTGGACAGTTATGGGAGACTCTCTGAAAGTCACTAATAACAGAGAGGAACACGATGACCTTCATCATGCTGGGAAACCGAAATCACGGCTCTGTCTTTTCCGGAAATGATCCACTCTCAAACGTTGTCATAGCAGCTTCCTGCTGACTTTAAAGTAACCTACTGGGAAGGTGCGAGGAGCCTGAGCTGTTTCACAGTTGTGAAATTTCCCCCTCTTTTGATCGTGAAAAGAGAACATATTTGGGGAAGTTTGCTTTCATATCAAAAATTTCATGCTGAGTATTTACCAATTAAATGCACAAGGAAATGCAAGTGAACATACAGTCATTCTTAACTATCTAATGTCAGTTAGGTTCTGTTACACTGAGTCAAGACCTTTTATATATTTTGAGGCAAAAATTTCTAATGACTATTCTATTTTTTTAAATGCTAGTGAAAATAGATCAGAGATGTACATGTAAAAAAATGAAACCTTCCAAGTACTAGAAGAAAACACACATGAACTTGTCTTTGATAGTGGAGAAAACTCAAAATCCAGAAAAAATAAGGAAAAAGATTGATACATTTGATCTCACGCACAAAAAAAGCTTTTGCGTGGCAAAACAAAAGTAAAGTTATATTGTTTTAATGTACAAAATGTTCCTTTCTGTAATAATTTTCCTGGACTTTAAGTCTATTTTGTATGATATTACAGTAGCCACACCGGTTCAAAGTCTGTAACTTTCAGTCTGTTTATATATTTAAGGTAAATACAATAGTATATAATTGATTCTTGAATTTTTTCAGTCTTTTGACAAGAATGTTCAGTTCATTTGCTTTTAATCATTGATATTGTTTTATTTAAGATTACTCTTTGATAATTTTAAAATTTGTCTCGTCTGTTTATTTTTTCTTTTTTGTCTCCTATGATCTTGTCTGAATATCTGTTTATATTTCATTTCTTCTTTGTTCTCTGCCATACGTGTTATATTTTAACATTCCATTGTAACTTTTCCAGTGGTTTTGTAGCTAGTTCTTTGCATTATTTCTTAGTGGCTGCTCTAAAGATTGCAATGTGCATCTTAAACTTGCATCAAACTACTTAGAATTAATATTGAATGATTGCAGGTGAGATATAGGAAACTCGAAACCATGTATTTCTCCTTCCCACACACGTTTTTTGTGATACTGTCATAGATTTCATCTGTAGATGATATAAATCCATTCATACAGTGCTGCCACACTCGCTTCACAAAGTTATATGTCTTTTAAGAAAATTAAGGGAAATCATACACACAAATAATATTTCGTGTGCACCCGCTTATTTGACATTTCCAGTACTCTTCACTCCTCCAGCAACTCTGAGTCATCCGCGTGGCTTCCCTCCAGCCTGAAGAACCGGCTTTAGCGTTTTTGTCGTGCGTGTCTCTGGTGACGGCTTCTCTCAGTTTTTGTTTATGTGAACATGTTTTTATCTTGCCATCATTTTTGAAGGATAACTCCACTGGATATCAAACTCTTAATTGATAGGTCCTTTCGTGGCGTCTTTGTTGACTTTGTTTTATTCAGCAATTTGAATACGTGTTTTGATGCCTTCTAGTTGCCATGGTTTTGAGAGAGAAGTGAGACATCAATCTTGTCATTGTCCCTCTGCATGTGATGTGTTTCTGTTGCTTGATGCTTTCAAAACTGTTCCCATCTCTTTGGCTTTCATCAGTTCGAAAACAGTATGGTTAAGAGCAATTTTTTGTGAGTTTATACTGCATGGGGTTTATTGAGACCCTTGAATCTGTAAAATAATGTTTTCTACCAAATGTAGACCATTATTTCTTCAAATAGATCATTTTTTTTTTTTTTGCTCCTTTCTCTCCTTTCCTGAGAGTCCAACACACCTGTTGTGCCACTTCATATTGTCCACAGGTCTCTGAAGTTCTGTTCATTATTCTTCAGCATTTTTGTCAGTTTTTACTGATGCATTATCAAGTTCACTGACTCTTTTGCTATTTACACAGCGCTGTTGCACCCAACCAGGAGGTTTTTATTTCAGTATCAAACTGTTTGCTCCAAGATTTTTTATTGTTTGCATTTCTCTGTTGAGTTTATCTATCCATTTGTTGCTAGCATATTTTCTCCAATTATTTAAATGTATTTTTAATTCTTTGAACATATATGTCATAGCTGCTATGAAGTATGTGTCTGCTAAAGCCAAAAAATGGTTCTACTTGAAGTCAACATGTGTTGACTTCTTTTCATCCTAAGTAGGGGTCACACTTTCCTGTTCCTTTGCATCTCTAGAGATTTTTGGTTAAAAACCAAACAATGTAAACTACTGTGGTAACAACTCTGGATTCTGTCATATTTCTCTGAGGATTATTATTATTGGTCTGGATTCACACTGCAAATTCTATCTCCCCACAGCAAGCCGCTGCTTATGTCTATTCTGATGGTTTCCTCTGCTCCTTTTGTAGGTCGCCCCTAAGGTCTCCCCTGTGCTTGTGAGATTTGGTTGTCAGCCAAGAATCTGGGCAGAGATGAGATCCAACCTCTCTGTGTTATCTTCGCTTTGAGAGATTCTCCTCCAATTTTCAGTTGCTGTGTGGATTTGGGCTCTGCACTCTGACATTTCAGGCCCACTCAGCCGCAGCTTTCTGTCACTTACTGGGCTCATGGTTGGAGGGAACACATGCACTCATAAAGAGCATCAAAATCCCTGATAAGTTTACACATAGATCACCTTTATGGGCCCATTTCTCTCTGTCCTCTTGTTGTTTTCTCATGGGACCACTTGGGGTGTCCCTTACATCTGTGTGTTTAGCTGCCAGCAGAGTTCGAGAGTTTATTCCCTGACTTTGGGGTTTACTCTTTTTGAGGTTCTTGCACAGCCGTAATTTCCACTTTCAATTTTCAGCTGTTTTCCCAGCTCTGAACTCTGACCTCTGGCAAGAAGTCCGTGTTTCATCCAGCCCCCTAATAGCCGCATTCTTGAGATTGATCAGTGTTCTTGTGTTTGACGCTGGCAGTTTTTTACCACTTCCATTTGCAGCGTTTTGAAATTAAAGTCCTCTAGCTTCTATTTGGTTTTGGATGCTTTCCAGGGTCTTTAAAGAGTTGGTTATTTTATTTTATCCAGTTTTTTAAAATTGTTATCTTCAAGGATTCATATGACCACTTTGCTTCTTTGCATGCTATGAATTGAATGTCTGTGTCCCCCTAAAATTCATACGTTGAAATTCTAACCCCCAATATGATGGTATTAGGAGGTGGGACCTTTGGGAGGTGATTAGGTCAAAAGGGCAGAACCCGTATGAATGAGATTAGTGCCCTAATGGGAAGACAGGAGAGAGCTGACTTCCTCTCTACCTACTCCGCCCCCGGTGAGGACACAGCAAGAAGACAACCGTCTGGGAACCAGGAAGAACGTCCTCACCAGAACCTAACCATGATGGCAGCCTGTCCTCGGAATTCCAGCCTCCAGGACTGTGTGAAACAAACTTCTGTTGTTTAAGCCACCCAGTCTGTGGTATTCTTTCACAGCAGCTCAAAATGCCTAAGACACAGTCAGTACTGAAAGCTGAGAGATTTTTCTGAAATTTTTATTATTTTTAATTATTTATTATTATTTAGCATTTGTTAAAAAGTACAAATATATTGCATTATGTCAAAGGGTCTGCATCTGTTCTACATTTTAGAGGAAATTTATTGAGCTTTCATTTGTAGCCTAAGATATAGTCAATGCTTGCTGATGGTGTGCCAAGGCACTGAAAACACAGATGTATTCACATTTAGGTAGAATGGGATAAAGTCTGATATATCTATTAGGTAATTCTATCAATTGTGTTTTTAAGAGTATCAATATCACACGTTATTTTTTTCCTTCTAGATCTGCGACAGGCTCTTAGAAGCTGTTTAAAGCCTATTGCTATTGTATTTCTGCCCACTCTTTTCTTGTATTTCTTAGAGTTTACATTTTATGTATATTGGATGCTATTGTTGTATATTTTATGCATACTGGTGCTAATAATATTTTATAGTATTTTGTACATAAAAACTCATGACAGTTATAGCTTCATTTTACAATGTACCTTTATTGTTCTAAGACTTCTTGGTCGTGCCTTTTTCAATGATAAAGTTTTTATTATATTTTCTGGCCATTTGACATGATTTTAGTTGTTTAAAACTAATCCGTGTGCTCCTTTTCTGGTATAAAAATGTCATTAGGTACTAGAATTTTGCTGCAAGGTTTCATAGAAGCCTGTGTTAAGATGGAAAATATTCTTATGTCTTCATCAACTTCTCAGTCATTCTGAATGTTCTCACTTCCAAGGCCGAGACGTGCCTGCGGCTCAGTGCAGACCCAGGGCGTGAGCAGGGCAGTGTTGCCATGTGTCACCTGGGCTCAGGTGCCTGCCTGCTGTCAGCCCTGTGAACAATCATATATTAGCAAGACATCCTTTACCCAGCCCTCTCCATGAGCCAGGCACCATGAAACTCACTGTACTTATACATTATTGAAGCCCTCAGCAATTTCGTGAGGAAAGTATAACCATCTCTAGTTGTACAGAAGAGAAAATGAGGACTCAGAAATTAATTTGCCCGAAAGCACAGGGTCTTTGGAGGACATTTACAAATGCTATATGCTACTTAGGCCATGTGTTGTAGCCAGGAAGGGTCAGAGCCAGAAGTTGGGCACAAATTTTAATTTCAAATGGTCTTACTCCTCCATCTAACTATATACTAATCATATCCACCCACCCAGCCTCCCCCAAAGAGAGGCTTGGATCGCTGCAGAGCGCCGGCAGGAACCCGCGCTGTGGGGTTGCTTCCTGCTCCAGCACCAACTCTGGTTCTACCAGCTTCGGCTGAAGCACCAGGAAAACACTCAAGCATGTGAACGAGACGTTGAATGCGGGCCGCCAAGAATTTCTTGGAGCCATTTTCCTTGGAAGAAAGCAGAGCTCCTGGCATCATTTGGAGGCTTCTGGATTGCTGCACAGAGCGTTCCTACCATTTCAGAGCGGTCAGTCTAAGGATTAGCTGCCTTCCCTGCAACCAGCTCCTCCAGGGCAGGGGCCTCCTTTGGCCACTGTTGCATTCCCAGAGCCCAGCACAGTGCGTGGCCCCAGAGTAGATGCTGGGTGTATGCTGTGTCATTTTTAATTACAATGTGTCATCAGAATGCATTCTCTCAACAAGGACACATTGCTCAGATTAGCTGAAAGAGGAGCAAGTGTGAATTCTTTAAAACTTGATATTATAGTCTTTCATGCTATTTTGTAAATTCTAAATCTAAGCAATAACTGATAACTAAATGGAAAATGCATCTCGGGGCTTTTTAAATGATATATACAGGTAAATGTCAATTAGCACAAATTTTTAAAATAAAAATGGTTCTGTTGACACACTTAGACACGAAGATGTTTCCTCTTCAAAGAGTTAAATACACTCATCTCCATGTCACTCCATCTTTGGGCCAAGTTCTGAATGGATAAAGTCTCATTGACTATTTTATTTATAACCAATTGCCTCTATTACAAATTTCTTTTCTCAATAATTCTTTTAACAAAAGATCACATGCAATGTATTAAATTTTAGACACAAGGGACAGGCATCATGGATTTCAAGAACTTATCAAATTCCAACTTTTTAAGTCAATATTTCTTTTAAAAATATCCAGCACTGTCACCCAATTGGCTTAAAACAAGTCATCCTTCTTCCAGTGGATTTCTTCTCTTTTTATTCTGATACTGTGGCTGCTCATCTTAATGAACTGGAATACAAATACATCTGTGATAGGAATACGCAGGACCTGTTGTTAGGTAGCGTCTGCAGCACAGAGATTTGCTTGGACTCGTGCGAGGCAGCCTTAACTATTGCCATCAAGAGCCTTCCATGCTGAGGTTAAGGGAACAGGAATTTGTCTCATAAAGAAAGCCCCAAACTCAAATCCTTAGTCATGCACCTTCACCATGCTACGCAGTTCTCCATTTTTCTTGCAAACTCACCAGGAGGAACCAGGCCAACCTGTACGGTGGTAAACCCCTTCTCTTAGCTTGCCCTCTGCTCCTCAGACCCGTGCTCCAGCCACTGCCTGGAGGAGAAAGGGAAAAACAAGGTCCTTGGGTGATGGGGGCAGGTTCAGGCTTGCAGCCCCAAAGGTGCAAGTTCAACTTTCTGCCGCAGGCCCAGAGAGTCAAGAAAAATTCTGGCAGTAGAGTTATTCTCACCGGATTGGAGATTCCTCACCCATAACATAGGGACCTCTACATCAGAGGATTCTGTGTCAGACTCAAAGGAGATGAAGTGTCTGTAGCTCCCTATCCCTGGTAAACACCCAGCGGATGTTTCTAGTCCTTCTCAGAGGCCGTCAGAAGCTCACGGCCGTGGAAGAGACTGAGCACACAGCTTTCCTGTTATCAGGAACTCGTGAAACATTATCGAATCTCAACACGATAGCCTTCTAAAAATCCCAGATGTAAATATTCCCTTGTGTCCCACCAACCAGAATCAGCTCTCGTGCTTGCTCCTAGCTGAAAGGAGGCTGAGATTCCAGAATTTTCCTTCTCCAACTCCTACAGTGGATGTGAGTGAAGACGAGGAGATTGAGGGCAGCCTTTGTTCTACCAGGGAAACCTTTTTGGCCTTTCCCATAAAGCGGGAGGCACGAAGATGCCAAATCAAAGCTCTCCTTTTTGCAGACCCATATCAGGGAAGAAAAGGGTCTGGACCGCTGTGGCAGACTTCGCTTCACTGTCGGGACCCCAGTGGAATTAGCCACAGAGGAGGCGGAATCCTGTTCAGTGATTCTCCTTTCAAGTTCAAGACCCAAGAGCACGTGGAGGAGATGGAACTGCACCTGGAGTGGATAGCTCTCTGTGTGTATACCTGATTGCAGAAAAAGTCCCCAAAGGCTTATTTTCATATTTTTTAAAGTTTAGTGGGTTACGTATTTCGCATATATTGGTGACAGACCTTCATTCTCAATGTTCGTCAATTAGATGCTTCAACTGAAAATGGAGACAGTTAATTGCCTTGATAAATTCTAACCTCTTTTTTTTCTTCTACAAGATCCCAATATTATTGTGGGAGGTGGCAAGGTACCTGGTTTTTAGAAAAAGAAACTTATATTTCCCATAATCCTGTGCAAATATGGTAGCCCTGGCTAAGTTCTGGCCAGTGAAGAATGATGAAAAGTTGTTTCAGGAAGATGTGACAAATCTTAAAATTAGGCTAAGGGGCATATTCAGGTTGTGTGTTGCCTTTTTGCCCTTAGCTCTTTGTCTTCCTCCTGCCTAAAAAACAGACATGATGGCTGGAGCTCTAGCAGCCTTTCTGAAAGCCTGAGGATGCGGAGGACCACTAAGGCAGAACGGAAAGGTGGGAGGAGCCTGGAACCCTGATGATTTTGTGCATACACGCACATACACATACATGCACACACACACATACACATATGCACACGCACACACGCACATACACATACACACACGTGCATACACACGCACGTGCATACATGCACACATGCATGTGTGCGCACACGTGCACATACACATACACACATAAACACACACATACACACATGTGCATATGCGCACACATGCACATACACATACACACATGCACACACTCACATACATATGCGCACACCCATGTACATTCACCCCACTCTGGGGTGGTTCAGCTCAGGGATGCTGGCAGGGTTTGAGCACTCAAAGACATTGGCTTGCACTGGGACTAGCAATCTGCATACAACCAGCGCAAACTAGTTGTTACTCCTCAGGCTCCTGGCCTGTATTTACCTACAAAGCAAATATTATTTACTGATACTTTTTCAGCTGAAACTTGATGCCTGTGGGCACTTAGGCCAAGAGTGGGGCTACTCTTGTCTTTGAAGGACTCTAGTTTTCATTTTTTCAAAGCCATTTACTGACTCTCCTTCTTGCCCAGCCTTTTTTAGGGGGTCTGGGGACAAGGAAGAGAAGTACTTCGCTATCGTGGAGAAAACCCTTCAGTGTCTCTGTAGGTCCCACATACTGAACCTCCTTGTTTCTGAGAGCATTTCAATACTTAGAAGTGGACATTGGCTTTTCCTTAAAATTTAAAATTTCATGTCAAATCGTTAGTGTGAAAAGGTCATAGAAGGTGAAAAAACACTCATAAGTTATGTTCTTGCTGTAGAAAATGTCAGAACATCAGGAAAATGAGACACAGACAACTCATGTGTCCAGCTAGAATAGCAATGGCTAAAGAAATGACATTACACAGATTTCCTCTAAGAGCGTCAAGCTGCATGCTTATTTTATGATGAGCGTAAATATCACCATAAATACCATAAATAGCACCAGGAAGGGGCTTTGGCGGTTTCAGTGATCTTATGAATTGACACGTTGGGAAAAGGGAAACACACATGTGAATAGGTTCAGCTACACCGTCTCTGTAACATAAGCTGAATCCTTCCTTGCACTTGTGATAATTGGAGAAAATCCTGCACACTTTAGCCAGCCTGCAGGTCATACGCTAGCCAGTGTACATACATCTCCCTTTAACCATAACTTTGGCTTTAGATGCTCGACTTCTGCATCTGGGAGAGAAGAAGGTACCAACAGGCCAGTTGACCCAAAAGCATCTTCTCCCAGCGGGTGCTCAAGTTCCCCTATTTTGACGGTTACTCCCTTTGGTCAAAACCATGTGTCTCTCCACTCCCCAGCCTCCCTCCACCCCACGGTATTTAAAATATTCCATGGAAATGGCATGGCTTGGCTCAGCAATCCCTGGGAGGGAGCGTGACACCGGGGTCTAGTTCTGGCTCTGCCTTTCACTACCCTTGTGACCGGAACCATAGGTGACATCTCTGGATCTTTATAAAACTGAGAGAACTAGGCAATGGTATCTGTAAATTTCTTTTATCTATGAAGTGTGTCATCTGGTTGATAAATTGCCAGTGATTAAGGCGTGTCTCTGAATTATGGTACCAGATGGGTCTGCTTTAAAAGCCGAGCAGGGGAGAAATGGAAGGTGTAGGGGGTAATAGCTGCCTGAGGTCAGGAGACTGTACCTTCCAGGTGTGGAGCGGAGCCTTCCCACCAGGCGTCGTGCCCAGGGATGCCACGTGCCCTCCTGTTCCTTCTGCCCAGTGGCACAGGGCCTGGGTGAAGGAGCCTCCTTGCCTGCCAGCTGGCAGGAGACCTCTCCCTCCATGCCCCAGGTACCCTCGGTCCCCAGGCTGCTGGGGCAGGTCAGAGACAGTTCAGTGTCCTTCTGGAACACTCTAGATTGCTGGCCTTCAGAAAGCTGGAGGCTTGGGACAGGCATTTATAGTTCCAAAACAACAGTTCTGGGAGTTTTGTTGTCATTTTGTGTTGTTTTGTTTCACCCAGAGTTGATTTTTGCAGAGAAACTGGTGCTCTTTTTTAGAAGAAAAAGGCAGCCCTGGGAAATTTTTCATCTTGGGGGTTTTGCCCAAAGGCTAAAAATTGCTGAGAGGGACTGTTTCTAGTAGGGGAGTTGGCAGCTTCCCCAGAAACACAGGGATGTTTATGAACACAACTGGAAACCACACTCGAACAGCAAAACTCTGCTGTTACCTCCAGCCTTGGTGAGCCTGGGCGATGGCGCAGGAAAGAAAGGGATATCCAGACAAAATGCTTTTCGCCGTGGATGCCACCCCAGCTGGGTCCACCAGGGTGAAGCGTCTCAGCCCAGCACAGAGCACCTTGGCCCTCTGGATACAGGACCATGGCGGGGTTGAGGGGACGCAGTGTGGTACGCCTGTCCTGGCATTCCCGGGGCCGCACTCTGGTGTCTGCTTCTGCAGGACACAGACACACTGAACTTCTTCAGTTACAAAGTGTGGCTGGAACTCCAGACACTCTGGAGGGACTGCCTCTTTTGTCCACGCAGAGTGGCTCCTTTTAGGGGTGTGAGGGGTTTAAATATTTTCTTAGTACTTGGGGCAGAAATTGCCCTAAGACTAGCCAAGGAATCAATTACTTTATAAGAATGCTCTCTCTGCACACAAGATGCAAATACTTCATACTTGCAAATCCTACCTGCCAGCCACCTCAAGGAGCAAAATTAATTCTCCTGGTGATTGCATCATCTCAAAAAGTGGCAATCTCTTGTAATCAATTAAAGTCATGGTCCTCCAGCATTCAATTCCTGCCAGCCTACAATTTAAGCCTGCACTTCAAAATCATTTATTTCTGAATCTCAGACCTATTGAAATGGCTTCTCAGAATAGGTTGCTTGCAGAAACATTACCAAAGTTGATGCCAGAGACAAAGGATTCTGTACAGGGGCTTCTTCCAAGGCTCCCCCTCCCCCACTGGGTCTTCTGTGAAATGGGTAGCAGGAGAGAGTTGCCCTTGGGGGGAATTTTTACCTCTGATATTGTCCAGTTCTTGTCTGGACCTCCTTGCCCTCCCCTACACACCACCTGGGCTCATCTCCCACCTTGCTCTAGACTGCTCAGGTCAACAATTTAAATTTATAGGTAAATTTTATATTATTAATCAAATGGCATCCCATCAAGCCACAGCTTACAAATGGCAAAAAGAAAACCCAATGACCTCCCATTTTCAGGGGACATCTTTGGTGGTTTTATTATGAGTTTCTACCAAAATACTTGACACTCAGTGTTATTCTCAGTGTGAGATTTTAATAAAATCACTCTCAAGACCTTTTTTCCACCTGTTGTGATGATATATTACATTCCTGGAGGAAAAACACAGATATTGGAGCCAGTCCCTTCTGGGTTCGAATCCATCCCAGTTGCACAACTTCCTGTGTGACCCTGGGCAATTCACTTAACCTCATTAAACCCAAGGATTCTCACCTACCTATTTAAGCACCAAACACTGTGCCTGACACAAAATGCACACTCAAACTGGAAATTCCCTTCTCCTCCCTTCCTTGTTTCTGGATAAGAAAACAACAGTCCTGAATGTTAAGTATTTTGTCTAATATTGTGTAATAATAATTATTATTGTTATTGTTATTATCATAGCTTACATTCTTTGAGCACTCTTTTCTCTTCCAGGCATTATGGTAAGTTCTTATCTATGCACACTAGAAGTATGCAGAGGGCTGAACTACCTAAAATTTCAAAATTATTTATAATTAGGTTTCAAAAACATAAGCAAGCAGCAAAGAACACGTAGAAAAAATGGACATCATCAAAATTAAAGACTTTTGTGCTTCAAAGGACACCATCAAAATACACCCCATATAATGGGAGAAAATTTTTGCAAGCCATTTATCTGATAAAGGATTTGAGTCTAGAATACATAAAGAACACTTACAACTCAATAATATAAAGACAAATAATCTAATTAAAAATAAGCACAGGATCTGAAGAGACATTTCTCTAAAAAAAGATATACCAATGGTTAATTAATACATGAAAAGATATCAACATTGTTATCTATCAGGGAAATACAAATTGAAACTACATGAGCTATCACTTAACACTCAATAAGATAGCTATAATCAAAAAGAAAGGTAATAGAAAGTGATGGCAAGGAATGCAGAGAAATTAGCACCATTGTGCAAAGGCTGGTGGGAGTGTAAAATAGTGTAGCTGCTTTGGAAAACATTCTGGCAGCTCCTCAAATTATTAAAAACGGAGTTACCGTATCACCCCGCAATTCCACTCTTAATTACATACTCAAGAGAAATGAAAACATATGTTCACACAAAAACATGCATATTAATGCTTATAGAAAAATTAATCATAATAACTCAAAGATGGAAACAACCCAGATGTTTATCAGTTGACAGATATGTCAAATGTGGTATATCCAAACACTGGAATATTATTTGGCCATAAACAGGAATAAAGTATTGACAGATGCTGCAATATGGATGAATCTTTAAAAAATTATGCTAAATGAAAGAAGCCAGTCACAAAAGACCACATATTGTATGATTCCATTTATATGAAATGTCCAAAATAGGCAAATTCATAGAGAAAAACAGTAGATCCATTTCAGCCTGGGGCTGGGGGAATGGGGGGAGACGGGGAGTGACTGCTAATGGGTACAAGGGGTTCCTTTTCCGTTGATAAAAATGTTCTAAAATTGACTGTCGTAATAATCACACAACTGTGTAAACGTACTACAAACCGCCAAACTGCATCTTATAAATGAGTGATATTATATGAATTATATTTCAATGAACATATTTAAAAAATACAGAAGTGGTTAGTGTATTTTTTTTATTTGTCAAGCTGAACTCATGGTTTTAGGGTGGTCTATGGCCCCTGAGCACCCCTCATCCTCACCCCTGCCTACTCAGTGATCAGGGAACTGTCCACGAGCTGTAGGTGCTGAAGAGTGTGCGGTGACTGACACCTGGTCCAGCCTACCCCAATCACTGAGGCTCCTCCACACACCAAGACGTCCCTTCTCTGCACCGGTGCCCTTCTGGTGACAAACTGCCATTCAGCTACTTCTCCATCTAGTAAACTCCATTTCTTCTTGTAAGACATAGTTGGGGGGCCCCTCCTCCGGAGCCTTGCCCAGTTCTTTCTATGAGATAAGCCACTCAGTCCACATTTCTGCTCTCAGGTTGCTCACTCTGCATCACCATCTGTTTGCCTTCCATTATGCTTTCAGCTCCTAGAAAGCGGGGATAAAACCTCTTCCTCTGAGGGCCAACATCACCTGTCAAATGCCTAACAGAGAACGACCGAGACAGCAAAGCTGAGCGCTCACCGTGCGTCACACACGGTGTGGTGCTCACACGCAGCACCCTCACAAAAGCCTGCAGGAGTCAGAATTGTGAACGCACTTCTCCCATAAAGACATTAAGTCTCAGAGAAGTCAAATAACCTTCTCAAAGTCATGGAATTAATACTTGGCACAACCTATATTCCAGCCTGGGCTGTATTGTGCTAAGACCACTGCCTCTTACGGGCAATTCAATGCTCTTTCAAGACAACTACAACTACTTATCTATTTCACCTGAAAACTTTCTGTTTTTATTTCTAGCTGGCTCTTGCCCTGCTTTTCCTCTGGGGTTTCTGCACCCGCTGGCAAAGGCTCTGGGACCTGGTGTCAGGTCCTGGCTTTTTCTTAAGGTCGACTTCATCTCGGATGTATGACAAATGGCATCTTGTTTGCTTGGACTCAATTCATGCCTCTCCAGTGAAGAATGTCTTGGCCTCGTGACCCAGCCTGGCTGCTAAGCGAGCCTTCCCACAGGCTTTGGATTGACCATTGATCTTGTTTTTTGGCAAAATTTCCAAGTTGAAGCATTTCTGAATCTAAGATGCATACTCTGCATGAGTGCTTGGCTGGTATTCTGTAAGAGCTACATCGGGTCAAAACGTCCCCTGGGAAATAACTCTCCAGATACTTGGGGGAAATGGTTCCATCAAAGCAAAAGTGGCGTTGCAGAGAGGGACAAGAGAACCTTGTTGCCGTGGTAACGGCAATTGAGCTTCTGACACAGCCTGCAGCCCTGGTAAACACCAATGTGTTGTCTCATCAGCAAGGAAAAAAGAGAACTGCGTTCCTAAATCCACCCCTGCCCGGTGTGGGGACTCTGATGTGACAGAGGCAGATGAGCGTGGCTTCGTTTCTGCGTCAGGGTGTTTCTCCGATGAGACGCACAACAACTGAGGTTTAGTGACTGGAAGTGGAGCTTCCATCAGCCTTCTCTCCTCCACCCCCTGCCAAGAGCTCCGGGGATGAAGACGCACTTGGCCCGCACAGTTGCTTATTTGGAACATGCTTTTTATAATCAAACAGAGGACCCCATTTCCTTTTTATGTGTTTAAAAGATACGAAGTGACCCAGAATGATTTACAGTAAATATTATTTTTACACAGGTAAGGATAACAAGACACCTGCCTTCTCTGACATTTTCAGCAGCTGGGACAACCGTCGTCACTGTTGACTGTCAATAGGGTGAACGAAAACAAAGGGGTGCTTCCCAAGGTTACCTTGGTGGGTGTCATTAGGACCTCAGCTTCCAGAGGCTGCACCCAGATCCCTGAGTTAGTTAAAAAGTCAAACAGATGCTTTTTCATTCTAGAAATTTCCACAGCATTGCATCTTGGAGATTCGGGAAACCAAACCCAGAGGTGGACTGCGGTGGTGGGAGCGGCGGGGAATGCGGTCAGTGAGACGGTGTCACAGTGGTTGCTGCCCTGAGGCTTGGATGCTCTTGGGCCTTTCTGAGAGGACAGGGAACCTGGGAACCCATTTATTCTAGATTCCAGCTGATCAGAAAAATATGCAAAAACCAGCAGACCCATCGGAGCCCTGGGCCAGCGTGGTCTGCAAAGGCTCCATCCAGAGGCTCTGGGCAGACTTTCCGCCACCTCCCTCTGTGATGACTTCTGCTCAGTCATGGGCCAAATGCCTCTCCCTGGCAAGACTCAGCCTTTCCCTCCACAGACTCCTAAGCAGAGATCTGGCGTTTTTCACGTCCCAGCTCTACTTGTCTCCTGGCAGCCACGGAGAGCCGAGTCTCCCCGCTGTCTGCGTGGAGGGGCAGGTGTACGGCCAGAGCCCCGTTCCAGACACTGCCCACCCTGCCGCCCCACGCTGCACGTCACTTGGACGGTGCTTATTGTTTGAACTTGTTGAACAGGGCAGGGACGCTGTCTTCTCTTTTTACTTTAGTGCTAAGCAATAATGCCATCTTCTGCCCTTGGTCAACTTTCTGGAGTTGATTGACTGGTGGGACATTTCTACCACTGTTCCCGTTTGGTCTTCTCCATCCGCATCTTTGTCACACTGCCTTCCTCATCCTGCTAAGCAGCCCTGCTCCTCCCGAGCCACGCCTGTGGGTTTGTTCATCCTGCGTGTGCTGTTTAACAGGACCCCAGGTTTTTAATGAGATACTTGTTTTTTAATTACAGCCATGAAACCTAGCTCTAGGAACAGTGTAAATAAGCATTTTTAAAAACATAAGGTGTGTTACTTGCAGCTAGGTGTTCTCTAAGTCTGAGGTCCCCAGTCCCTGGGCCACAGGCCAGTTGCATTAGGGACTGGGCCACGAGCTCCGCCACCCACCTCCCCACCCACCGTCCATGGAAAAATTGTCTTCCAGGAAACCGGTCCCTGGTGCCAAAAAGGTCAGGGACCCATGCTGTAAGGGATTCTGAATGTGCCTTTTGCTCCCTGAAGAAGGGACTAGACCTAAGACAGTTTGTGCTGTGGTCTGATTGACGCCCTCCTCACGCGGAAGGTGCGATCCTACAGGAAGAAGCAGACGGAGAGGGAAGAAGAAAATGCATTTCCACCTCTGCTGTCCCCAGCCCGGGCCACACAGGATTTCGTATCAAGTTCTGTCTGTCACATTAACTGGAGCATCGCCTACCCGCTGCTCCTGCCCCAGACAAATTCAAACAGATCCACTGTTTTACAAAGGAAAATGAAAACCACCCCAAGCTGCCCTTTTGCACTCATGTGAAATTACTGCAGTGACCCGGTGCTGTCTCAGGCCAGCAAAGCCGAGACGGATGCCAGCTCCCAATTAGCTCTGTCTGCCAGTGACTCGTCGGACAGTGACGTGGAGACCCAGGTGCTGAGCTGAGCAGACTCGTCCAGCTTCGTAACAGAATCTGATTCTCATCCCATCATGGTACGAGAACAATCAGAGCAATTAACAACGCGCTGGCTGCCTGGCTGCTGCCTGGAAGAGCTCAAGTGCAAAGACAGTCTCAGGGAAAGAAAGCTAAAAATCATCGAATTCCAGAACGGCTGGGAATCCGCTGCTCGGATGTGGGGAAACGAGGGATCATGACCGAGGGAGGCGTGGGTGAGTCTGGCTGCCTTTATGGGCCCAGTGCTGAGTTATAGGTTCATGCTTCGAACTGCAGCGCGGGCTGAGGCAGCCCCCACCTTGGTGGGTGGAGATCTGTCCACCTCCCCAAAGACCAGCAGGGCAGCAAGGCCCTTCCCATCGGACCCAGTGGGCTCGTGGCCTGGCGCACCACCCTTTCCCATGTGCCCTTCACTGTCCGGCCACATGGAGCGACTTGTGCCTCCTGCACCCCACAGCTGCTCTTGCAGGACTCAGGGCCTCATGCTTGGTGTGCACACTTCCTGGAATGCTTTCTCTTCTTCTGCGCTGATCAGTCCCCACCCATCCCTCAGGACCCAGCTTGAATATCACCTCCTCCAAACAGTCTTCCCTGACCCCAAGCCTAAGCCAGGCTCGTCTCCTTTGCACCCACATGGGAGTTTGTATCTTATCACAGTCATGACACTCACTGAATAGGACTACGGCTATTTGTTCACAGGCCTGATTCCCTCCACTGGACTGCAAGTCCCGCAGAGGGTAAGGGTCACGTTCTGTCTCGGTCCTGTTTGCACCATCTGTGATAGTATCTACATGTGTGTTGAATTAATGGATTAGACCAATATGACATGTTACATTTAATATTTCAGTTCCTGCTATCATCTTATGAGCTCACTATACAAGGAAGGGTACCTCCTTTTGACCCCCGAGCTCTCTGGTTGGTTGGACAGAAAATGCATTGCCCTTACTTTGCTCAGAGATGATCGTGGCAGCTGCCCAGGCTCCGTGGGTGTGCCTGGCATAACGTCGATGACTCGCCACTCTGCAGAACATAGTGTTTTCAGCAGAATAATCCTAGCTACTTATATACATCAAATTTGGCATCTGCTCTTTTCAAAGCAGATGGAGAGAAGACACAAATACTTGATGTACATTATAAAATTACGTAGAGAAGAGCCAACCCATTCAGCACCATAACGCGTGTTGGTCGCTGACACTCTGCTGGTACCTAGAGACAGCGGAAGTGTGCAGGGTCCTCTGCTTGTACACCCCTCCCACCCAAAGGTCAGTGCTGGCAGGGGTTTCTACTACAGGTGCACGAGGGACAGTGCACCATACCTTCTCTGAAAGGTGATAGGGTTGCCGAGCAGCCCCTGGAGTTCGCTTCCACAGAGAAGTCAAGTTGATCTTCTAATGCTGGGTTCCAGCCACTCTGAGTCTGGGGCAACAGACACAGTTTTGCTGGCTCGTTTGACTTCTGGCTCCTGATAGTGACTAGAGGTTGCTCCATCAGCAACCCATATTACCATGCAGGGGGACAGGTTGACTTTGTGAGTTCTCAGGGACAGGTCATTAGACACACTGTCCATGTGAGAGGCACAGTGTCCCAGGCCCATGGCCGAGCTGAGACCACAGCAGGCTGGTTAACGTCCCAGGGCTCAGTCTTTCCACAAGTAAAATGAACGGGCTGGACAGTAGGCTTTGCAAGGCCACTACCAGCCCTGGCCTTTAATTGATTCTGCACCCCAGACCCACATCGGCTCCAACCCAAAATGCCAGTGCCCCAGGCCGTACCAAGAGGAGCCCTGGCACACGATGGGGACATCTGCCCCTCAGACCCACTCGTGATGTTCTCAAGGAGGGTGCCTGCTCTCCTGACCCTCTCCCCTGCCGAGTTTTCTCCATAGCACTCAGCACCACCCAATACAGCGTGTTTTCTTCTCACGTGTGTGCCCTGCTTACACGGCAGTGCGGGGCTGACGGCAAAAGGATTTGTTCTCCTCACCTAGACTGGTTCCCAGCATATAAAATGTTATTAATAAATATTTGTTGAGTGAATGAATGAATGCCCCTCTGCTTTGAAAATCTTCTGTATTATTTCAGGAGCAAATGATGAGGAAACACTTATTTTTATACCCCGAATAGTATCTGTTACTGAGAACAAAGCTTCTGGGTTTCAATTACAGAGTGAATGATGCTGGATGGCAACTATTTCCTAAATTGTCTTGAAAAACCTGGAAAAGTCCATACAAAAGAGAGGGGGGAAAAGGAGTGGAGTAAGTGTGTGATTGGACTATTACAAATAATTGAAAAAATGAGTCATTTTCTGCTCTGGTCCATTTCTGAAAGAGTCGATGTATAAAGCCAATTCGAACCCTTAGCGGCACCCCCGGGTCCCTGTTTCCTGCGGTGGCCACTCTTCACTCAGCCTGCCGGTCCCCGAATCTCAGGTTCGCACAGATGAGAGGAGGACAAGAAAGTGGGTAAAGTTAAGTTCTCGGGTCCCTGGAGCCCCGTGCAGTGGCTCTGTAAGTGCATGGCATAATTGCTTTCCATTTTCTAACGCTGTGTGCACCCTGCTGGGGGGAACAAAGTTCCTGAAAGCCGTGACTTCCCGCTAGCAGTGTGACACCAAATGTAAGTTTAAACCCCAGGCTTCTCCTGCGCCTGGCCCTGGCTCTCAAATGTCGTAGAGCTGCGGGATCTGAGTACTAAAGGCAAAGGTGATTTAACAGGAGCAGGGGTGCTGCCTAAAATCATTGAGTCTCGACATTCCTTAGATTTCACTGTACAGAAAATTGAGAACAGGAGGACAGGAAATCGACAAATTATTGTTTAACAGAAAACGTTGGGTGTTTATCGCAATGAAGCGGGGAATGCTAGAAGAGATGACAGAGCATCCCCTCAAAATAGAGGCCACATCATTGGAAAAGAGTAGCTGGGTTTCAGGCTGCTGTGAGTTTTTAGTGAGAATTCGCACGTTTGGTCGGGGACTCCAGAGCAAACAGGTTTTCTCTGAAAAGTGACCTGGCATCCCAAATAGACAAACAATAGAAAGGGCTTGGCTTTCTTAAGAAGCTCAAAGAAAACTGGGGTTGCTCAATTGCTCCAGAAAAATGACTGTCAACTTCCCAGGGACGTATTAATAAATGGATGATTCCCGAGAGTCTGAGCACTTTGAACCTGGTGCCTGGCTCACCAGACGCTTTCCATGCAAAGGCGGCAGGTGGGAGACTCCATATTCAGGCTATTTGATGTTCTGGGCTTTCCTTCCACATGGCATTTCAGATTTTGCACTGGGTTTCTTTACGAACTCTAAAACTATAAGATTCTCAGGGGTGGCATTAAAGTGTGATTTTTGTTCATTCATTCATTCAACAAACATTAATTGAGTATCCAGCATGGATCTGAGTTTTGTGCTTGGTTAGTGTCCTTGCATCAATGTAATCTCCCTCTGACCTCGATTGGCCAAGACTCTAATTTTCCAGAGGCTCCTGCTCACACATTCTTTCCCACAGCTGGGTAACCAACCATCTGTAACCATCTGTGCTTCTTTCCCTAAACTAGGCAGTGAATTGGGCCATTAGGTGTGCACCAGGCTAAAACCCAGGTTAGAAATATCCATTTGCTATGGTTTGAATGTGTCCCCAAAAGTTCGTGTGTTGGAAACTTAACCCCAATGCAACCGTGTTGAGAGGTGGGACCTTTAAGAGGTGTTTAGGTCATGAGGGCTCTGGAGTCATGAACTGATGATTTGCTGTCCTCACAGAGTGGGTTAGTTACTGTGGGGGCGGGTCCTGATGATGAGCCCTTCCCCCTGCTGCTTGCTCGCTTACACACTGTCCGGTGCTCCCGCCTTCTGCCATGGGATGGCACAGCACGAAGGCTCTCACCAGATGCTGGCGCCATGCTCTTGGACTTCCCAACCTCCAGAACCGTGAGCCAAATAAATTTCTGCTCCTTGTGAATTGCCCAGTCTGTGGTATTCTGTTGCAGCAACACAAAAGGGACTGAGATGCCATTCAGTTGTGTTCCTAGAGCATATGTGGTGTCCTAGAGACATGTAAGCCCCATCAGGACAAACTCGTGCTAGGAGAGGTTTTTCTTGGTTTGCCCATTCTGGGTACCAGAATCTTTACCTTATTGATTGATTGATTGATGATGCACCATAAATGTTATTGACAAGACTGGTATTATATATTCCATCTTATTGTCAGAACATATGCTGGATCATGCACCCTCAATTTTTTTTTGAGAATCTTTAATGTTCATATGGGAATCCCTTATGTAAAAATATAAAAATACTTCAAGGAGTTCTTATTTAAGGGTTCCATGTTGAGGACAGGATTTGTAGCCACTGGGTGGACTCTGGGCCATTCTTAACGAGAGCTGTGTGTGCTTCACTCGGCGTACTTATGTGCAAGACGGCGTGATGCGCGCAAAGTGCTGGGGATGAGTTTCCAGTTTCTGCTCACCGAGAAGCTGGGGATGACCCTGCTCAGAGGCTGAGGAGACCGTTCTGGCTGAGATTTCTTCCACGCGCTCTGCCCTGTCTTAGCCTTTGTTTCCATGTTGCCAGGGCCAATCTTGAAGCACCATGACGTTATTTTCACTTCTTGTGGCAAACTTTGCTTCCATTCCACATGCTCTCTAGTGTGAACCTTCTGTTGGACATGCCGCCTTGACCAGGCCCCTGTGGGCTGTGGTGAGAAGAGAGGTGTTTTGAATTCTCCTTGGAATGCCACACAAGGTGCCGGTGAACTATGGATCCTCTGGTGTGTGTGTTGCGCAGCACATGACACTTGCTGTGAGACATCATTAAACTTGTCTTTCTACTCCCCCATCCCCCCTACCCGTGCCCTCAGTGCAGTGGGCTCACCAGTGCTGTTGGGAGTCACTCCAGCTTGCAAGTAATGAAGTGTCAAGGAAAAGGCACCCGAGCATAGCCATTATCTCTCTTTGGGGCCCTGGGACCTTCAGTTTTTAGGTGTGTGACATCAAATCTCTGTTAGCCAAGTACCAAGGATTGAACTGCAGGAAGCTGGTCTTCGGCTCACTTTAAATTGTGACTGCTGGTAACTGGTTTAGCAGGTGTGTGTATGTCAACTGAGTGTAAACGAGTTAAAAGGAACTAGGTAGCAATGGGGCGTCGATCACACCCCAAGATTGTTATATTTCAGACACCGTAATCACGAGATCCCCAGCCACACTTACCAGCCGAAGTGAAGCTGAGTAACTGTGCTGTGAGTTGAGTGATGCCAGGAGAGGCAGCTTAGAGTTACAGTGAGAAGCTTGGGCTCCAGTCGGGCAACTGGGCTCATGCTGGAGGCTCTCCAGCTTAGGAGCTGCACGGTCTTGGGCAGGTGACTCAGCCTTGGTTTTCCCAACTGCAGAATTGAAATGAGATAATGCATGGAAAGTACGTAGCTCAGAGAAGTGGATTTAGAAAATGCTCAGTAAATCTTAGCTCTATATGACATATTTTGTGCTAGAAACCAAATGGACTGTCACCCAGAGAAACGTCCCTCATGACTCCCCAGGCAAATTGCTTGGACTCTCCCGGGGCTAATATACGTTTCCTCTTCCCTCTGCCAGTGCAGTTTCCACACACCTCCTGAAGCCCTGCCCGGTTCTCAGCCCTCCTCCCCGAAGCCCTCGCTAACCTCCTGAGTGGCACACTCACAACCCAGCAACTGGAAGCCCCTGGACAGCTGTCGATAACGTCAGATCATCCTCAGAACCCTGCAGAATCCCCTCAGCAATAGCCCCAGGTATTCATGAAACCCCTGTAGTCTGCTGACAAGTGAGGTTTTGATAAGGAAGACCCAGTGATGTTTGGACCCCGAGGGAGAGGCTAGTCATGTTCCATGTTGCCGTTGTCACTGATAAAGCCAGCACACCTGAGCGGGGCAACCACAAGCGGCAGTATGGCGGCAGTGCCAGGCACCTGGACACAGCGGTGTGGCATTCTCGTCTTTATCACGGTGTGATGCTCAGCTGGCTGGCATATGTCTCTGAGACGATCTCCCACACCTCTCCAGTGGCCTCAGTCACCGTGGACTTTTTCCACATACTGTGGAAATTTACAGCCCCGGACAATCAACTATGTTATTCTCTCAAATAAAAAATACTTGCATTTCAAAGGAAAAGTATGACCTCTGCTGGAAGATTCATGGGACTGACCATTACCAAAAGGGAAGGGAGGAAAGAAAGAAGGAAGGAAGGAAGGGAGGGAGGGAGGGAGGAAGGCTCGATTCACCACCTGAGCTCCGCCTCCTGTCAGATCAGCCACAGCATTAGACTCTTGTAGGAGCGCAAACCCTACGGCAAACTGTGCATACGAGGGATCTAGGTTGCCCGTTCCTTATGAGAATTTGTCTGAAACTATCCCCTCCCTCCGGTCCCTGTCCATGGAAAAACTGTCTTCCATGGAACTTGTCCCTGGTGCCAAAAAGGACCTCTGCCTACATGGGATCTTAGTGTTTTTGTACTTCTTCCTTCCTACTGCCTGGAATATTGGTGTGACTTTTGGAGCTTTGACAGCCATGTTGGACCATGAGGTGATCTTAGGAATGGTTGCCACGTGCTAAGGATTGTGGAATAAAACAACAGAGGGACCACAGGTCCTTGTGGCCTTAGATCCACCTTTCCAGACATGGGTTACCCAACTCTGAACTTCTTCTTCATGAAAGAATAAACCCTAAAGTTTTAAGCCCCCGTTATTTTGTGCTTGTTGTTATTTCCAGCTAAACCTAAAAGTTATGACCTCTTCTTCCTGGTCCTTTTGTAGAACAAAGGCCATGAAGTTGAGTTCTAAAATGACATCTTCCCTCCAGTTATTCGAGGTGGCTAATGACAGTCATATGTGAAGGGGCTCAACTAATTCCTACTCACTGTTTAAGACTCAGCTCAGAGGTCACCCCCTGAAACCTTCCCTAATTTCAGCTTCATCCCCAGGCTGGGTTATGTGCCCTGCTCTGTGTCCCCATTGGATGTTGTGCATGCCTGTGTCTTAATAGTATATGTTTGATGTGTCCGCCTTCCCATTCCTTGGGGGCAGCTATTGTGTCCTAATTCAGCTTTGTTTGCACAGCTTCTCACATACAGCCAGGGGTACGATAGACAGTAGGTGCCCAATAAAGGTTTCCAGAACTCAGTTATGTTTGCCTGTAGCTGCTTCACAATGCTGTTTTAGGCCTTTGACTCACTTTAGAAACAAAATTAAAATAGCCCTCAAATACAAACGAGTGGAAACAGTGGTTTGTTGTAGAAGATTGAACGACAAAATAAAGACCCTCACGTCAGAGAGCTGCCACCTCTGCAGGTGGGGCTCGTGTTTCGCCCACAGTTCATGCTGGCGTGATGTAGGGCTCTGTAGATCAGGCAAAAAATTAAATTCTGCTTCCTGGGAGCACAAAATTGATCACCAAAATAGCTTCGTCTCTTCATGGCATGCATCAAAAATGTTTGTTTACAGACAGCTGACAGGCTGCTAATTACCTCCTGACACCCTGCCACGACACACATTCATTTCCCACGCAGGCCCTGACAGCCGTGAAGTGTGTACCTGTCACCCCGACTTGCTCAGTAGCAGTTTCCTCGGGTAGGGACCGCCGACCCTGCTCCCCTTTGAGTGACAGGGCCAGGCCGTGCCTCGCTGCAGGCAGGACGAGCCTTGCGCAACCTAATGCATTTTTTGCAGCGATCCCTTCAGCGAACGAACACTGTGTTCGTCGGCTGTAGGTTCCGAATAATTGCTGTGCGATTGTTTGTCACAGTCCTTGGAAGCTCAGGGTGGGGGGGACAACCCTTAGGACCTGAGCAAGTCTAACATTAGGCAACTCGGTTTTATTTCAAGTGAGACGTTGAGAACCCCCGATGCACAGCTCTATTTCCGATAATAGTTCTCTACTCGGCTGATTTGCAACCTACCGATTTTAACTCCTGCCTCCCTTGCGTAGCAGCTGATCTAAGAAAGAATAATTGAGGAGGGAAAATGGTCTTGGGAAATCCCACCCATTTCTTAGCTCGGTTAGAGATGTACAGGGAGCTTGCGGCTATTGTACACCTGCCGTGAGCCAGACCTCGGGCTGGCCCCACGGGTCTCGTGTCTCGGCTATCTCTACTGCATGACACCGTAAGTGACATCTAGGTCCCTTTGGAAATAATATTCCCCACTTTCACTCACATTTCACTGAGTATTGTATAATAACCAGTGCTTGGAGAATTTTAGAGTCAAGATGTTCCTGGAGACCTTACTTACGTGTTCTCTTCTTCCTTGTGAGTTTGTTCATTCATTTAACAAACATTTATGGAGTTCCCACCATTGGACAGGCCCTGTTTTCAGCCCCGAGGCTACAGCAGAGATCAGGGCCCTGCCTTCGGTGAGCTCACAGTCTAGGGCAGAAGACAGACAACAAGGCACAACCAGGCGGATCCTTTAATGTCAGGAGGGGATCAGTATTGGAGGGACGGAAGAACATGTGAAGAGAGGGTGTGTTCTCAAACACTGTCTGCTCCAGGAGAGTCAGTCAGGGTTCCAGAAAGAGCAGGCGGAACACTCAAAAAGATTTAATTGAAAACCATTTAACAAAGGGACCTTCGTGGGTACGTGAGTTGGGTTAAGGGACCACCAGGGATGCTGAGGTCTCCAGCGACTAGCCCCAGTGGGAAGCTGTTACTTCCCTGACCTGGATGGGCCTTGGAGAGGGAGGAATTAACGGGTGGAGGCGGGAGCCTGCTGGCTGGAGGACAGGGTGCTGAGACTGACCCTGAGGCCGAGGGCAGAGGGCAAACGAAGGCTCACCTGCTGCAGCCCAAATATTTCCAAGTGATACATTAGCTAACAAATGGTTGTATGGAATTAGTTCTGTCCTCCTACCTTGATGAGTGTATCTTCAAAATGACAACACAGAAAGATCTCTGTAAAGTTAGCATTGTGTATGTCTGACAGTCACCTACTCTTGGGACTCAGAAAACAATACCCCAAAGTGTGACACTTTGACATGTTGAGTACTTTGAACTAAAGTGGCTGCCTCAGAGCCAACGTCTCCGGGGTTCCTCTAAAGTCCCCTTGGCTCTGACAAAGGGAAGTTCCTGCAGTAGGAAGCTACTGTCTGTCACTACCCACTCTCTGGAATCTACTCAGCCAGAGATGACAAAAGGTCTTCATGCCCAGGACACCAGGCCCAGGCAGACTTTTCTCTTATTGTTCTGAGGGCTGTGGCTGGAGGGACTTGTCCCTCCCAAACCCTCCAACAGCTGTCACCACCACAGTCCAGCAGCCTTTAAGCACCTCTTTCTTCCTGTGACTCAAATGCTCTTTAGGCCTCCACCATCTGGCCCTTCTTGGAGCCTCCTACTTGTGGGACTCCTGTGCATGTGCAGGTGATAATTCGTGAGCCTTTTCTCCTCTTAATCTATCCACCATCAAGTGTATCTCTCAGATGAAAACTGCACAGGGGAGAGATAAGGTTCCCTTGCCCCTACACGACAAAAAGCAAAGACAACTGATTTAATGATCATTGCACATCTCTGGGTATTTTATAACAGAGCAGCAATATTGGGGTGAGTAATAAAACATCTACATAATCCATAAATTTCTATGTATTTAATCCATAAAATGTATTTTACATACCTTAATTTTAGCAAAATTACAAGTTACTTTTTCAAATCAAGCCAACTTGATTTATAGTCTATTGTGATAATGCCAAATTAGACATTTCTCAAGTTACTGTAGGTCTTCAGTTCTTAAGTTCATTTATCACATTCAGTCTGGAGAAAGTCTGCCCTGCTGAGGAAGCAGCAACTGGAATTGGTAGTAACATTCTTAAGCAATACTTGAATTCAGAAATCAATCACAAATCTGACAAATCATGTTCAAAAATTGAAATGAGTTCCCATATAAGTTATAGTATTATCTTTAAAAAAATCAGAATATTTTAAGTTTACCATATAAATCATTCTCACTTATTAAGCAATGTCACCGTCTCTTAAAGCAGTATCTATCTCTCTATCTCTCTGTATATGGTATTAGTTTTTATTTTCTCTTTCAAAATTTTCAAAGCTGGACTTTTTAAAGAGACCAAAAATCGTGGTATGGTTATTCAGTTTGTTCAATTCTCTTTTTGATTCAGACAATAGTTTTATTTACTATGAACCCAGTGTCAGGATTATTTTATGGGATTTTTCTCCTGCATAGTCATGCAAAATTTTTATCTTTTTTGGTTCTAATTTTCTGATATGCTTTTCAGAATACAACTTTAATTTCATATTTTATAAGCAGTTCCTTTGGATGGGAATCTTTTTCTCAAGAAAATTTAAATATATTTTTAATCCTTTAAAAAGTAAAAACAGACAAACTGTGGTCTACTTGACTTTTTTTAATTTGCTTTTGCCAACAACGTTAATAGCAAGCAACAGTTCATAGCAAATAACTGTAGATATTACATATTCAAAATTAATTAGATTTTTCATGAAAGACCAGGACTTACTCTTTATTCAAAGACCTCTTATTGTTATTGCTTAACCTTGAAGCACATCTCTTATCTTGTCTAAATTAAGCCTAAGTGCTTTAATGGCATTTATCTGGCCTTCCGCGGTGTGTAAAGCAGTACAAAGTCAGATTTGATAAGTGCCCCATCAAAATATCCCATGGTGGGTAAATGCAGAAAATACCATTTATGGCCTTAATATAATACCAAAGCATGGCAGGGCTTTGAGATGAAGCAGGGAGCCCTCTCAGGGGTCTGCCAGTCCCTTCTCCCAAGTATGGAAATAAAGGGAAAACTTGAGTCCCTTCAGGGGAAGTCCCAGGCACCTGGCAGCCTTGCAAAGTGAATGGCAGCCTGATGTGGGCAGGTCTGCAGGTGTTCTGGTTCCCTGTGGGAACTGAAAGGTGGCAGCTGAACATAGGCTCTTGAGTGGTTTTTCAGAATGAAGGCCCCACTTCGGGTTATCGGCCTTTTGGGGCCAGGCCAATGTATGACCTCCACGTACTGATTTATAATTTTGTCTGCCTGAAATGTACCCCTGCCTTTGCAAACCCTGGCCTGCAACTGTTAAGAGGGAGCTTGGGTCTTAAGTGTTAGCTGTCCATCCACCTTGCCTGGCTCCCTGCAATAAAATTGCCTCTTTCTCCTGCTGCAACTCTCAGAGCCAGTGTCTGGCTTTGCTGAGCTGGGCACGCAGACCCCTGTTTGGTTTGGAGCTAACGGCTTTGGCAGAGCTGAGGCCACGTCCCTGGTAACAAATGTGTCCGTGCTTGATGCGCAAGACTCACTAACCAGGAACTGAAACACAAGGAGAGGTAAGCAAAGGGGCCCTGGGCCCACAGGTGACTGGCACTCCATCAGCGAGAACCTCCCCATCCCTGTGCCTGAGGGCAAGGAGCCGACAAGGGGACTAATCTGCCTCCCCTCTTTCCTGAGAGCTTCAGCCACTCAGTCCTCCCTGCTCTACAAAGCAATTGTCCATCTCTGCCTCCGAGTGGCACAGGCCCCCAGTCCAGGTGGCCTTTGGAGGAAGTTGCCTTTCACTGTGAGAACAGGAAGAGACATGGCGATGTAGTCCACAGGGCCCAAGAATCAGGTGGGTAGAAGACGACTAACAAGAGAAGAAACAGTTTTAATCACACCTGTGGTACACACAGGAGCACACAAAGACACATGTGGCTGCAGGAGGTGGCTGGACCACCAAGGCTTACAGTGGACCCCGGTTAGGCCAGACAAAGGGAAGGGGCTGGGGGCTCCTGGGAGGGGGAGGCCAGTCCTGGGAGGCAGTCAGGGTCCTCTTGTTATGCAGCAGAGAGACTCTAAGTTGTCCCTGAGAGCAGCGCTTTACAAATGGAAATTTCCTTTACAAATGTAAATTTTCCTTATAAGAGGAAATTTACACTCTATTTTAGGAAGTTAGGGGGAGGTAAGGAACTTTTCCTGTGTCTTCTGGTTCCAATTGCCTTTAGCTCAAAATAATCCTATACCAGAGAAGCTTATTTTGGGATGACAAATTCTGGTACCCTGCACAAATGACAGAGGCACCGTGTGTTCCTTAATACGTTTGTGTGCGCATGTTTGTGACACGTGGGGCCGTCTGGCACGGGGGGACCACAGCAGAGGTCCCATTTGCCCAGGTTTGTGTTTGGTGCAGAAGTGACAGGCGCCCAGGAAAGCTGTCACCTCCAGGCAAGTGTCACCTCCAGGAGGGAGGAGGGAGGAGTTCCCAGGAGAGCAGTGGGAAGGAGCAGCTTGGGGAGGAGGGGTCCTGGGGCGCAGCGCAGGGCGCGGGGGCTGGAGTCGCTGCTGGGGGTGGGTCACGAAGACAGCAATGACCACACTGTGCTCATGTGGGCCTCAGGGAGGGCCCTCTGGCCTGCACATAACCATGACACAGTCTGTATGTTCCCAGCTTAGGCGAGTGTGAGCATGAGTTTCTATTCAAAGGTAAGTAAAGTAAACTCTCCAGCTTGGAGGAAAGTGCTTTACACTCTAGGACACCTGGAAGGGGCAGGTACTGAGGGTTGTCAGGTAAGGAGCCCAGGAAGGGGGACGGGGAAGGATGGGGCCACGGGCAACAGAGTTCATTCCCTCCAGGCCTCTGGGGTGGCCGTGGATATCCCGGGAAAAACTGCTGAGAGTTCTGCAAAAATTCCCAGGCAGTTTCCCCAGCACATGACGCTGCAAATGCAAGGAGGTGTGAGGGGATTTGATTTTTCTCACAGAATGTGCCTCAATGGAAAGGAAATTGAAGTCTTTTATTTTTGCGTAATTTTGTAAATTATACACATTTTGCCAATTCAGCCCAAATTAGTCTTTTCCTCACTCTGATTCCTATTTCATTTAAAGATAATCCTTGACGTGCAACTCTGGGTTTTCCAGGCTGCTTGGGGAAAGCAGGTTTGACTCTGCCCACACCTCTGCCTGGCTGTGTGTTGCAGGAGCCAGCGTGCGATCCGTGGGGACCCTCGTGTGTTCACTCAGTGTGTCTGGAAGGGAATATTTGTCGCAGAGCTGTGGATCACTCGAGGAGGCCTGGACCTGCCACACTGGGGCCCAGTGCTCGGCCACCTCTGCCTTTCCAAGACCAGAGAGGTCTTGGTGTGTCCTGCAGCCGCGGTGGCTGAGAGCCCGCCCAAACCAACCAGGGAATACTGCCCAATTGGAGCCTGTCCCTGAGGCTTTGCTGGATGGAGACCTGTCCTTGTCAGCAAGTTGCTGTGTGGGCAAGAAGCCCACAGCAGCCAGACAGGGAAACCCAATTCTCGTTGACTCCCGAGAGATCTTAAGCAATTCACTTCCTCCTGCTGTCTTTGTTTCTACAGATATAATATCAAAAATAGGACAACCAAGACCTGCACCATCCAATATGACAGGCACTAGCTGCAGTGGCTGTTTAAATTATATTTAAGCTAGTTACAATCTAATAACTGGCAGCTGCTGTATTGGCCCGTGCAGATTATAGCACATTTCCTCCATCGCTGAAAGCCCTGGGGGACGGCGCTGACCCGGAGGTTTCTGAGACCCTTCTGGGCCTGGTGCTCCAAGAGGGGGAGGTCGGGGCCTGCATGCTCCTTACAGGCTGGGGTGGGTGTCAGGTGTAGCCTTCGGTGCTCACGGTTCGGAGTAAGCGTCAGGAAATATTAGCTTTGTTACTGTGCCGAGTGTTCTCAGGGACCCTTTAGGGCACTTCCCAGGAACAAAAGCCCTCAAGTGGCCTGGAAGAGGACGTTTCATTGGGCCCGAGAGTGCTGGCCCGAGACAGGGAAACTGAGGCCCAGAGAGGCAGAGGGTTGGGGGACCAGGAGAGGCTGCTGCTCACCAGCCTCATGAGGAAGAGGGGCAGATTCAGGAGGGACAAGAGGAGTGGTCCTGAGACCTGAGGGTCTGTCCTGAGAGATGGGTGTTTGAATACGAAAAGCCTTCAGTGACAATTGTCACTGACCATGGAGAAATCTGTCCCGTGCTCTGAGTGGACCTTCCCAGTGTCTGTGAGTTCGACAGACATCCCAGGAAGCAGGCAGAGAGGCCTGGGGCTCTGTGGGTCCCACGTTGAGCCCTGTCTGGTGGTTCTCCTTCTTGAAGAGCAGCTCGGCCAGGCTCAGCCCGTCCAAGGTGAAGATGCACACACAGGCTCTGGGACACAGGCCCAAGCTGGGCCAGTGGCACCCTTCCTTGGTGGCAGCTGGGACACCCATACACCAGCTGGAGAGAGGGCCAAGGTCTGCTTTACTCAGTAAACCACACCTGGTGGTCTGGCCCCTCTAATGGCCTGCCCAGGTGTTTGAGGGAAAAGTCCAGTTTGCATTCCAGGCCCCCAGACACAAATAAAGGAGACTCCTGCTGGCCCAGGACGTCCGGAGATGCCCCGGCAGAACCTCGAATTTCCAAACCCCTGATTGCACGTGTCTCCCTCCCTCTGGCTAAAAACTGGAATTCCACCAGTTTATGCTTTATCTCTTTAGGTTACAAATGTATTATCCTGTGGCAATTTTAAACTATGCTCACAAATTTGTTATTCCTCTTTGCAAGAGGTAGAGCCTAATTTCTCTACCCTTTTATGTGGGCTGGACTCAGTGACTCACCTCTAATGAGTGGAATGTGGCAGATGAGACTAGGATATAAGAGGCATTAAGGAATCTTCGGAATCTTCTTTGTTCTCTCTTTCGAGTCACTTGCTCTGGGGGAAGACAGCTGCCATGTCGTGAGCAGCCTTGTGGACAGGTCCATGTGGTGAGGAGCTGAGGCCGCCTGCCCACAGCCGTGCGCCATCTTGGCAGCGGATTGTCCAGCTCCAGGTGGGTGACCATACTCCAACTGAACCTTTAACAGGCAACCTCAGGAGACACCCCAGGACAGAACCATCTGGCAAGCAAAAGCCAAGTTCCTGACCCACAGAAACAGTGTGAGATGAACGTTTCCTGTTGTTTTAAGCCGCTAAATTTTAGGTCAGTAACTAATACAGTGCTAATTTTTTTTTAAAAATGGTCAAAATTAGCCTAGAACATTCCTTTGAACATTCCTTGGGAAGATGCCACATTGAGGCATTGGACACTAACACGCCCTCCCTTCCTACAGAGACTCAGCATGACCGTGTGCCCTCCTGAGGTGGGCTGCAGAGTGGACTAATGTCCCGGTGCTGGCCCAAGTCATTGGCTTGCACTTCATGATGCCACATGGAACAGCAGCTCATCCACACTTGTAGGGACCAGACCCTCCTCTCTCTCCACGAGAGGACTGCGGGTTCCTGGGCTGTCTCGCTGCCACACACACTGCACTTGGCAAGAGGAATTATTCACACTATCTTTTCTCTTAAACAATTTTTTTTGCCTGGGCCCAGGGATTTGCATTTACATAAATTAAATGTTTGCTAGGAATGACTCTACTGTACTCGACATTCATTTTAAAATGTATTTAATTTCTTTAAATACTATAATTCTTACAAAGTACATACTCCTCTATAAACATCAGATATTAACACATTAGTATTCACCAAAACATTCATGTTTTTCTAATTATTTGACTTTGTATTATAATGAGTAAATATCATAAATCTGGGGTTACAAAATGCATACTAATTAAACATTTCCTAGGGCTGCAGTAATGAAGTATAACAAAACGGATGGCTTGAAACCACAGAAATTTATTGTCTCACATTCCTGGCAACGAGAAGTTAGGGATCAAGCTGTCAGTGGACGCACGCTCCCTCGGAAACCTGCAGGACAGAACCCTCCCTTGCCAGCAAAACGTGGGGCTCCTGGGCTTGCAGCTGCGTAATTCGCAATTTCTGCCTTTGTTGTCACGTGGCATCCTCCCTGCCTGTGTCTTCACATGGCCTTCTCAGAAGGACACCAGCCGTATTGGATTAGGGCCCATCTTAAGTAGCCACATCTGCAACGACTCTGTTTCCAACCAAGTTCACATTCTGAGGTTCCGGGAATTAGGGCTTTAGCATATTTTTTCTGGGGGGAGGCAGGGATGACACAATTCAACCCATGGCAAACACTTTTTTCCATGTTCTATAATGGGAAGTCATGCTAGGCTTAAATGATTCTGCTTCCTTCAAGTTTGCAAAACTGCTGATCTAATGGAAAATCCCTGGAAGAGGAGTGGGCGCCCAGTAAATACTTGTTGAATGGATGAGCAAATGAGCAACAGTGTCCCCCTCTGCGCGGCCCACACTGCACTCCCGGACACGTCGGCGGGCGGCCTGTTCTGGGGCTTGCTCCTGACAAGCAGGAGGGCCGGGTAACTCTATCTGTGTGATGATGCCGTGGAGCAGGCCGCGTGTCCTGGAAGGAGGCTGGAGTGAGACTCTGGTCTGCCCTTTGCTCGTGGAGAGAACTTTGGGAAAGCGTTCTCTCATCAGATTCTTAGTTAGCACCTGCTGTGTGCTGGCACTTGCAACCAAATAGAGCAGACAGGAGGACCAACCCAGGGCCTGTCCCCATGAAAACCACAGTCTAAGGGGACAGCTATGCCCACTCACTCCACACAAATCGCACCTGGCAGGTGCCTGGAAGGAGAGAAACTTGGCTCTCTGAGTGCCTGCATGTGGCCACCTGCCCTCCTCAGGGTTAGAGTCCCAAGGCCGAGTGGCTAACACGGTGTTTTGGGTTGAATTCTGTCCCCCCCAAAATACATATGCTCAAATCCTAACTTCCATAATCTGTATTTGGAGATAGAGCTTTTAATGAGGCAATTTAAGCTACATGAAGTCATTAGGGCGGGCCTAATCCAACATGACTGAAATCCTCGCGAGAAGAGGTCAGGGCACAGACACACACAGAGGAGAGACTGCAGGAAGACCCGTGGGGAAGACGGCCGTCTACAAGCCAAGGGGAGAGGCCTTGGAGGAGACCAATCCTGCAGGCTCCTTGATTCTGGACAAACAGCCGCTAGAAATGGGAGGGAATACATTTCTGTTGTTTAAGCCCCAGGTCTGTGGTGCTCTGTTGTGCCAGCCCTGCCAGGTTAATACAGGGTGATGCAAGGAGGGGCAAGCATCCTGGGCAAGGAAGCGGCGTGTGCAAAGGCCCTGGGGTAGAAAGGAGAGTGAAAGGTGTGGGGACTCACAAGGCACTGCAATCAGGCAGAGAGGGCCGCACGAGGAGGGCAGGGAGCAGGCCCGGCCAGACTCTCAGGCTCTGGGGCCTTAATAAAGACTCTCCGCCTAAGAAAGGCAACAGTGCTCTGTTTGGGGAGCAGGGGAGGCTAGCTGACCAGCCTGCATTTCACAGACATCCCCGCAGCTGCTGTGTGAAGAGGAGGGGCTCAGTCCAGGGCAGAAGGCAGCCAGCAGGCTGGTGAGGGGAATGAGAGACAGATGGACAGACAGAGGGTCCCAGGCAGAGGCGAGCGGTCGGCTGGTTTCTAGCCGTGTGCACAGAGAGTGCTTCCTCCAATTCCATGCACCAAAGGCCCACATGTGATTAATCACCACTTGTGATTTACTTGATCATCTTACCCCATTAGACTGGGGTGGGAGGGTGTTTTTTTTGGTTCTGAAATTAATTTTATTGATCATATTAGCATAATTGAGATAACCTAAGAAATGCATTCAAATGCCTGGTGTTGTAAGAAAGACCTTTCTGAGCTCACCAAATGGGCCTGCGTGCTGAGAAGTATTGGGTTTGGGGGGGTTTCAGCCTTTGTCGCTTTGCAGTCAACTTTTGACTGGGGCTGTGGGAAGATCGGATGCTCCGTGACGTAGGTGAGCATGGCCGAGGCCTCCACGTTGTATCCGACTGACACTGCCACTGTTTAAAAACATTCCTGCCCAAGCTTGTGGACTGAGTTCGCTGGGCCATCTTAGGCTACATTGGGTTAAAAATGAAAATCAGTATAATTGTTTTAGAGGCAATAGCACAGCCTGGAGTTTACCAAACCATATCCCGGAGACCATTAATATCCTACAAAATAATAACAACAATTACGACTAACATTTATTGAGCGTTTACTTTGGGCTGGATATTGGGCTTAGCATTTTCATGCATTACGGAACGTTGACAGGAACTTTTTCTTTGAAAAAAGGGTTGTAGAATATTTTCACTTTCCTCTTGGCAATTCATGACATAGATTGTCCCTGAGTAGTTTTATGGGAATGAAAACATATTTCATTTTGTTTAAGCAGGCGTTGTTCTAAAAAATTTGGGGGTAACAGTGTTAGATTCCAAAACTTGGCAGCTTAATTGAAGGCTTGAGTTTTGATCATGTTGTATAGGTTTTATTTTAATGGAAGCAAAGAGAAATCAAATTATAGATCAGTAGTTTTGGGAAGGGTCTAGGGGACGCTCTCCTTGTCCCACAGCAGCAGCTGAGCAGTGAAACGACTCACTCAGTTGGGCCAGTGGGGCTGAGATCCGCACCCCCCCACCCCCTGGAGCCTGCCCAGGGCCCTCGGCTGCCTGCAGGGTGAGCCTCGGCTGGGCCAGGGTGCCTGCGGAGGGCCAGATAAATGCAGGATGCCCAGTGACATTTTAATTTAGGATAAACAAATAATGTTTAGTATTAATATGTCCCATTTGTAGTTTATTTAAAATTCAAGTTTAACTGAGCTGTTCGTATTTTTACTTGCTCCATCAGCAGCCTGGTGCCTGGGCCATGGACCAGAACTGCAGACTCGGCTACTCAGCCTCTGAGCAACGGCCCCGCTGGCTGGGGCTGCTTGGGGTGCAAGTTCCCACTGTCCTCTGCCCCCTGAACAAGGCCCCGGACCCCAGGGAGCAGGGAAAAGGACAACATCTTCGCAAAAGTGCTTAAGATTTGTCACATTCGTCCCCACGCCCACCCCTCTGGCCGGGCACCTCATGGTTCTTCAGCCGCCACCTGGATCTGCAGCGCCTTCTCCGTGGGGAGCGTAGAGCCGGCTGCGGTTTCTCTGCAGGCTGGGAGTTCTGCTGAGCTCGTCCTGGCAGAGACAGCGGGCTGCCCTCGCAGGGTAATGGCTCCGAGTCCCCATCCAGGAGCTCGGTGGATCCCTCGCTCATTCCCCACCGCCCAGCTGGTCCCCGAAGCCCTCACTCACCTGTCCTTTGACCTGTCACCAGGGTCTCTCACTGGAGTCTCCTAACTTTTAGTACAAGTGAAAGACACCTAGTAATTCCTGTGCAAAGGAATTAACTTTCTTCATTGAAGTGACAGACATATTTTAAAAATCTCACAAACTCATCATTGAGTTGGTAAATGTTTGGAGGAGAAATTCAATTCTTCATCATTTCTGCAGGCCGGCGGGGACAACGCAGTTGAGCTGTGCTGGGTGGTGATAGTCAGTTTCCTGTTCAAAGAGACGTAACAGAAAGGAGCCTCTGAACATTCTCATTTTTCTTCTCTCTCTTTGCTAACAAGCTTTCTAAATTCTCAAAGAAAACAGCAGTCAAGAAATGCTGATTACGTTGTCATGCTGAAATTATACGGCAGATAGATGCTTGGACACTTGCCAGGAATCGCACTTGGGAGGAAAGAGACCGGCCCCGTCACTGGGTATTTTCCTTGGAGAACAGTCACGGCAAAGTGGGCCTCGGAGGAGGTTCTTGTGCCATCTGTGACAGCAAGAGATGAAGTAGCCACCAGCGTCAGGCAGGCAGGAGGGCTGGGATCCAGGTGGGGGTGAAGTGACTTGAAAAGCTGGGCCTGAGTCTCCAAAGGTGACAGCCTCCTGCACGTGAGTCACCGAGATCTCAATTTAGGAGGACACAGGGCTCAAGGGATCCGCCGGGTTTGCCCGCAGTCGGCACTTCGTAGGCGCAGAAGCAGCTGTGCTCCCCGCCAGCGCCTCCGACACCGAGAGCATCCTTCTCCCTCCCTGCCAATCACGCAGGCCTTCTCTGAAAACGGCATTCGCAGGCGGGACAGTGCCCTTCGGTTTCATTTTAAAGTATCCCTCAGTCCTTGAGTTCTTAGCTCCGACGCACTTGTATTAATTTCATAATGATAAAACTGTATCTTGTCCTGTTAAAAGACAGATGGCACTGTGCCCTACTTTTCACCTACTAAATAGTTTTATTAACATAACGTCTTCAGAAAATGAAGATCTTTGCTCTGGAGGGTACGCGATTTTAAACGTTTGCTTTGTGTACATTTTCCCTTATGCTTTATTAGCCATGATATCCTTAAATATAAATTAAAATGTTGTTGAAATGTCCCTAGTCTCTCAATTTGTAATGGGCACAGCAGTTCCTCTTCAAAAGATTAGAAACAAGGAATGACAAGAAATTACGGGAGCAAGGATTGTTTTATCTCGCTGAGTCAACACTCTGGACAGCACGGATAAGCCACATTTCTCGACAGCAAGGCAAGCCCAGAAATGGCGAGGAATGGCCACCGCAGAGTGGTGCGTGGTTTCTGCAGCAGCAGCAGACAGTGGAGTCTCCCTGGCTGCGTGCCGCTCCTGCGTCTGCAGAAGACAAATGAAGATGGATGAGGCAGGGTTGGCAGTTTCCCCATCAGGTTGATTTAAGGTCTGACAACGTGGCCATTCCGCAGGCGGCCAGGTAAATCAAAAAGCACAGGTCGATAGGGTGCCTGAGGGTCTGTCTGCGCTTTCGTCCTAAAGCTATTTGTCTCGTAACTGTGGCCATCCATCAGGGCCGGGGCGGGAGCCACTGGGTGGCACAGCCTCAAGCCAGGTTTATTGTCTAGACCTTATTACGTAAATACAATTTTATTCCCTGGAGGACGCAACTGGAGAAGGAATTTCCATAAGCCTTTTAGGAGCTGGGTGGCGTTGCTGTGCAGGTTGGCTATCGATGGTTTGTTCCGGCCGATAGCACAGAGCTGGCCAAGCGAGTCTTTAAACAGTTAGGCGGCCCGGCTGGGCACAGGCGCACATGTGTCTCCGGCAGCAGCTGTACCCAGCCCAGCAAAATGACGGAGGGGGGAGGACTCCAAGACGTAAGGCCAAGAAAGAGCCCCGCGGCTTTGGCAATCCCTGTCCGTCAATATTTGTTGCCACATACAGTGCAGTAAAACGTGGAGTTCTAAGAAACAGACAGGGAAAAAGCTTCACAAAAGCATCTGAGAGCCATAGAAAATAAAATATCTTCAAATTACACGCCCAAGATCAGGACCAGCCTTTGAGAGCAGGCGGCCCTGCCGTCGAGAGCTCTCCCTTTCTGCTCTCCTTTCTGCCTCTGTCTGTGCGAGCGATGCTGATGCACGCAGAGCCCACGGGTGCATCTGGGGGTGAGCGCAGCCCCCCCAGGGCAGCTCCCGTCCACTCAGGAATGACATTTTGGGAAAACACTTGGCTCAAGCTGAGAGGAACATTCACTACAAGTGCAAATGATCCAGCCCACGCTTTGAAAGGTCTTGTGTGTGCCGTGCACACTGTTAGCGACAGCCAGCCCGAATCCCACCCACTAGGGCGATGCTCCTGTGGTTTGGCTGGGTTCGGCCCGCTGTCCTCAAAGGTGAGGGGAGAAAAAGGACCGAATTTGCTTGGGTGTGTTTTGCCAAAGGCACAGTTAGAGCCAATTCTGCAGGGACGAAGCCAATTTAAATCGATGGCCTTCAGTCCCAGGGGCCTGGGGAGGGGGAAGAGGCCGCAGGAGTCCGTGCGGGGGGTGTGCAGTGAACGCAGCACCTGAGTGAGAGGTCAGGGCAGTGGAGGGCTGGAGAGAGACCAGTCAGGTGCGAATTCAGAAACGACCTTCACCCGCACTGCGTTCCTCCCTCACACCTCACTGTCCGGCTCTCGCAGGTCTCTCCACACTGGATGTTTTTCCTCTCCACTGCTGGCTCACTGTGTGACCTTGTGCAAGTTATAGGACCTCCCCGTGCCTCAGTTTACCCAACTGGGGAATGGGGATAATTATAGTACCTGCTGCATACATTTATTGTGAGGATTGATTGATTGATATTATATACAAAATATTTAGAACAACGCTGGTACCCAGTAAATGCTATCAATATATACTTAGTGTTGATCATCATTATTTTTATACTGGCATTAATCAAACAAGAAAATGTCATTGTTGGAACTGGTCCTTAATTATATATATGGAGAAACAGGGACAGGGGCCACCGGAAGTGACCTGCCCAAGGTCGCAGGGCTAGTAAGTGGCAGACCCAAGCCCAGGCTCGAAGCCCACACTGTCTGGGGACCTTCCCAGAGTGGCCTTCCTCATCCACACAGCAACTCTGTCCTGGACTTTCTGTCCGTAGGGAGGCCGCAAAGGGAACTGGTAACATCTTTTGGCAAATAGCGCAGGCTCGTGGGCTTGTTTCCTAGTCCACAGCGAGGGCTTTGAGCTCCACACGGCTGCAACACGGATGTGAGGATGGGGGAGAGCCATGTCGTCCCCGTGCGTGGGCTTTCCTGAGACAGAGGCACCAAATCCATCTCAGAAATGGAGACAGCCCCAGCACATCTCAGCTCTCCTGGGGCCCTTGAATCCCTGTCCTCCCCCTGCTTATCCTGAGGGGCAGCAGAGGAAGGGATTAGTGGGGTGTTTGGGTCCCAGGGGGTTTCTGTTTACAGGACAAACACGCTGAGATCTCTATCACATCCTGTCTTTCCTGGATTCTGCTCTCGGTTCGCCAGGTATCGAAACTGATCTGGGAGATGCTCAGGCTTTATCTTCTCACGGCAGTTTATTGGGGGTGGGAGAAGGAGCCGGCACGGGGAGGTTCCTTGGGGGCTGTTGGGTTGGGTGGGCCGGGGCTCCTGTGCCCCACTCAGGGCTGCAGCGTCACCGTGAACTGGGAACTGGTTGCTGGTAGCTTCACCCCAAAACGCGGAGCGGGCCTTTTGCAGGAGAAAGTGTGTTCTGGGAGGGAAGGTCTCATGGTTTCTGGTCTCAGCCCTCATCTGGCCCCTTCTCGGTCCCCGCGCTGTTCCTGGCACACCGTGCCCTGCCGCTGTCTTCCTCTCATCAGCCCCCAGCTCCAGCCAGACCCTTCTTGGAGTCTGGCTGCCTTGGCCAACTGCCCTCTGGACCCTTCCTCACTCAGACCCCCTAGCAGCGTCGGGGTGGCAGGCCTGTTGGTTCTTAGATGGGAGGGAAAGGGGTCTGTCACCCTGTCTCTATAAAAATAAAGTTCACCAGGGTTAATATTACTGTGACCTATAGGATAACATTGCTTTTTATTAAGCATTAAGATATAATGTATTATTAAGCACACGCTCAATCATGTGCTGAATCCACAAGGACCGACTGGGTCCCCCTGGGCACCGCCCGTGTGGCTGGCCTCAGGGGCACAGGGGGATGCCACCCGGCACCTGTGCCCTCCAGCGCGCAGGCTGGGCAGGGCTGGAGGATGCAGGCGACTGAAGGACAGCACCGTGGGATGCGGGCCCAGAGCCGTAGGGGGGGGACCCCAGATCCACGGAGGAGCCCTCCCTGGCGGGGACACTTGAGCTGAGCCTTCAGTGGATGCGTCACGGTGGTGGAGGGTCTCCAAGAGACCTCCATGTGTTTGAGAAACATTCTCTCCTGCCGGTCCCGGCTCTGTGGTGTCCTCTGTGAGCGGCTGCATCGGGGTCCCTGTGTGGCCGCACGTCTCCGATACGCACCAACCACCTTCCCTGGCGTCGGTTCAGGGCTGTTCGCCTTGGCTCTGCCTCCCTGCCACCGGGACGAGGACCCGGAGAGGAGGGATCCTCATCCTCCCCTCAGTCAGCAGCTCTGGAGCTACCTAACCGCCATTCCCCAGCCCCCATTCCCCAGACTCGGACCCCGCTTAGGGATGCCGAGGAGCTTGCCCAAGGTTCAGGAGTGCAAGGCCCGCCTGGGCCAGACTCCCTCACCCCCACCCGCTCAGTCCACCGCTGGGCTGGCTCTGAGCCGGGGCTGACTGGGGCACGTTCGGCTGAGGGCCTGCCCTCGGGACCTTGATGTTAGAGGAGCAGGTGGGGATGCAGACTGGACGGACCAGAAAACGCAGCGCTGGGAATGCGGGGTGCAATGAAAAGGGGGTGGCGACACGGACAGCGGCTGGGGTGGGGGCCGAGGGCGTGGGGGCTGCGAGAGGGGCCAGGTGGGCACGGGGAGCCCAGGAGCAAGGCCCTGGAGTGGGCCAGTCCTCGTGTCCCTGTGTCCCTTCCCAGGGCCGGCTCGGCAACCTCTAGGATCAGAGTGGGCCGGCGGGAGCCGCACACTGTACGCAGACGGCGGGGACAAACTCACAAAGCGTCCGCGTTTCCACAGCAGGCTCACCGGCTGCTTCCTTGCTGTTGGTCTTTAGCTTGTGTTAATTCAGAGAGACCAAAAATGTACGTTTAACTCCTTAAAGAAAGGACACCAAAAAATAAAAATGGATCTGCCTTCTCTCCTAGAGCTCTGTTGCAGAGATTGATAATCTTATTGAGAGAATGACAGTCCCTGAGAGTGGAAATTTATGGAAAATCTCTACTGAAAAAGAACTGAAACGGAGCCCGTGAGAAATAATTGTTCAAGAAGACACCGGAGTTTCTCCCTCCGGCAATGGCGTGTTTGGGACCCGGCCCTGCGGAAGGCCAGCTCTGCCTGCCAGGTGCAATGAATCCTCCCAAGTCCTGTGATCCCATCAAAGGGGCCAGGGTGGGAAGGAGCCCCGGCGACCCCCCAGAGGGCTGGGAAGGAAGTCGTTTGCTGGAAATGCAAACACGTTTCCACTCCGGGAAGGATTAAGCAAGACTCTGCTAACCTAACGCCTGAGCTCCTGAACAGAAAGACTGGCGATGCCTTTGGGAATATTCCTTTCAGGGAAATTCCAACTTCATGCCATTCTTCCTGATTGCTTTCTTTAAGAAAACGAATTAATTATAAAACCAGGGGAGCATGTTGCCTTCCACTCCATCAGCCCTTAAGAGGAGCCAGTGACAATCAATATCAAATTAAAACTCCGTTATAAAAATAAATTAGCAAACAGCAACTCCCGAGCACTTACTGTTGACTGGCGGTGGTTGCTCTTTTCTTTAAAGTCCAATAAAACAATTAACCTTTACATCTCAGTCTAAAAGCCACTGCCAGGGAGCTGCACTGGGCGGGACTCACTCGCCGGGGGGGAGGAACAAACACACAACCCCAGGGCGGGGGACGCCAGAGGCAGGGTGGCCTCCCTATCCAAGGTTCTCCGGGAGCCTGTGTGCAGGTGTCTTTGTTGGCCGGTGAATGTACTTCAGATGCGGCAGCAGATCTGAGTGGGCCGATTGTCAGGGGTCCAACTGGGACTGCGTCTCTACGGGCACAGAAGAAAGAAGGTTTTACAAACATCACTCTCTAAACTAGGTGAAGCGAACATTCAAAACCGAGTGCAGCGTAAGACCCAGCATTCAGAGCACGCATTGCCTTCAAGTTAACTAGGAATGTGGTCTACGGCACCCCACTGCGGATCTGGGGGCCTCTTCCTGTCTTTCTGTGGCCACGAGACACCAGTGGGACCTGGCTGGGCAGGGGGCAGCCTCCCCTGGGCTGGGCGGGTGGGGGTGGGGGAAGTTACCCCTGGAAGCTTCCAGCCGTGATGGTGGGGCGAGGACAGGCCCTGCCTGAACGGAAGCCGGCCCACAGTGAAGACCAGGGGGCGGCTGCAGCCCCCAGAGCGGCCCCCCGAGAGCACCCGTGGGCTGCGACTAGAAGGGAAACTCGGGAGGATGGCAGCAGAGGCAGAACGCCAGGGAGGGCCGCCTGGGCACGGTGCCAGGGCTCACACGAAAGGCCCAGATGTCAACATGTCCGGGAAAGGGCCAGTTCAGCTTGATGGGCAGATTTCTGGAAGGTCTAGTCGCACATGTGCGCCCTGAGGCTTGCACAGGGGAGAGGCAGGCAGAGCCCTGCATGATGAGTGCATCTCCAAAAACACGGGGGCTGCATGTGCGTACAGCAGGTCGGGTGCAGCTGCCCTCCCGTCTCACATACTGAAACGGCCCCTCCCCCAGTTCGGACCCAGGCCCAGAGGCTCAGGACCGGCTGGAGCTGCGTCTCCAGACCCAGACGCCTCTGAGCAGCAATGCCCAGGGCACGGCGCCAGTGATCCACGCGTGGGCCTATGCTGCCCTCTGGTGGTGCTCTCGTGAAACAGCGCTGCAGCTTTGGCACTTGGTCCCTTTGTGCAGATGCGGAATCAAGGACCTTGTGGGTCCAAACACGCTCTAATGCCCCCACGGTGGAACCCACAGAGACGACCAGCTACCTATGCTCCAAATTTCAAAAGATAAGTGTGATGCCGTCACTCTAATGCACTGTTAATACAAGAACCAAAGGAGAGTAGTTAATATAGGATGGAGTTTTTCAGTGAGTATTTCAGCGAGCCCAGCCAAGACTCACCAGGAGCGCAATTTCCAAAATGCCCACTAGGAGGCGGTGCTGCTCCCATTGAGAAAGGCCAGACGGTACGCGCGCGTGTGTGTGTGTGTGTGTGTGTGTGTGTGTGTGTGTGTGTGTGTGTGTGTGTGTGTGTGTTTGGCTCTGGGCGGTACGCTCGCTGCCTGCTCCTCCGCCCTACCACTGTGGCGTGAGAGCAGCTGTGGACCGTACGTAAACACGTGAGCACGGCTGTGTTCCACTAAAACCTGACAAAAAGAGGCTCCTGACTGGCTGGGGCCCAGGTGATGCAGTTTGTTGGCCTCTGATCTAGAGCAGTCCCTTCAGCTGATGGAGAGGGAAACCGAGGCCCGGGTGGGGGAAGGGAAGTTGCCAAGGCTGGGAAATAAGGCCCCGGACAAGGACGCAAAGTTTCCCGAAAGAACTGCTGGTTCCCCCCGTCCTGGGCAGATAAGCGGCAGGTCGGCATCAGTTGGTAAAGGCCGTGGCGCCACCCACCATGTGTCTCCCACGTGGCTCACAGACACCGCGGCTCAGCGAAGCCAGTGGCCCAGTGGCTCGGCCCGGAGGCTCAGTAGTGTCCGCAGAGTGAGCTGCAGAGTGGCACCTGGGAGGAAGTGGTCTGAGGCTCCCCCCGGGTGGGCTTCTAGAATAATCTATCTGTATTACTCATTCCTGGTTTGGTGGCAAACGTTTTGTGCCTCAATGAAAGTCCTTTTCCTACCATGGTGAGTGTCGGAAACGCAAAGCCTCTTCACTGCTCTCTGCTTCTCATCTTTTGCCGACAAGAGAGGTGAAAGTCTCAAGGTTTCTCAGAAGATTTGTGGCATTTGCGGGTCTGGGAGGTGAGAATTAGTTGAGTTCTACCTGAGAGATCCTGATCGTCTGCTCGAGCTGTTCGGAATAATAATTCTGTTCCTTTTGGACGAGGATGTATAAAATTACCTCAAGACTACAAAAATGTTTCCTGGAAAGCACTAGAGATGTTTTTAGGTTTCCACGTGTAACATATTCACTGTTAATGTTATTCTCAACGTTCTTCACATGGAAACAGATTAAGGAGATTATTTGAGGTTTCGCCAAAGAAGCTCATTGGGAGACCAGGCAGGGAGGGGAAAAGTGAGCTTAAAACACAAAGATGAGACAGCGGCATCCCGCAAAGCTGGCCGGAGTCGGCCTGGCTTTTTGACCTTCGGTAGCTCAATTGTGATCTTTCCAGACCTCGGTTTGCTCATCTGTCAAACGGATGTGGTAGCAGTGCAGCCTGACAGCCCGCATGGCGGTTTAGTGAGAAACGCAGGAAGGCGCTGAGGGGCGTGTGCGACAGCAGCCCCACCGCGGACAGCGAGGCCGAAGTCCGGGCCCCCGGCTGCCCTGGCGAGGAAGGGAGGGCATGGGAAGGGGAAGGGTAGAGACGCGACTTCCACCGTTTCAGTAATATTTGTTTCTTTTATGTGAAAAATAAATAATAAAGTCAAAGGTGCAAATTTTGGTTAGACGGGAGGAGTAAGTTCAGAGATCTATTGCACCACGTGGTGACTGTCATTGCTAACAATATATCATACACTTGAAAATTGCCGAGAGTATATCTTAAACGTTCTCACCACAAAAATAAGAAGTATGTGAGGCAACGTGTATGTTCATAGCTCGATTTAGCTGTTGCACTGCATACGTATATCGAAGCGTCGTGTTGCACACCATAAAAATATACCATTCTAATTGTCGATTAAAAGGTACAGGAAGAGAATATAACACTTTAAAAATAGCTTTACTGAGATATAATTCACACACCTACAGTTCACCTATTTTGAGTGTACAATTTGATGATTTTTGGTATTTTCATAGATATGTGCAGCTGTGACCACCACTTTAGGACACTTGTCGCCTCACAAAGAAACCTGGACCCTTTAGCTGTCACCCCGTATCTCCCCCCGCCCTCAAGCAACTGCTAATCTACTTTCTGTTTCTCCCGGTTTCCCCGTTCTGCACGGTTCCGGTGGAGGGAATCATCCAACATGCCACGTTTCACGACTGGCGCCTTCCCTGGGCACACCGTTTGTAAGCGTCCGCGTCACCGCAGGTGCCAGCGCTGCGCTCCTTCCCACACTGAACAGTATCCCACTGTGCGGACGCACCACGCTGTGCCCACCCACTGGTCGGCTGAGGGACATTTGGGTTGTTTCCACCTTTTGGCAGATACGAACAATGCTGCCAGAAACAGTCATGCACTGAGTTTCCGTAGAAATGCTTTCCGTTCTCTTGGGCGCATACCCAGGGACAGCACTGCTGGGTCATGTGGTGGCCACGCAATGATTTGAGGAACTGCCGGGCTGTTTTCCAAAGAGGTTGCCCCATTTCACGTTCCCATCAGTGATGAGCAAGGTTCTCATTTCTCCACATCCTCAGCCAACTTGCTGTCATCTGACCTCTGGATTCTAGCCAGACTAGCGGGTGTGAAGTCGCATCTCACTGCGGTTTCGATTTGAAGTTCCCTGGTAGGTGATGACACTGAGCATAGACTTTTAATAGTTTAAATTCTGAGTGATGGGAATATGGGTGTTTGGTATATTATTCTCTCTATTTTCTGTATGCTAATACTTTGCTTAAAAATGTTTTGTTTACTAGTCTTCCTGATTAAAATGATAATGATGCATTTGGGACAGGGGAGGTGTCCATCAGCCTCGGCACAGCCCGGCCTCCTGGCTCCGCACCGGGCTGCCAAGGCAATTCTCCACTCGGCCTCCAGCCCTGACAGGCCTCCAGGCAGCTGCCCTCCCAAGACAGTGTCATTCACACACAGTCCCTGTGGTGACGCCCCAGAAGTTGGCTGGAGCCTCTCAAACTTACTTTCCAGCCTCCAGAGCTGTGAGAAACAAATTTGCATTGTTTCAGACACGCCTAAAGGGACTAAGATACCTTCCACGTCACCTGTGTGCCCTGGGCCAGGCCCTCCCCTGGGATCTTCCCCTGTCACCTCCTAACAACATCCCAAGGGACACTGCCATCACCACCCTCTTTTACATGAGGAAATTGAGAAGCCTGAGGGAGACCCAAGGACAACACCTTGTGTCCTCTGTGTGTCCTGGGATGTGCCAGGGCCAAAGATGAGAGCCCACCACTGCTGGAGGCAGAGCCGGGGTCATACTCAGGGTCTTGTGACCCCAAACCCCAGGAGGTTAGACCCCACTCTACTGCTTTCTGTATGGCAGTGTCAATGCCCGAAAATACACTTTTTAAAATGTTTCTTTTATTAACTTGTATTATCTGTATCATTTAGCTTCGGGTTTGATCTATTTCTTTGAAAACATCTTTCACAGGGGTGCTTAGCTAACTGGGCTGTTTAAACAGATGTGCTGGGAGAAAATAATGATGCATTTTGACAAAAATAAGTAAATAAATAAAATGTTTCTTGTTCCTCTTTATTTCAAAGAATATAAGGAAAGCGCTTCAGCCCGCTGCCCAGCCCCAGCCCGGGAGCCTTGACGTAACTCCGGCCGTGTCCCCAGTGCAGGTGGCTGAGACGGGATGGAAGCAGGAGGTACAGGGGCCCCAGGGCCCCAGGGTGCCTGCCGCATCGCCCTCCCGCAGGGCTTCCCTGCTGGCCTCGTGGGGAAGGTATCTGGGGCCCGAGGCGCCGTCCGTGGACTTCCGGGAAGCAGAGCGAAAGGCTTTGCCCGGTGCTTTTCTAATCGGATACGAGTTGACATTTTAATTTGCTGGTAGACGGCACATTCGTCAGCTCCAACGGGGAGAACGTGCTCATCCTTTCTGTCTTCTCCTGCGTCACCCGCACAGGATGAGCGTGTGGCAGCTGCTGACCACGACCACCTCCTTCGGGGGCAGGCTGGACGCCAGGCGGCAGCAGCCACGGACGACAAGGCTAAATCCCGCCCCTGAATGCTGGCTCTTCATTTACTTTGGTCGGAGGGCATCAAATTATTTTGGTGCAGATGAAATGGGGATAAGCGTGAGCGCGCTGTAGTGTAGTTGGCAGCGCCCAACTGAGGGTCTTGGGTGAGAAAGCAGGATTGTTCCTGGGAGCAGGTGTCCCGGCCATCAGAAGCCCATTTATTGGTCGGCTTTTCCCACATCTCTGGTCTGCACGTTCCTCAGAGGAGTTGCAGGAGTCCCATGAATGCTCCTATTCACATCTGTGGGGCCAAAGAACCTTCCCTGCAGAAAACCCCTCCCTGCATCATCACCCTCTGCACTGTGGTCTCAAAAATCCATAGGCGTCTTTTTCCATTTTCATTGCATCTTCTTTGAAGGTGGCCATTAGACATCCTTGCCACTCAGATTGGGTCCCCGGAAGGGGCAAGGCCCACGCTCTGCGCACTCACAGTGCCAACAGCTCAAACAAGTGGCCTTTGAAAGCTCGATCTATCTTCCTCCTGGCCTGGGCAGACATCGCCCCTCCCGAACCTGCATTAAATTGTCGGAGAGTGACAAGCAGTGCCGTGGTGCATCCTAAGTGACCGGGGAGCCTGCAGAGCGTGGGCACGTGCCGCTGGCTGTCTGTCTGCAGGGGCTCTTCTTCTTCCTTCATTGCCAGAATCTGTCCTCGTCTAGAGGATAAATGCCCCCAAATGCGGCCCATCCATCTTCAGCGCGTCCGGCCGGAGTAAGCCCATTCTTTTCACTCCCAAAGACAAGCTGCAGTGCAACATGATGACTAGGAACAAGAAAACCCACCAGAACCGCCTTTTCCAGACCCTCGTGAAAGATCCGATGTGACCGAATCTTAGATGTTTAGATCTGCAGTAAACTCAGGGATCACGAAGCTCCTTTGTCATGCGGAAAAGGAAACTGAGGTCTGAAGAGGAAAAGGTACAGCTGAAGGTCACACAGCTGGTTAGCAGGGAGTCCCCGTCTCTTCCTCCCACCCCACCCGGGGACCACTGGCCCTAACCCTAACCCTGACCCTGACCCAACCTTAACCCTAACCCTAACCCTCCCACCCCACCCAGAGACCACTGGCCAATTCGCAGCTTCCCTACGAACTTCCCTGCATAGTCCACATAGTTGCCCTGGGGGCTCCTTTCTGTCCAAGCTCCCCTCGCCCTCCTTGGGTGAGTGGGTCCAAAGAGCCTGACCACCCCCCCCAACCCTGCAAAAAGGAAAACTCGCAGGGTCATCTTGGAAGACACCACTTGACACCGGAGATTACAGCGAATTAGCAAGGGGGAGGCCGTGCTATGTCTGTCGCAGGTACAGCCAGCATTTTCCCAACAATTAATGGTTTCCATGATCTCATCTTGTCCTGGTGACACTCTGTTTTAAGGGGTGGTTTGTCTCATTGCTACCCAGTTGTGCGGTTGGAATCAAACCCAGCACCTATTATGGCTCCAATTTTACCTTCTCTCTGTGATTCTGGCTACTGCTCTGAGACCCGCAGATCCCATGATAAATGGGCTGATTTTCCCCATTTTCTGTTCTCTTCCTTTTTAAAAAGAAAAATGCTGTTATTTCTAAATATAAAAGTGATACATGCTGATTGTGGGAAATTGGGACATAACAAGAAATATGTATCTGGTCTCTGTCCTGGGTTCCTGACCTGTGTGATGGGGTGATAGGCACATCTTTCGTTACAATATTTGGTCTCAGTCCCCAGTTCCTGACACAAGAGCCCCTAAGACCCTTGGAATCTCCAGAGTGGTAAGAGTGTCTTTTGTCTGCTGAGATGCCTGGTGGCTGGGAGCCCCCAGAGAGCTTCAGGGTGGGAGCTGGTCGCCAGAAGGACCAAGGCATGACTGGGGTTGGGACTTCCAGCCCCACCCTGTCCCTGACCTGCAGGGAGGGAGAGGCACTGGGGATTGACTTAGTCAACAATGGCCAAAGATGTCACTGGTCATGCCTACGTAATGAGGCCTCCATACACCCCCTAAAGGATGGGGTTCAAAGAGCTTCTGGGCGGGCAAGCTCACCGAGGGATGGGAGGGTGGTGCACCTGGAGGTGGCAGGGAACCCTGTGCCCCCAGCCTGCAGTGCCTTGCCCTGCACGTCTTCCGTGGGGCTGTTCTGGAGTGATATCCTGGTAACACACTGGTAAGAGTAAGCAAAGTGTGTCCCTGAACTCTGTGAGCCATTACAGCAAATTATTAATACCAAACCCAAGGGGGGCGGTGGGAACCTCTGATTTGTAGCCAAGATGGGCAGAGTGTGAGCAACCTGGGGACCCACCACCTGTGATTGGCATCTGCAGTGGGGGACTTTTGTGAGACTGAGCACTTTAACTTGGAGAGTCGGCCCCAGTGCCAGGTAGAGAGTGTCAGAAGTTATCTGCATTGTGGGACACCCAGCTGGTGTCTGCATAGAATTGGGGAACTGTTTAATGTAGAGCCTACACAGGTGGTATCAGTATAGAGGGTTTTTTTTTTTTCATTTATAAAAATTTTTTCATTTTTTTCATTTATAAATACAGACAGAGTAAGCAAAAACACAAAACCCAGTACCCCTCACCGCCCAGAGACGCCTGTGTTGTGTTTACAATCCCTCCTTTGCTTTTTCATGTTGTACATTTTACCTTGTCAGGCATCATTTCAGTTGCTTCGTAGTGTCCCGTTACGTGGGTACAACCATGTGCTCCGTATGTCCAGGCTCCTCAGTGTCACTCTCCACAGAAACAGAGTAAGACACGGTCGTCAATCTCAGAGGCTTCATTAAGACACAGATTCTCGGTTGCAAACAGACACTGTCTAGGGATCCTAAGCTTCCTTTTATGATACCGTTCTCAGAAAGTTCTATGTTGTTGCTTAACAGAAACTAATTTAGAAACCTACCTGAAACTTGGAGACTGCTCCTATTTGACCACGGAAGACTGTTTATGCAATTCAACACGCGACTGTTCCTCAAAACAGCTTAAGGAATTGCCTTGGAAGCTCAAGGTGGCATCCTTGAGAGAGGAAAACCTTCTTACTCTGTGGGTAGATTTATTTAGTCTTTAGAATCAGCCAATTCAGAACCAAGACTGGTGACCAAACCAGCGACCGGATTTTGGAATGTTGTTTTGGGACAAGGCTCTTGAGTCAAGGGGACTGTTTTCCTGCATGCCTTGTAAACTGGTTCACACGGCAGTTCTCAAAGAGAGGTTCCCAGGGCAGGGCCAGAACATCCTCCCTCCCTCTTTACAGGCCGATCTCCTGGTAGTCGTCAGGACTAGGGCAGGAAGTGTAAACACATCTCAGCCTCTACAAGGGCTTCACTGACTCATTCAGACAGTTGCTCCCTCCTCTGTGATTTGTCATTGTCACTCTGTGACTGTCTTCCTCACCTTTTCATCTCTGCGTTTCAAGCACTCAGCATAGCACCCAGCGCAAGACAGGAGCTCTTGTTGTGATGTTACTTCCTTTTTCACTAGGTTGTTTCTTGAACAGACAAGTCATCATTGGGTTCATCACCAACACAGCCTTGGAGGGGGAAGAAAAGTTTTAGTTAAAAACACCTTTGATCAAAATAAAACCACAAATAAAGTATGTTTGCTACATACTGAAGCACTGTGGCTGTCTCCAGGAAAAGCACTTGTGTGATCGGTTGAATTGTGAGTTAAACTAACTGCTTGCCCCATGAAACTCCATTCCTACTTGATTTCTCGACCTTGTGTATCTGGCAACATTTTCTGAAAAATGAATGAAGTGAGTCTGACACTTCAAGGGAAACAACTGACAGTATTTCTTGCCAATAATAAAAGTTATTACATCAACACTTAAAGACTTTTCTGATGAGATTGGTGGTGATATCAACAAGTATGAATTTTCGATGTTTATGAAGATCGTGTCAACATTTGCAAGATCTGCATAAGACAGTGAATCAGTATTTCCTAAGTGATCGATACCTAAGGTTACAAAATCATGAATGGCTAAAAGATCAATTCACAGCACAAGAGAGCCCAATAGATTTAATGTGAAGAGAAGGAAAAGTTCACCAATATAGTTCCAGATTCCACATTGCAACTGACCTTTAAGCAGCCACCACTTTTCAGGTTTTGGCATAGTATCAAAGAAGAGTATCCACAGTTATCTACAAAGGCTACCGAAATCCTTCTCCCGGTTCTAACTATATCTCCATGTGAGGTAAGATTTTCTTCAACCAAAATCACTTATTACAACAGATTAAAGACAGAAGCAGACACGAGAATCCAACTGTTTCTATTAAGGCAACTATTGAAGAGATTTGCAAAAATGTGAAAGAGTGTCATTCTTCTCGCTAAATTATTTTTGCTTTAAAAATATAATCATTTCTATTAAAACATATTATTTGTAGTGATATGTAATGGGTTTATTATTATTTTAAAATAAATAAAAATAATGATTGTGAATGATGATGCATTTTCATTCCTGCCGTGGTAAATAGTGGCAAACACGGCCACATGGACAAAAGCTCCTTAGGGCCCTAATTGTCGTTAAGGTTTTCACAGTTGGTGTTTATGTAAATAGTTATTTAAAAAGTAAGCTCTATGAAATTAAACGGAAAAAAAAAAACCTTAAAGGTTCCTGAATGCTCTATCCTGCAATTTATTTTTTGAATGAGAAAGCAGAGGCAAGAAGCCGGGCCCCTGCCCTCCGTGGGCTTCCTCCTCCTCCGTGCGACAAGTGGGTTGCCTTCGATTGTCTCCACAATCCATTCAGTGCCGGCTCAAGGTCGCAGGGTTTGTGGGGGAGCCAAGGCCGCCGCTTCCTCTGGGAGGAATTGTTTCTGTTCCCCTTGGAGACGCGCCACAGCTCCCGGTAGCTCTGCGTCCAGCGTCGCCTCACCACGTGGATGCGTCATGTGGATTCGACACCTGTCTGTGCTGCTGCACCTCAGGCCCCCGTCTGCCTCGTCGCTGGGATCCCAGCTCCTGCCTCCGTGTCTTAAATGCAGTAAGTTCTCAATAAACAGTTGTTCTCCGACCAGTCACCAAAACCAAGTCTCCGGACGCGCAAGCGTGTGCTTTCTCCACTCTACCAACCGCCACCGGTGTCACGATCCCTGACTACAATTGCGATCGGTGTTGTCAGGCATAGGTTAGTCTAGCCTAAGTCCATGAGCTGTTTAGGAAGGCAGGGATAATAACACGTGGCGTGTGGTGTCTGGTGCAAACAGCTACATTTTTAACCAAAAGGTGAATGTTTACCTGTTTATGTACTGCAAGAATCCAGCACACTGTGTTACTCAGCAGGACGCAGGCCTGGGGGCAGCCGGAGGAAGCCAAGGGCTGGTACTTGGATGTGCCCTTCAGACTTTTTCTAGCCCTTTCATGCATACGCATGGTGCCACTGCCAGGTTATTGGCTCCAGCCGGGGGCCTCAGGAGACATTGGCAGGTGAGTCTGCGTTGGAATTTCTGCCAGGCCTCTCCCTTGTGGGATGATGACACTCTACTTAACCCATCTAAGCCTCAGTGGCTCATCTATAAAATGGGGTTAATTGTAAAGCACACACACTCTTGCAAGGATTCAATGTTGTCTCATATGTGTGGCACTTACGGCGGGCACACCTGAGGCCTGGCACGTGGAAAAGAGCAAACATTAGTGGCCGCGGTTGCTGCCGTTGGCAGAGCTGTGAGGACCAGGATCCGCACTCTGTTTTGGAAGATCCTCGGTGCGCTCTACCGTGTCTCTGCAGCAAAGGAGAGGAGGAGAAGCTCCCCTACAGGAACACTTTACAGAAGTGACGTGTTTCAAGGTAGACAGATGAGTGGGTCAGGACCACCAGGGGTCAAGGTTAAAAGTAAAAAGTCTATCCTCCTCTCGACAGGAGGGGAACTCTTCTTTAAAGTAGTTCGTTTAAAACAAATAGTCACAAAATACAATGGATATCTACCTAAACTTTTCTTTTTTACTAAACGTTTAAACATTTTGATATAAAACTTTCACCATCTAAAGCCTGTCATGAATACAAATTCTTTTTTCTTTTAAACCAGGACATTGTCCGAAATCCTAGCCAATGTGGTAGTTATTTTTCAGTCTTTGGGCTGCAGGAGAGCAAACAGCAGGAGCACAGCGATCACAGAACCAGCGGCTCTGCCCGCCGGGCAGAGGGTGGCCGTGCGTCTCTGGCACCGTTGGGGCCACCTGAAGCTGCACAGACAACCCACGTGTGTCAGTGCCCTCTCCAGCACTGCTTTGATATAAACCAGCGCCCCAGCCACCAGGAGCACCCGGGCCTCAGCTTTCTCGTTGAAGGACCACAAAGACCTCCTCCGTGTAGGGAGAGCCCGCCGTCCCCAGCTCGGGTAGCACCCAGGCTGCCTACGGATTTATTGGACACAGATCGGAAGCTTTGCCTGAGCGAGCTGCGTCTTTCCATTCTGAATGAGCAAGACCCACAGTGACATCCATCACAGGGTGAGATGAGGCTTTAGCTGCTCTGTGGCACACCAGGAACACCACACCTCCTGTCTGGGACGGAGCTCCTTTGATCCCTGCCTCCGCCCCGGCATTTTCGCCACCCCTGATGCACGAAGGTTTGTGGAACGGATCGGACCCAGGAGCAAAGGGCCTGAGACCTGGTTTTCGTCCTGTTTTGCCACTCGCCAGCTTCCGACTCCTCAGCAAGTCCACTGACCCCTCCGGGCTTACACTTCTTGTTTATTGCTTGTTCGTTTGTAGGACAAAAGCATTAATGGGGCCCGCAGTAGCTGAGGGTGGTGGCGTTGGTCTCAGCCTCGCAGTTCTGTGAAAGAGGACGATGGCCCTCAGCTCTCGAGGGCAGGAGCTCCTCGTTCACTCTCGCAGCAGCCCTGCGCCACTGTTGCCCCATTTCACAGATGCTTAAAGCCTCACAGATGAGGCTTATTGAGATTAAGTAACTTCTCTGAGTCATGAGTAGCGGATCCCAGGCGGCCTGACTCCGGAACTTCCCTGCTTACTCCTACACTGATTGTCATTTCTATTATTTATGGTTTATTTCTTATTCATGAGGAAAGGCAAGCCCAGAGAGAGGCGGCGACTGCTGGTTTCTCACAGCTGTGAGATGCCAGAGCAGCCTGCCATGGAGCCTCCACTGTGTGCCCACGTCCTGGGAGGCGGGGGCCTCTGGGAAGGGGACGGGGCCGAGGGTTAGAGAGCAGGCACACCCTCAGTTGTTGTGAGGGGTCAGCCTTCCACACCACTGGCCGAATGACCTCATCTGCCTGAGCCCCTGGGTCAGAAGAGTCCAGAAGGGCGCAGGGGACAAGGAGCCCCAGCGTCTCTGCGAGCTGGAGTTTCCGTGTCAGAAAGGCCCCTGACTCTGAGCCATGCTGCCTCCCAAATGCCATGCCCGTGTGCCTGACCAGGGTGTAGAAAGACAACAGCTTAGGCAACTGGGAACCTAGTTTCAAGTCTACGCTGACTGGTTCCAGCGTAAGAGAACGAGGCGTGCTGGGCAGGTGTGGGGCAAGCAGGGAGAGCCCAGTCTGGAACTTTGCTGGGCACCCCCCACCCTTTGCAGAATCTGTAGTTTCCAGGCCTCTGGGAGGCTGACCAGCCTCAGAAAGCGTGAGGTCACTGATGTGTGGGCCTGTGACTCCTCGTGCAGCCTACGAGGGGCTGGTCGTGCACGGCCAGGTGAGGCCTGGTGAAGGATCGATCGCTCTTGAGGCCCTGTGAAGTGTCATATCCAGGGAGACGATGCTCCCTGCCCTGCCTAAGCCACAGGGTTTGTTGCGATGATGAAATCCAGTTCCAATGACGGTAGCAAAGCTTCCCTGGAGGTCACCTCCTGCCTCCCGCGTGCTTCCCAAACCTCAGCTCGTTGGCTAAGCCCAATCACTTTGACCTTAGTGTAAAGCATTGCTTTCTCTAAAGTTATCACCAGAGACTATATGAAGAACGCAATAACCTATATAACTTATTTATTTTGCACATAGGGATGAACCCAGCTCATCATAACAAGATGAGGTTAATTAGGGGTCATGTCATGGCCCCTGAGACATTCTACAGAAAGTTCAGGCTCCTTTAAAACAGTGTTCCAGGAGACTCCATTACATCAAATATAAGAGAATGCACATTTATTAAATAGTTCTAAAACAGCAAATTACTATCCAACGGTAATTTTTTCTTTGAAAAACATGTTAGTCCGCCTCACTGTGCCATGGGTGGTCACTAAAAGACCCATCTTGCAGGCGGGGCAAGGAGGCCGTTCTGCACCCTTCAACGCCACCTGTGCTGTGAACAGTACAAAGTCTCATTCTCGCTTAACAGGATTCCTGTGCACGTTAGTTTCATTGCTTTTACCTCCAGCCAGATTAAGAGAGCCATTCACAACTCCTGTGTTTTAAATGGATCCTTAAAGGTCATCTGTGATATAAGGATTAAGACAATTTGTCCCCTGAGGAAACCAAGCTCTGCCCAAACGCTGCAATGAATAATCATCGTATGATGCCGTTTGCACTGACGCGCCATGTGAGTGTCTACTTAGCCATTGTCTGAGTGGGTTGTCACCTGTATCTTTTCCTCTTTATTACTTATCCACGTTATCAAAATCAGATATAAAATTCAAACCTGTAAAGAACATAGCTGTTTCTATTATGGATGCAAAGAATTTAGAAAACTTTCACTGTTGATCAGATTTTTACAAATATGTTCAGAGTTTCACAATGAGTTACTACTCGAAGTAACTTTGAATTAGCAGGACTTTAGAGTGGGAGGTAGTAGAGAACTGACCTTCCAAAGATCAGCACAATTTGTGACTAAGTACCTGCTGTAAGTGGAATTTAGTAGCTGCGTTTTGAATGTCTGTCCTGGCTGCCCGACAGTAAGCTCCATGGGAGCAGACAGCCCAGTTAGCTGCACTGTGCTGGCCGCGTCACGCAGACCCAGTGCATATTTCTTGAATGAAAAAATATTATTTCTAAGAGAGCATGTTAAAAAATAATAAGTAAGAAGGTCATTAGTCCCTGAGAGGTTCATAAATGATATATTCTCTGTGCAAAGAGCTGCCGCTCTGCAAATTTACACCCAGGAAATTCTGCTCCCTTTGGCTACGGTTCCATCAAGACATGAAAGGGGAACACTCAGAACTCTGACAGTGTTCAACCCGGCTGACCTGTGGAATAGCCAGGCTCGAAAAATTGTCAAAGTGATTTCCCGGGAAGACATCCCACTGGCAGAGTGGACTGAATTCATTTTGGTGCCTTTTTTTAAATTTTCCTGGTTGCCCACTGTCTTCTCATGATGCCAGGAACTGCTTCCACCCCGGCTGCTCCTGAAGGGCTGTGCGGCACCTGTGTTCCGCGTCTGCCCCGGCCCTGCCGTGGGAGGGAGCGCCGGTCTCACCCCAGCCTCCCTCAGCCTCCGCCCGGCAGGAGTCTGCTGGTGGGTGGTACCTGCCCCCCTTCGACCAGCTATGCCAACGTCTACACCGCAGTGACTAAGCAGAGGGTTGGTTGCTAGAACTTGCTGCAATGTTTCATTTCCATTTTGACTGAATTCACCAAAATCCTGTTAAACCAAAAAATATAACGTTTAGCCTTCTTGGCATACAGACCACAGGGCTGTAATTTTTATCTTTCTCTGATCTTCTCACTTCTAATCTCTCTCTTTCAAAAACCTCACCTTGGAACCTCAAAAATGTGTTTGAGGACCTCATATCAGCACGTTCAGCCACCACTGGGCGTGAGTTACGCCAGCCACTGTAGGTCCCGAGGGCCAAGCCGTTCACTCCGAAGTCTCTCCTCCTGCCTGCAGCACCTGGTCCTGCTGGAAGGACAAGCTCTGATCTGTCTGTACCTGAGAGTCTTCATTCACGGCGTGGAATAACAATGCATGTCCTCCTGAGGAGAAGGATCACAGGTGCAGAATGCTTTGGTGACGTGAAGGAAAGGAGCAAGCACAAACCTGCATTATTTCAGAGGCTAGCCCGGGTCAGGAGGGTCCACACACTCGTAATCAGTCTACTGCTCTGAACACTGCACAGACTGACCGTGTTTCCCACTCGTTTTCCCCAAGCTTGTGGGAAAAACTCTCTTCAAGGGCACAGAATCCATGAAGAACATAATGTCATGAAACACAAAAGGTATCACGAGTGAGTGTCACTTTACCACACCGATTGTCCGGGTAAGCTGGCCAGTTACCGCTCCAGGAGTAGAACAGACATCACGCCCAGTGCAAGAGGTGGAACTCAGAATAGCATTCCGTCCCTCGGGGTGTACTCCATTGGCTTTCTCTGCTCCTGCTTCCGCTGGTACCTGGCCCTCTGGTAGAAAATGATGATGACCACAGTGACGATGTTTAGGAGAATGACGAGCAGTATGAGCCAGAATGAGTGTCCGTAACTGTGGCTCATCCCTTCACTGGTGACCGCTGGATAAAGCGTTTGGAACAGCGCCTCTGAGAGACGGTTGGACTGCGTGTTCCCCACAAACAGCATCATGGCCACAAAAATGAATAACGCTGCAAAGAAAATGAAGTTTTGTAAATGACATGGTGATACATCTTTTAACGTCACTCATTTTCTTTATGGAACACATACTCTATGGGCATTCGCCGAATATCCACACTGGCACTTAACTATTTTAAGCCTTAGGGGGAACGTAAAAGAAATGTAAGACACGAAGCAGATTTCTAGGCACGAAATACTGAAGATTGTGCAGGGCTGTGTATGAACAAGAGCAAACCTTCCAGCTAAATCATTTCAGAAGTACTTTCTGTGCAACTTGTCTACCAAATAGCCCAGTATGTAGGGTATGTAGCCGGTGTGCTGGGTGACGGAGTGAATTAGCGCGTGACTAGGAGCGGCCACGGGCATGTCTGGGGAGGTCTGGGCGGATGGACAAGATGTGGGAAGGCTGGGGGAGGAAGCAGCATCGCAGGAAGGAGCAGCTTCAACAAAGACCCAGGTGGGCAGTGAGCGGGCAGCATCCGGGCCTGTAAGAGGTGAGCTCGGCCGCCTGGGAAAGGCCCCCAGTGTCCTCAGCACTGGACATGAAGACGGGACAGCCCTGGAGAGCCACAGATGCCAGCTCAGGAGCTTGAGTTTCATTCCATACTATGCCATGGGGCAAAGCGTTTAACCGGGAAAAAATTTCCTTACTAAACATACTTTGGAAGAGAATTTACTTTATTTTTTTAATCCTCTGTTTTTCGTTCTTCACAGCGTCCTCCAGTAGAGAACATTCTTTAGTTCTCTAAGTGTTTGCAGACTTTGGAGAGCCACTTTGGTCCGGTAAGAAGAATGTAGCTCTGGAGTCAGAGAGAGCAGGGTAGAGGGCCCCGGCCATGTGAACTTGGACGTGCCGTGCAGCTTCTCGGGGCCTGTGTCCTCATCTTCCAAAGGGGACGCGCTGGGGGCACAAAGCAGATTCCTGGGGGCTTAGGGCTGGGAGTGGGCTGGGAGGGGTGATACCCGAGGGCATGGGGTTTCTTTCCGAGATGATGAAAAGATTCTGAAATTGACACATGTCCGAGGACATGCTGAAAACCACCGCCTTGTACGCTTTCATGTGTCAATAGATGGTATGTGAATCACAGCTCAATAAAGCTCCATCAGACTCGAGGGGAGGCAGCTGAGCAGTCTCTCCCGGAGGGTCTGACGGCGCGTGGATGGCTGTCTGGGGAGCCCCCCGGTGGAAGGTCCTTCAGGGCTCCTCATCCCCTGACTCGTACCCAGGACACGATGGACGTTTTGGCATCAAATGTATCCTGCTGTACCCCACACCCAGGGAAGCTGTTCAAACGGTCCTTCAAAAGGCCCTAATTAGAGGGGTTTTGTGTGAAGAGAATGTTAACAATCCTTGATGACAGACCTTCATCCTCACCGTCATGGTTTTATTTCTTAATAATTCGTATGTACAAAAGCCCCAGCCCTCTGATGCTCTCTGGGTGCCTTGCGGCCTTAATTATCCTTCATTTTCCTCTTGTGAAGTTTCTTATAAAAGCTTAATCATAAAGGGGCAGGATGAATACAGGATTAAATGCTTTTTCCAAAGTGGGCTGCCCAGAGCTTTGATTCCAGTCTGGAGGGGCTGGCACACAGATGCGAAATGCTAACGTGAGTCCCTTTTAGGGACGAGATACCCAGAGCCTCTAACTACCCGGCCTCTCCAGCTTTCAGGGATAGGGGTTTACCAGAGGCTGAAGGAAGCTCTGGGATAGATGAGGAGCCCCCGAAGGCTTCGGGGCACTGGCCTCTGTCCCGGCCTGTGACCATCAGGCCATGTGGCCTGCTGCATCACTGTCTGCTCTCTGGTTCCTCGGTTGAGGCACAAACGTATTTAGAACAGACGGTCTGCAACGTTCCCTCTGGTTTCAGCCTCCCCTCAGTCCATGGCTATATGTGCTGTGGCCAGGGCTGTTCACACCAGCGTGGCGCAGATGGTGGGCTGCACTCGGCCGGCACAAGACCCTAGGAGGTGACACTGCTGTTTTTTTCCTCAAAGCAGAATGTCAGAAACAAGCTGGGAAACCCACTTCCTTCCCCACCCAGCGTCTGCCAGCCCAGAGCATTTGTTGCAGCCCGGCCCTGTGGGGCTTGCTGCTCTCCCCTCTGGCTCCTGGACTCCCGGGGGTCTGCCTGCCCTGCCCTCGCCTGCCCTGCCGCCACAACGACCCAAGGCGAGGATGCATCGCAGTCAACGGCATCTCTGCACGCAAGCCCTTCTACAGGCTGGGCCTCCTGGAACAGTTGTCACTAAGTCCCCCACGCTCAAAGCTCCTGCGAAGATCAGGAGTCCCCAAAGGGCAAAGCGGGGCAAAGGCTGGCTTGTCACAGCATTAGACCAAGAGGCCCTGAAGGGCATTTGGAGAGGCCGAAGCTGCACAAAGCCTCCCCCCCAGGCCCGTGTCAGAACACGACAACCTCTCCGATTGTTTTTCTGCCCACCTCATAGCCTCTCTCTGTGTTAGAACTTGCCCCTGAGCCGGGAAAGGAATGTGGCAGGAATTCTCTCCCTGTCACAAAATTCTTTGTTGCTCGAAGTAGGCAGGGCTGGGGGAAGGCTGTCTGGCCTCCGTGTTTCATGTTTTGTTCTACAAACAGGCATCGGGCCCCCGCCATGTGCAAAGCCAGCCTGCACTCAGCTGCACAGAAAAGAGGTGAGGAGGCTACAGCCTCCTGGAAGACGGTGACCGGCTCTGGGCCTGCAGTCTGTGGACATGGCAATGCCGGGTCTCTGGGTTCCACCAGCCCCAGTTCTGGCCCTCTGCTCTGGTACCGGGGCCAGCTTTTCTTCCGGGAATGCACGCCTCCCCCACTCACCCCTGGGGATGAGCCAGCCCCAGCCCCAGCTCCAGGTGGGCAGGTGTCCTCGGCAGAGAGCGGGAGAGCTCAGGAGAAACCTGGCTGCCCGTAGGGCCAAGCCTTTGAAGGCAGCCTGGGAGGGCAGAGGAGCCCCACTGGCCCTGCCTCTGGGCAGAGCCTGGACAAACCCAGTGAGAGCCCAAAACACAGTGAGTCAAAGCTGGATCCACTTCCCATCTGGGCTCCACCCTTATCCCAGCACCCTGCCCAGGAGACACGGAAAATAACCAAGCAACACTCCGGGCTCGCAGGCAGCCCCCAAGAACATGTCTGCCCCAGATTCTCTTCAATGACATTATTTGTGGTTCTGTGGCACAAACACGCAGAGGTGTCCTATTTGGAACCCAAGTAGATTCTTGTTACATGGAGGCAAAAAGCAAAATGTGTGCACAGGTATATGTGTGCGCAGGTGTGTGTGTGTGTGCATCTGTGTGTGTGTGTGTGTGTGTGTGTGTGTGTGTGTGCTTCCGTACGCCACATGGAGCCTAGTTTGGAATTAAGCACAAAGCAGGAGCCAGTGAATTTTTTGTTGATTTTTGTGCATTTTGTTGGATTCCTTACACTAGATTCTCAAAAGCAAAGGCTGGCTTATGTGATAAGCCTCCTCACCAGCGCATTTAAAACAGAATTCTGTTTCCAGAGATGCTTAATAAATGCTGTAGATTGACCTGAAAAAAGCCCCAGACCCCAGCATAAAAGCCAGGTTCTCATAGTTTCCACGTGCGAATGTGACTGTATGTGTTCACGTGTGGGAGCGGGGCAGAGAGGGGGAGACCGGCAGGTGTGGTTCTCCGTGGAGCCCGAGGCTTCCGGGGATACTCACCGCAGAGCCCGTTCCAGGTGTGCACCCCCACTGGGCCCAGGCACGTCTGGTAGGGGTTGCTGATGCTGTTGTAGAAGGTGAACCCTGAGCTCAGCAGCGCGGCCAACAAGCTGAGGGCCAGGAACAGGACGGCCACCAAGTGCAGAGTTTTGGGGGAAGAATTATTCAATATCCCTAAAACTAAAATAAAGTTTGGTTAGTGCAAATACCAGCTCTAGCCTGGCCCACCTACCCTCTCAGGTTCTTGATTTAGTGGTTGCCACATGTCATTTAGAGATGTCGCACACCTCTGAGTCACGCAGGAGCAAGGCCCGCATCCCCACGGTGGGCCCGTTGTTGAATCTGTGATTGAATGAATATGAGCACAATACATCAGATGACTCGATATTTATCCCGGTTTTAAAGTCTCCCAGGGAAGAGTGCGCCCTCCCTAATACCCGCGGAGGGCTTGGACTGGCCACAGTTCCGTCACTGCTCATGTCCCTTTTGCCCTGAGCACCGACTCTGCTTCCACTTGGAGCACTAACAAGGTGGGTCACCCTGAAAACCTGGGCACAGTGAGGAGCCCATAAGCCCCGTGGCTTGCGGGGTAACCGTGAGCAGGGGGTGGCCCTCGGCAGAGGGAGCCGGGAGAGAAAGGGCCAACGCCGCGCAGGCAGGTGAGGGCGAAGGCTGGCGTGGAGACCGGAGCCTGACTTCTGCGGTGCAGACCACGCCGTCAGCTCTGCTTCCACGGGCCACGTCTCTGAACCCAGTGGAGGCGCTGGGAGTTCGGCCTTTGGGTGAGCTTCGGACATCTCTTCAAGGAAAGTTCTTCCCAATTCTAACTGCATCTTATAAAATTTGCATATTTCTTAAGGGCAGAGGAGCCCCAGACATGGAACCACACGCATGTGAAATGAAACAGAGGTGCCCCGGCTGTCAGTCCTCGGTTCCTGTGTCTGCCGTTCTCCGGCTTCAGGCCCCACACCTGCTCCTTTTTTGACGGCACAATGGCCTGACCCTGCAGGCCTGCACCTACCCGGGAACCAAGGGCCGCAGGGCGTGTGAGGCCCCAGGAGGCAGCAGCATGTTAAACAGTGTGCACAGAGATGTTCCATGAAGTTGCAGGACGTGAGGGGACAGTGACTGGAGGAAAGATTTCAGAGTCCACAGTAATACAGCAGCAAATCACGGGAATGGCGAGGCAGAAACCACAGCGGGGCGGGGAAGAACGAGGGAAAGGCTCTTTCTTTCCAGTGCTGTTTCTCAGGTCCCCAGGGAGGGGCCCAGGGAGACACTCAGGTCCTTGCCCGGAGAGGCCGTAAAGAACAGAAGGCAGAGAAGCAGGGCGGGTCTTGTCCCTGGGCTGGGCGGTGCTGCGTCGGCATCCGCTGGCGTCCCTCCACGAGCTCCAGGCTTCCCTCTGGAACCACAGTGTCTCAAAGAACAGGGCGTGGGAGCCAGGAGACCCCAGAGTGCTGTGAGCGCCCACGGGAGGGGCCACCAAGTCCCTTCCTCAGGGACAGCCAGCGCTTTCAAGTGTCCTTTCCTTCCCTGCGTCCCCCTCATTGTTTAAACAGTCCCCATTGTACTGAGCCCCAGGCTGCATCTCTGCAATCTGTACCCAGGGGCCCTAATTCCCGCTTTGGAACAACACAAAATTCACTTGGTCCTTTCCTGCCTGGCAGCCTTTCCAAGTATTTGAGGAGGATATGGCGTGACTACCAGCCCACGTCTCTGGAGTGTTCCTCGCTGGGAGGGATTCCAACGCCCCCGCCAGCCCAGCACCCTGCTCACGCTTTATCCCGACTCTGTTTCTCAAAGCATGCAGGCCGGGTGGACACAGGACTCCTGGGGAGATGTGACAGTCCCCGTGGACCAGAGTATGTCCCCACTCCATTTTTGAACATCTTAATTCTATTCGTTCACCTTGTTTTGTTTTAATCAGCGGCGCTGCACGGAGGGAGAAGAGTTCCCTCCCACTGGACAGAGAGCTGGCAGGAGGGAGATGTGGCCGGCAGGTCTGCAGCCGGGCATCTGAGACACATCCGCAGGTGCTGGTGGCACAGAGGTCTGAGGGAGAAGACCCGAGTCCGGAGACAGCAGCGTCCTGAGTGGCACAGGCCCCCTGCGGGAGCCCAGAGCAAAAGCCGTGACGAGTGATGCAAGGGCCTGGGCCGAGAGGGGCGGTGGAAACCGCAGGAAAGACAGGGCTAAGGGGGAGAAGAGGGCAGGAGAGGGAATCGTGGACATTGCCTCACGTCCTTCGCCAGGGCCACAGGTCCCTTAAACACCCGTGGCAGAATGGAGCAGACAGAGGGAGAAGCAGTGACCTCACCACCCTGGCTGGGGGACACCTGCTCCTCAAGCAGGACTGCGGACTGGGAGCAAAGTTCAGCTGGCACAGGACAGCCTACTTGTACTCAGCGGTGACAGGACTGTTTTGCAATTTCTGCTAACGACCCATGGAACGTGGTGGTTAAACTCCCAGCATGGCCCTGTTGCTATGCATCCCGGGCAAGAGCTCTAATAGGCATGGGTCGTGCCAGCCACCACCTGCTGCCCGGACGGGGAGGGGTGGCGTAGGACCAGCCGGCCCTCTGGGTGAGTGGAGTGGGGGCCGCCTGGGCTGGGGCTGTCCCTGTCCCTGTCCCTGCCCCTCTCCGCTGCTCACTATGGAGATGCAGGCGTTGCTATAATTTAGCACACACCTGTTTTGAAACTCGTGGAATGTGATATCAGAGGATAGTGGGAAGAAGCCACGAGGGCCAGCAGGACACACCTGTTCAGAGGCACAGGTCGGAGGCTGCAGATGTTGCCCCACTTAGTCACCATGCCTCCTGGGCACGAAAGGGGAGACTCCGGGATCTCATCAGGAGTTTGCTGGGGACTACATGGACTCTCTCCTTAGCAAAGTTTGGTAACCAATAAGAAATAATTTGGTTACTTAACTAGAAAATAGAAACTTCAGTGTGAGGGAAAAAAAGTCCTGTGTCCAAGGCACTGAAGTGGCTTGGAGTATTTCTCTGCATTGCACACTTATTAAACGCTATAAATGGATGCTCATTTGCAAATGGTTAATGTTCCACTTTTTCAGAGTAAATTAGAAGTGGCGATTGAGTTCAGCTTTGTTTTTGACTTTTGGTAAGATCTCATAGATGTGATTTTTCCGAAGGGAGTCAGTTTGGAGTCTGCTGACTCATACTTTTCTATGTGTTAAGGTGACAATTTATCTTAATTTTAACTGCTGCATTTTAAAATTATTTCTCAGCTTTCTGAATTCCCTGCCACATGGGTATGACAGCTGTATCTCCCCTCCAGCTCCTGGCTCAGAACTCAGACAACGAGAGCTGAAAATTCGGTGAAAGTTAGCAAGAATGAAATAACAATAAGCCCCATAGCATCTGACAGCTGCTCTCTGCCTACAATATTAGCAAATACATTCCGTTCTTTCTCTTCCTTTAGGGGGCAGGCATCTGAATCAGGAAAACCGCCTCACAATTGGAACTAATTGCCTGGATTCTGGCAGCCTCAGGAAAGAGCCGAGAACAATGTGTGGCCGCAGAGACAAGGGCCTTGCCAACGGCGTCCGCAGCTGGGAGGCAGAAATGTGCTGCCAGGTGATGGATAATGTACAAAAATGACAGTCATCCGGACACCCAGCTCCCCACTGGCCATCTGCCCTTTGAGATCTGGTGTTCTGTGTCCTCGGACATTGAGAGAGAGCCCGTGGCTTTGTGGGTGGGTGGGAACAGCCTGTACTCCCTCCTCAAGCACCTGGTCACCAGGGAGCCTGAGCAGGTGCAGCTCCTGAATTCGTGGCCTGCAGTGTGCCACCAGAGGAGCTCATCATGTCACTCCATCCTCCAGGCGTGGCCGGGGAGCTCCCCCGGAAGCCCTGGCTGGTGCCCCGGCCTCTTGGAAAGCTGCCAGGGTGCTCTTGGGGAGAAGAGCGGCCTGGGCCCGGGGGGCACCTTTTTTGCCCTCTCTACTCTCCACCTCCCAGCGTGGTCGCATCTCTGGGGATGAATGACGCATCATCCTCTCCAGGAAATGATCCTTCTGCGGATGGGGTGGGAACTCTTCATGGATTCTGGAGAAATAAACTCCACTTGTTCTTCTCTTTGCATTTAATTCGTTTCTGCAGCAGGTTTACTTTCCTAATTATTTTTAGCTTGGGCTAATGGTGCCATGTTGAGTTCCCTGAGAACACATGGGAGTCGGAGAAAAGAGACCAGCGGCAGGGGAAGCCAGATGGAGGAGAAACTCCTGCTCATTGCAGCGGATCGCTGGTGCAAATGCAGCCCTCCAAGGCCGGCCGGGTTCCAGGCTTGCTCTCAGCCTGCCTCGGTGCATTTGCAAGGTTGTGTCCAGAGCTTTCTCCACTAAGTTAGTTTAACTTCAAGCAGGCCACATCCAAGGGGCTTAAAAACAATCCCTGATACAGTGATGCATATTGGCCAGTGTAGCGCCTGGCCTTGGCGGAAGCTGGAGGTTGTCAACCCTGAATTAGAATCACCCGGGAAGATTTTTAAAAACAAACAAGTCAGGGCCTCACCCTCTGAGATTTTTATTCAACTGCTCCAGAAGGTCAAGCGCCAGGACGCTCCACCGGCATCCCAGGCGACTGTGCCATCAGCTGCATGCAATGCAATTGTCACAGGGACAGAAATAGCTCTCTTGAAAACTTTTTCTGCCAGCATGATTCTATCAAAATACATGTTCTGGTCAGCGCACAGGCTGAGTAACTCTTGAAATGACGTTCGCAGGAACGCCACACCCTCGTGTGTGATTTATTTGCATCATTGCTAGTGTAGGAAATACTGCGCACCGTGCCCCTTGGACCTTGACTGCATTCTCAAAACACCAAGTTGCAGGAATGACTTCCATGTAACGGTCCTGTTTATGTGGCACCCAAGACCCGAAACCAAGGAGGAGGTGGACTGTCACGAGGGTGAGCTTGCGTCCTCCCACCAACTCGTTCCTCAGGGTTCCGTCCTCCACGGAGGCTTTGTGGGCACGCGTCCCCACTCCACCCTTGCTTTCATGGGGACTCGCACACACCATAGTCCCGAATTTAACTGATAAGGTCTTTCTCTCACACGGGGTGGCGAGCCTGCCACGGCTGGGAGTCAGGTGCAATTCCTTTCAGCATCCAAGCCCCTCACTCACACAGCAGCTGCTCCAGAAAGTTTTTTTTTTTTTTAAACAGAATTCAGATATCCGGAACTTTGGGAGCAGCAAAGATAATCTGCTCGTGGCTGGACATACAGGACCTGCCACTTCTCATCTGGACATTGGACAAACTAGGACGTACACCGTGAGCCCGAGCTGCCGAGCAATCTAGTTACACACTGGAGAATTTCTTGGCTGGGTCTGACCGATCATCTTCCCCACCACTGACCTACAGATGGCTGAATTATTATTATTATTATTCCAACACTTCATTCTGCTCTTTCATTTCAAAATCTATAGTTGCATTTGGCACAACGCGATAGATTCTATGCAGAGATATAGCAGAGTTTTGCAATATTTATTACGCTTGGGGGATTTTCGGTGTGACCTCATCTTAGTCAAGAAGCTGGCATGGTTAACTTCTCGATTGGAGCAGTCAATCCACCACCACTGGGCAAGAAAGCGGCACTTAAACATATTTTATTGTACTGCCAAAGACCGGTTTCTGATTTGAAATAAGCCCCGTGTGGTCACGAGAAACCAGTGGGAGAGCATCCGTTTCTCACTGTAAATACTGCAGCTCTGTGCTCAGGGGAAGCGTTTGTGGGATTAGTAGCCGAACACCACCAGATAGACGTTCGTGACTCTTCCCTATCTAAGAGAACTGTTCGCAAGTGTTTCCAGTTCAAAGATTACTACAGTGAAGGGCAATGAAGACCCCCTAGGCTCCGACAAGTCCTCAGATGCCAACTGGAGCAATAATGCAGCACCTTTGTTAGCTGGGCAGTGGCTCACCTTTTTCGGCACCAGGAGCTTGGGCAGGGGCTTGCAGGAGGTCAGAATGAGGCTCCCCAGCAACAAAGAATAAAAACAGAGAGCCGGGCCGTGGGGAGGCCGGTATTGAACCTCCCTGTGCCTCCTTGGCCCTGGCCCCCTGCGGGGTCTCCGTGACTACTCCGCCTCTGCTCCCCTGACACCGCCACGCTCCCCGCTCCCCAGTACCGAGGGCTTCAAAGCCAGGCCCTGACCCGCGCCCGCCTCCGCTGGGCCTCTGCTGGATACAGGCAGCCAGGGCTTCCTTTGAAGCCACTTATCTCAAATTACTGGTTCCAAACAGACACGACATGAAAACCAAAAAACTTGTAGGTTTTGTCTATTCTGTTCATTTTTTTAAATGTGTCTGGGGTTTCAGAAACTAGTATGCTTTTTGGTTTTGAAAATGCTAACTGAAAGTATGACCCAGTCTTTGAAAGTCATAGCTTCCAGTTGCTGTAAAACCAATGTCCCTCGTCCTCTCGGGAAGCTGAGGCTGGTGGCAGAGGATTGTCACCAGGAAAGGCCACTGGAATGTCAGGGGAGACGTTGCTTTCACTGACATTCAAGAGACAAATTTGTAACTTGGGAACATAGCCATGTTGCTTTGGATGTAAGGAAATCATTTCTTTAACAAAGCCATAAACAAACTAGAGCTAGAACCTAGAGCTTGTGTGTAAGGCCGAAACTCCCACCTTTGTGCATTACACAAGGACTCGATACTACATTTGTACAGGTAGAAAATGATGCGCGATGCGCATTTGTAAGTTAAGAGGTAAACACTACATAATACCTAATAACGCCTGTATACAACACTGTTCCAAACAAAGTCCATTTAACGTGTTGCATAATTTACAATGCTGTTTTAAATTTAGAAAACATAATGGTAGACACCAAACTTCAAAAGTCAAAGAAGTAGCTAAATCAACGTATCGTTCTCCATGAGTTTTTCATTTCCCATCCGTTGAGAGGAGGGCATTACTACGTAAGGAATCAGAAAAAAAAGCTTAGGAATAAGTAATAAAATATACAATTCATAGAATTAATGGAAGTTTAATATCATTTCCAACAAAAATTTTGGATATTTTCGAGGTAAGAATGCAAATTCATGCCAGCTAAAGAAATGAATGTGAAAAATAGAAATAAGAATGGACCATGTTTTCCCTGAAGAGACGCCACTTATGAAATTCTGGATAGAGGTTGTTGTTCCAGCTAAAAAGCCACAGTCTACGCAGTTAAAAACACCTTTCCTCCTGGCTGTTCAATACCATATTGCTGCTGCATGTTTTTACTCAATTATTTACTTGTCAATAAACTTGGCAGGTACCCTTTAAACACAGCCGAGCTAGAATGATTTAGACTGTTGCACTGACCGCCGGCCAGGGCTGAGGAAGCTGAAATAATGATGCAGAGAGTCTGCAGAGTTATGAGGCAGGTTCACATCTTCAGCCTAACCCAAAGCTCACAAGTAAATTATTTTTGAATGGTTATTTGGCCCAAATACAGAATGACGCGAATCTTAATTAAATCTCACTATACCAACTAAAATAGTTTATCACTTACCTGCAAAATATTTGTCAGCTTCTTGAAGTCCATGAGTCGATTCTTGAGTGCCCTTGCCACGGAAAAGTCCATAGGTGAGGAAAACGGTACCCTTTGAGACAGAGTCTTTGAACGCAATCGTGCTGGTGACCCAAGCTTGAGTCCCAAGAACAGAGCAAATCACGAGGAAAGCCCCCAGGCTTGTGAAAAAGCTTGACAAGAACATCAATGTTTTCTTTGTTGTAGGCATTTTCTCAGGAAAATCAGTTCCCCAGGGCAAAAGCACAAAGATCTTATAATATTTGGGGGCCTTATCATTTGGAGTCCAGTGTTCAGAAATGCAGTCTAACACTTCATTGTAAAATACAACACCTTGCCCTTCATAAGGAAGGGATATGCTCATGAACACTGAACTATGAACATGGTCATAAAGTTTTACAGTGGCTGAACTTTGGTCCAGAGTGAGGGGTTGCTATGGTTACAGCCAACCGGCATGAACAAGAGGTAGGCATGGTTTTTCCAAGGACTTCCTCAATCACACATTAATTTATAACCCTTTGTCACGTGCCACGGAAGCAAGGTTAGCCTACCATGTCAGGACAGGACTAGAATTCCTAAATAAGAAGGGAGCGGAGGATATGTACCCCAAAATGTTGCTGATTCTAGCAGGCAACAACACAAAGCCCCGACTCCTTCAAGAACAGCTTCACTGGTTAGTGATTTGACCTTCACAGCTGTTCCCAAGGGGGCTCTAAGAAGGGTGAGCCTTTGCCAGAGGTACCGTAGGGGAAAGAGAAAAGTTTATACCTCCTTATCTTTAATACTTCCTTACTACTAAACATTTTCTCTTTTAAATTAGATCATATTTGTATAATATTTAAATTATAACTTGAGAGGTTTCATCTTCATCGATTTTTAGTACTCTGATGAAAGTGGTTTTGACCATCTTGCTTTTGGTCTTTATGCCTGTATCCTCTTCTATTGAGTGCTTAATCGTTTATAAATGGTCATTTCTGGCCCTCAGAAAAACTCCCCCACTTGGCTAACGGATCATTTCTCGAGATAATAAACAGACATTCACAACACATTTTGCATTCCTCTTTTTATCTTATTCTTTGATTATAAAGTAATATAGTATGTGCATATTGGCACCCTGTACTTCTCTCGGCTAGCACCTAACTTATTTGTGCAGTTAGCCAATTGTCTTTCCTGTTAGAGTAACGCGGTGATGTGCTCCCAGAGGTGGACAGCTGGACCCCAGGGGCTGCCAAAGAGCTGGCACAAAGGAGACACTCAGTAAACACGTGCTGGATGAGTTATTAGAGATATATACACACGTACTCCACTATTGTGGATTTTCATGCTGTTTCAATTTTTAAATTACGATGAAAAAGAACAATGCATGAACATCCTTATGCACATTTTTTTGTCCATATCTGTGATTATTTTCTTGCTTAGATTTCTGCAAGTAAGTCAAAGTATGTGAATACCTTTTGCTGAAGCTGTTGCTATGCATTGCTCAGGCACTCGTTAGAAAAAGTACCAATTTACCCACCATTCCCTTAACACAATGAGCGTGCACACTTTATACATCCTCACAACATTGTACAGTATTGTGTACTGATATTTTTTCCATTTTAGTCCATTTATTTTGACCACATTTTTAAGGGGTATGACAGAATTTGAGTAGTTTTTCCTTCTGGCCCTTTTCCCAGAGTGAAAATAATTTTGTATCATGATACAAATATTATATATGCCCATTACAAAAAAGTTTTCAAATGGAACTGAAAAAGAATAAAGAAGAAAGTAAATATAGGAAACAATTCACCCTGGAAGACGTAATTTTGTTCATAGTTGGGCAAAGTCTTTCATACCCGTATCTTTATGCCCATATGCCTTAGTCCATTTTCTGTTGCTACAACTGAATAACTGAGACTGGGTAACTTAAAAAGGAAAGGAATTTATTTCTTACAGTTTTGGAGGCTGGGAAGTCCAAGGTCAAGGGCTGGCATCTGGTGAGGGCCTTCTTTCTAGCGGGGACTCTCTGCAGAGGCCCAAGGCAGTGCAGGACATGGGATGGTGAGTGTGCTGACCATGCTAACTCAGGTCTCTCGCCCTCTTCTTATAAAACCACTAGTCCCGCTCCCAAGGTAGCCCATTGATCCATTATTAGTCCATGAGTAGATTAATCCATTCATGGGCCCTGCCTCTCCATACTGCCACATTGAAACTCATCCACGTGAGTTTCAGAGGGGACAACCACTCAAGCCATAGCACCATTTATATCAAAATTGAGTCCTACTGCCTGCTCTATTTTATTCTCTGCCTTTTAAAAATCTGAACAATTTGCCATGGCACTCCTTTCATGTCAATAAATTATGTTTATCATTATACAAAGTAAACACTGTTTATACAAATCCTTTTTGGTGGACATTGGGGTTGTTTCCAGCTTTTCACTGCTGTACCCATAACGTGGTGCTAGTCCTTATATGTTCAATGTTGTTAACCTTTCTAGGTGTTCCCTTGAGTTACAGTCTTAGAAGGAGAATTGTTGAGTCACCAGATACGTGCACACCAGCAGAAAGTTTGTCCCGATTTAGATTTCTACCAACGGCCCTTTGCGGTAGAGTCCTCAATGTTCACGGCATCCCCCACGGAGCATTTTAATCATTTACAAGCTGAGAGGCAAAAACTAGCTGGTTGGCGTCACTTTTTTTATAGTCATTGAGGGTTAACTTATTTTAATATGCTTATTACCAATGTGTATTTTTATTGGCACAAGTTTTCCACTTACAATGTTGATTTATTTATTATACAGACTTTTTTCCTCTTAGGATTTTTTTGTATAGTAAGGATATTAAGCCTTTGTTAGTTCTGCATATGTGTGTGTGTGTGTGTGTGTGTGTATTTATTTATATACATTCATTTTATTTGCATTTCCCTCATACTTATGCTTTTTTACATATGTGCAGATTTTTTTGCTGACTCAAGTTAAAAATATCTATGTAATCAAATATTCCATTCATATACTTTTATACTTTCTGCATCTGGTATCCCAACTCCTTAGTTATTAAGGCTATTTACATATAAAAAGCACCTTAAATTTGTGTAAAACAGAAAAGTGACACATCTTATAAGGATACAGGGTTATCTCACAGTACCCAAGGAGAGGTGACAGTGAGAATTCAAGAAGTTACCAGAACTAGAGATTTCTATTTTCTTCTCTGCTGCTTTCTTTATATCTGTTTCATTCTCCTGGGTTTTTTCTAATATTAAATTTTGTTTTTACTGCTATTCTATTGTTGTCCTTTATTTTGTTTTCCATTTTCTAATTTTATTAAATAAATATTTTATTTCCTTAATTATTTTGTTTTTGCATTAGTGATAAAATTATTTAAAATCACGAATTTTCCTTTCAATATAGCTTTGGCCAGGTCCCATAGGTTTTTATACATAGTCTTTAAAATGGCATTTAACAGCTTAAAATTGCAATTTTTGTTTTGTCTTTGTTGATGACAAAGTTTGTAAACTAATTATATGATAGCATTATTTATACTTTTGTTATTTATTCCTAGTTTTCTGCAATTTTGATCAAAGGATGTGGTCTTAAAATATCCACTCTTTGGATTTTATTTATGTTTTCTTTATAATCAACTTATAATCAATGTTTATAGATGTTTACAATGTTTTATGTCACTCTATGCTATTCCATTTAATGGATTTATTTATATCATCATTTATTTAACAATGTTTCATTTTGGCCATTTTGGGTAATATTAAATTTTTTGCTTGTATAAACTTGCCTGAATATAGATTATTAATTAGAGCCTTAGGATAAATCCCATGAGAAGAATTGGTGGTTCAGAGAGATATTTGTAGATTTTTGATGCCAATTGCAAATTGGCTTCCAAACTGGCCTCCAAATTATAATCCCACCACCCATGTATGAGAAAGCTATAGTTCTAGAAAATGTTGTCTATTAGGTTTTTAAATTGAGGTGATTTTTATAGGTAATATTGCTTTCAGTTACAATTCTGTGATCTGCTTTTCTCTCACTATAGTTTTGACTTTCCTAGAATTTCATAGAAACGGTATATTACAGTAAATACTCTTCTATATCTGGCTTTTTTTTTAGATTCATCTAGATAACAAATTTGTCCATTCAGCAGTTGATGGACATTTTGGTAGATTCGAGACATATAAATATATTATATTATATTATATTAATTATGAATAAAGCTGTTATGAACATTTGAGTACAAATCTTTGTGTGGATATATGATTTCTTTTCTCTTGGATAAATAAAAAGGAAAGAAATTACTGGGACATGGTAAATATATATTTAACTTTATAAGAAACTGACACGTTGTTTTCCAAAGTGGCTGTACCAAGGTGTGTTCCCACAAGCAATGTATGATAGTTTCAGCTGCTCTGTGTCCTCTCCACTACTTACTATCATCCGTCCTTCAAAATTTGGCATAGTAATGAGCTCTTAGTGGTATCTCGCTGTGGTTTTGATTTGCGTTTTGCTGATATTAATGATGTAGGACTTTTTTTTACGTGTGTTTGCCATTTATGTATTTTCTTTGATGAACTGTTTATGTCTTCTGTCCATTTTCTTGAATTGATTTGTCTTCTTTTTGTAGCCTCGTAAGAATTTCTTTATATTGTATATTCTAGATGCAATATTTATTAGATATATATGTTTGGCAACTATGTTTTCCCAGTCTCTGGCTTGCTATTTTATTTTCTTAACAGTATCTTTTGAATAGTAAAATTTTTAAATTTGGCAAAGTCTAACTTACTAATCTTTTCATTTTGTGGATTATCCTTTAAGTGTCATTTAAGAAATCTTTGCCTAACCCAAGATCACAAAGATTTTTTTTCTCCTATGTTTTCTTCTAGAAGTTTTATAATTTTTGCTCATATATATAAGACTATGGTCTATTTCAAGTTTAATTTCTGTACCTGCGATAAGGTGAGGGCTGAGGTTCATTTGTCTCCATGAGGCTAGGCCATTGTTCAGGCTTGATTTCTTGAATTGCCTTGGCATCTTTGTTGAAAATCAGATGACCACATTTGTGTGAGTCCCTTTCTGGATTCTTTATTACAAGGTCTTTCTTCGCAGCCCTGTGTAAGCTCCAGGAATTGTTTGTGGCACTGTTTTTAGGTGGCTCTCTTCCTGGCTTCAGTAGCTTCCTCTCATGTGCACGCATCAGTCTCATCCAGAGATTCGGGGGACCCCTCTGCAGACCCGTAGAGCTTGCCTCTGCAGCTCTCTCCTCTCCAGCACTCACCATTGGTTCCAGGCACGTTGACCGCCCAAGCCCTGGACTCTGTCTCTCTGACTTCAGAAGACCACTGGGTCCTTTCTGGTTTCTCCTTGTACACCACAGCCTGGAAACTCCCCCCTTGGAAACTCCCTGGGGCAACTGTCTGTCTCACCTCATTTGTTTCTCTTCTCTCAGGAATAACAGCCCTGAAGACTGTAGGGCCAACCTGGCCCCTCTCCTCCACCACAGTCGGAGGAGGAAGTCAGTCTCGACTCCGGAATGACCACGTGGCTGCCACACTTTCTTTCCCTCAGAATTTCGTACCTGCTGCTATATTGTCTTGTTGCACTGAATGTTGCTGTGGAAGAGTCTGAGGCCAGCTTTACTTTTTCTCTCTGTATGTGCCTAACTTACTCGGATAGCATGGTTACAAGAGTCCTTATTTGTGAAGTACAGTCATTTAACTGGCATATATTTTGTTTAGATTGCTCTGCATCAATTTTTTTCTCCTTTCACACAGTGTGTCTTTTCAATCTGCATATTGAGTTTATTGCAGATAAATTTTTCTGTGTCATATTTCTCATTTTAAATTTTTTTGTAGAGATAGGGTCTTGCTATGTTGCCCAGGCTGGTCTTGAACTCCTGGCTTCAAGTGATCCTCCCACAGTGGCCTTCCGAAGTGCTGGGATTACAGGTGTGAATGACCATGCCTGGCCCAACTGTGCCACATTTCTAAACTGTGTGTTCCACTTGTTGAAATCGTACCTGCAGGCGCACCAGTTATTCTTGTGTTGGGCTACCTTTGACCTCCATAACCACCATCTTCTCTCTAACTGCTTTATTCTCTTTATGTTTTTCCTGTGTATTCACTGTGACTTTCTTCCATAAGCCTAGCTCATTTTCAGCCAAAACTTTTTCTAATTTTTGTATAAAATCTGGAATTGTGTGGTTTGGAGTCCCAATTTGTTTCCTTTACTCTGAAGTTTCCTTTCATCTCATCTCTGTTGTTTTGTTATCTCATTATTAATCCCTTGTTTCATTGAATCTTTTTTATAATAAATTCTTACGAAGCATAATACTTGTGGAGAAAACTGCCTCTGCTGCTCGTTGGATTAGGTGTTTGTCCAGCCCGAAGAGTGTTTACTCTTTCCTTCTGCTGTGTGTTGGCACAGGTCCCCTACCATTTCTTTCCATTGTGTTCATGCTTAATGTGGGCAGTTCTGCCCAGCCTTTGGTTTGCACATTATCAGCGAGTCCCCCCAACATCCTTCTTACCATATCTTGGCCCACTTTATCTTCGCTTCTCTACACATCAGTCTTTGGCTCGATGGTTTTGTATCACTTTTTTCCCCTAAATGCATTGAGGAGGGAAAAAAGTACACAGAGCTTTGACGAAACACCTAAGTCAAATTGTCTGAAGCTCAGAGCAGTTTGGGGTAAGGGTAAACCTCATGCCTAACTTGATGCAGGGCCTCAAAGAAGGTCACCAGGACCTAATTTTGCTTTCTCTTCATCTTTCGGTTGTGTTTCTCTTGGATCTGTTCCCTAGTTCGTAGACTTCCATTCTTGTTCAGAACTTTTATCCTCTCGAATCGGAAATATCTCGGTGTTTTATTCACTCTAATGCTGCCACACGCCCACAGACCAAGAGCTGGGCGGAGGGCCGGGAGAAGTCTTGTACTTCAGATTCATTCCGAGCTTGGGGAGGTGGAGCTGGAGATCTTGCTTCCGTCAGCTCCGGGCTGGTTAGCACAGCCATGCAGCTAAGAGTCTTTACCTACTAGGCTTGGTAATGTCACGTCACAGGGCGTGATGATGGGGACGGTCTCTCCCCTCTGTCAGAAGCAGGAGGAGGCCTGGGCCTCTGCCCAGCACAGGAACTGCGTGACGGGTGGGCAAGGGCAGACCAGCACTGGGTGGGGGGGGGCAGAAGGAACTCCGCTGCAGGAGAGAGCAGTCTGGAACAGGAAGCCCTCACAGACAGGGAGAGAGCAAGTCCAAAATGAGGGGCAAAGCTCACTACCAGTGGCAGGGAGGTGGCTTTGGTTTAGGGCTCCCCGCGACTCGGTCATTTCAGGACCCCTGCTGCAAATTTTGCCATATATGACTACCTTCTCTAATATTATTTCCTTACTAATTTTCTCTAAATTAATTTTTTATAAATTAGCTTGACCATGACTCTATCTATCCCTATTAGTTTAGTTGTAGTAAAGTCTCGAATAGTGTATCAATAATGTTTTTCTAATATACATGAAAATAAATATACAATTCATATGCGAAATAAGAAACGACCATCCTTGTACTATCTGCAATCGTCTCTGACATTTCCCCTCGTTACCACCACGAATGGACCCTTCCTTTGGAAAACGCTAGAAGGGCTGACATGAAGAAGGAAAATGACCTTCCGCGTTGCCAGGATGCACTGGAGGAAACTGTTACCTTTTTTCTTTTTTACTGCAATTCGAGGCTTATTTCTTCTTCTACTTATCATGAGGGTTATTAAACATCGGCGATTTTTTAAAAAAATAATTACAAATGTGCACCTTACAGCACATGGAGCTCTAGATTATATAATAGGATTTATTTTAATACTTCAAATGATTAATTCATGTACATTTATGCTTTGATTATAAAATGTGTATAGTTTATATGTACTTTAGGATCATTTTAATAAAAAGATTACCTTGAGATGATCATACTTTCCCATGAAAGAGACAATGTTTTTATGTACATAAAAACCATTCTTAACACTACAACGCTTTAGGAAATTCAACATTTAAAAACTAAATGTCCATCATGCTTCAATAACTGATAAGAAATAGGTATCGATATCTTATTTCCTGAAAAAGTTTCCTTACAATCTTGGTGCTGCATTGTATATCTCATTACCAAATTTTTCCTCGATTCCTAGAAAAACTGAATATATGTACATACAGGGTAAAAACTAGATGAATAATAAATCATCTCATAAGTGATAATGTTCTGTGGATTACGGACACTAATTTCATGGTGAGAAATAAAGAAATTAAGTCATTTCATTCTGCCAGCAATCTGTTGAAGGCCTTATAGTTTCTCACACTAGTTTAGGAAAAAATAGACTTTTACCAAAGTGTAGATAAATATTTCTGAGAGCCCTGTGATTTTCGAGTGAAGAATACAAGAGTATCCTATGCATCATGAAATCATCTGAAACAGATCATGGAAGGCACTGAATTATTTTATTATTTGGTCTTCCAGTGCTAACAACTTTAATTTCTACACTTCAGTTTATGTAATCGATTGAATCAATTAATTTTTCTCAATCATATAAGAAGAGACACAGTGAATATATTTCCCACTGTGAGTAGAATGGCCACCTGCCCTCAGGCTTATGCATGTGGTAACGTGGTAACTTGTCTCCGAAACACTCACATGCACATGCACACGTGGTATGTTGCTCACCTGTACCCAGTGGTCAAGAATTTGATATTCACTCATACTCTCATATGTGTGAAATGACATATGAACAAGGCTCTTCCCCACAGCATTCTGTATTAGAAAACAATTGGGAATAATCTTAGTGGCCTACGACAATAGCAGAGTTAGCATGTTTTGATGCTTTCACATACTGACTTCAGTGGCTGAAACAAATGAAGAAGCTTTCTAAGTACTAGCATGGAAAAATACCCATATACTAAAATCTAGGTATCAGAAAATTCATATGTCTATACATTTGCAAATGTCTGAGAGTCCTCAGGAAGGACTGAGGAGAAACCAGGAACTAACTTTGTCTCAGGAGAGGAGAAGTGATGGGGAAACAAAAGGTAAGCAAGACCTTAATTTTTCATTGTTTCCTTTTTTGAACCTTTTGCATTTTGAAAGCCATGCATATGTGTTCTCTACTTTTTTTTTTAAAGTATAATGTTAACTGCCACTCAAATAACATAACTATATAACTCTGCTATACACACGAATTGCAGTTCCAAACACTACCTAACACACAATCTGAGTCGCTACTTATATGTGTAATGTACACCATTAATTCATTTATTCAAAAATCACTTACTCAGTGCCACTTAAGGAGCTTGCTAGATGCTGAAGTTGCAGAAATGACTGAGACTCAGCCTCTTCTCTGGGGAAGGGAGAAAGATAATTACAAAACAATGAAATAACTATTTAAAATAAAGGTGTAAATCCCGTCACAACATGACAGAGTGGTGGATGTCATATTTGCTCTCCTACCATTTTACATATATATAAAAACTGGAAAAGCACCCGGAGTAAAGGTTTGTTTTGCCCGTCAGCAGAGGGCTGTGATTCCTGACAGAAAGGAAATGCACGAGGTGAGCACACACAGCCCGGCTTTCTGCCCAGGGAAGCTTTCTAAATCGCAGTGCGAGAAATAAAGCCCAAACAAGCACAGCTCTGTTTCTGAGTGGAGGAACAGAAATCAAAGTTAATGGCTCCTGGAGAGGCTGGAATGTGAGGCAGGACACCAAAGCAGAACAACGCTGGGCAGAAAGGGAGCCCTAGAAGTTTGCACGGGACCCCTTAAGTCTTCAATCTGGCGCTAAGCTGTGCGCTAACAGGTTGAGGCTCTCTGAACCCGTCATCAGACATCTGCTGGGGGCCGTGAGCTTCATGGAGACTCCAGAGGTTGTTCTGTGCTGGGAGACAGCAAAGCTCCCATCCGCCAGGGTGGAAAGACCCTGCCAAATTCTGTGGGCATTCGGTCCAAACCCCAAAAAGACTGTCTTACAACTGGACCTGGAGTAGGGTTCTACAGACATATCCTAACAAAGCTAAAACTCATCTAGTCTCTCAAGAATCTTGCATCCAACAACGACAAGAAATTACAAACAATAAAGAAAAATAAACACGCAAAGGAGCAGGGAAATGATCAGGAACAAAACAGTCACTGGATGCACCCTCAGAGATGACGCGCATGTTAAAATCAGCAGGCAAAACACTTAGAAGTGTCATTATAAATATATCGAAGGGTTTAAAAGAACAGATGAATATAATGAGTAAATGTGGGGACCTCTTCAAAAAAATAAAAATTAGTTTTCAAATACCCAAATGAAAATTCTATGACCTAAGAACACAATATCTGAAATGAAAAATTCACAGGAGGGACTTGGAACAATATTAAACACTGCAGAAGAAAAGATCAGTCAATTTAAATACGTATTAGTAGAAACTATCCAAACCGAAACACACAGAGTGAAAAATTCTTAAAATGCAAAAAGCATCAGTGACCTGTGGGACAATGTTAGGAAATATTGTGGGCGTATAACTGGAGTCCCAGAAATAGGGGACGGGGGAAAACATTTTTGAAGAAATAATGGCTGAAAATTTTCCAAATTTGATGAAAACTATAAATTTATAAACCAAGAAGCTCAAGTAATCCCAAGAAGAACAGACATAAAGAAAACTGCACCAAGAAACATTTTAATCAAATTTCTAAAAAGCAATGGTAAGGAAAACATTTTAAAATCAATTAGAGGACAAAGATACACCAGGCTACCTAAACTACTGACACAGACAATAAAAGATGGATCTCAGAAAGGTTTAGCTGCGTGAAAAGAAACTAGAAATAACATACTTTGAAATCCCTTTGTATGAATCACAGATCAGGCAAAACTACCTACTGTAATGGACACCAGAACAACGGTTGTCTTTGGCAGGAGTTGGGGGACTTTTCGGGAAGGGATATGAAGGAACTTTCTAGAATGACGGAAATGTTCAGTATCTTGAGGGGGCATGCACTTCACTAGTTTATGCACTTGACTTTATACATTGAACAGATCCTTCAGATCTATACAATACACGTCTATTATTCATCAACGAAAAGCAATCCAAGACAAAAAAATTAAAAGGTCATCAGGATGTTGAGGAGGGTGCAACTATCCTCTTTTCTGGGTAAGTAGAGGCATGTTCCAGCAGAGGGCCTGTCCTCTGGATTTCAGTGGGTCGTAACTGGGAATACTTGGGCATGACTTGGAAAAACAGGAGGAGGAGAGAGAATAGTTGTTGGGTGATGTAAAAATAGTAAGTTCTGGACTGTTAGAGTTGTTCGTTCTGGTACATTCAAGGTGTCAGAATAACCATGCTGACTCCCTCCTTGTGCAGACGGGTCCTGAACAAAATCATGAAGGACACTGGTGCTTGCCCTGCCTTATGGCCAAATCACCAAGACCTGATTTCTGGCTGCCGAAGTTGGATAATTTTATGTTAGTCATTCTCTGTAATGTTTAAAAGCAAATTCTTTGCTTTCCACACACTGATTTTGCCTGTTTTGGGCCTTTCTGGGGAGCATTTCTGGCCTCGGCATTTTAATTTTAATTGACATCTACTGAGCCCTTTGAGCGTGATGAGCATTATCTGAGTTTCTGCAGAGAAATCCAAAGGCTGGGTCCTCGGGTAAGATGGGGACAAAACGCAGAAGGACAGTTAGCGTCGCAGTCACAGGAACACTGCCCGAGCTGCGTCTCAGAGGAAGGGGCTATGCCGGGTGTCGGCAGGTGTCCTCAGGTGTCGGCTGGGCCTGAGACGGCCAGTGTGTCAGCCCCAGCGAGTGGACGAGGGAGCTGTGGACTTAAGAAGGGTCCTAGGATAGTACGGCAGTGAGAGCTGCTCAGGACAGCCAGAGGTGGGGAGCTCCTTGGAGCCAATGAGGATGAGGATGGGGAATTGAGCCCAAGAGGGGTGAAACAAAGACGGCAAAGAAGGACGAAGGGCTTCCGTGTGGGAATCAACACAGCCCACGCTTGCCTGTGACAACGACAAATGTCTGCAGACTTTAGAAGAAGTTGAGAGATATTGCTTAATCCCTAAAAGAATCTTTGGGGTCCAACAGAGAGGATATCGCTGGGAGAGAGGAGCCATCTGCCTCCCCATCCTGTTCCTAGGGCTGTTCACTCTCCAACAGCAGATGTCTGACAAAGGCAGCTCGTTTTTTCTTCGGAGATCACAGTCTCTGCCTGCCCGGCTCTGCAGTGTTAACAAGCACAGCCATGCTTATCAGAGCTTTGAAATTATCGCCTTCGTGTACAGAAGCCGGGCTCTGCAGGCCATGACAGCAGGAAAACCCAACGCTCGGTGACGTCACTGGGCTACCTGGCCCCGCCCCAACCTGGCTGTTCCTTGGGGGCTCGCTCAGGAGGGAGCCGCCCATCGCTGGGCTCCTGGGTGACAAGGCTGCCTGCTGCTGCCTGCTGGGGCCCATCCTCCTCTCCTCTGCCAGCCCGATGCCTTCACGGAGCACCTCCTGGCCAGCAGGGTTGCCTCAGGAGCTCAAGGCAGAGAAGTATGGAGACAGACAAACAGAGCCTGGGCTGCTGGAGCTTACAGCCCTGGGACGGGGGAGAGGGGGATGCCAGGCGAGTAAATAAACCCATAAGCAATCCCAAACCGTGATGGGGGCTGTAGACGAGAGCGGCAGAGGGGAGGGGTGCAGGGTGATGGTCCAGAGGCCACAGTCAGTAAGAGGCAGCCAGGTGCACAGGTTGGAAGAGCTCCCAGCAGGAAGGAGCTTGGCTCTGGCACTGAGAGGAGGACACAGGGTGGGAGCAGAGCGAACAGGGGTGAGGGGCCCAGAGCAGCGGGGGAGTCAGGCAGAGCCTCCCGGGAGTTCAGGTTTTACTCTGAATGAAGGCTTTGAAGCAGGGGGCTGGCAGGACCGGTTTACACTTCGTAAGGGCGCCTGATGATGTGCGAGGAATGGATCCTCTTGAGTGGGTCTGAAGTTGGGGGGCCACTCAGGCACCCGAGAGGCAGAGGCAGTGAGAGGAGAGAAGGGGGAGCATTTGAAGTGCACAGAGAAGCCAGACGGGAAATGGACTTGGAGAGCCACTGGAGGGGGCAGTGGGGGTGGGCACAGGGCCCGCCGTGGAGAAACTGAGTAAGAGCGAGAGTCAGGGCTGGGACGCAGAGGACAGCCCGGCCGCAGCAGGAGGAGAGGCGCGGGTCATGCGCACACGGATGGGGTGTAAAGCTCCGGGGTTGACAAGGCCCCCTGCCCCCACAGGGTATGGGCAGGGCAGGGGAGGCAGAGCTCACGCTCCCCACTTGCTTCACAGCCCTTTGCCCCCCGGGGAGGGGAGCTACACTGGGGCAGGTCACCTGTGGATGCTCAGCCGGGGGGGGGGGGGGCCCACCGCTCCGCAGACTTCGGAGTCTGTAGCTCTGTCTGGAACAGGCCCCAAAGGTCCTAAGAGTTGGCCGCCAGCTGTTAATGCAAGGTGGGGTGACACGCCCTAAGTCCACTTCCTCACCATTCCCTCACAAGCCTACCGTAGAGGGCAGCATCCCTCCGGAGGGCTGGGCCCTGGCCCTCGCCAGAGGGCAGGCACAAAGGTTCAGAACCAGACGTGGCGTCCTTTCTTCCCCGCCAGTGCAATTTCCTGTTCGCTGAAGACTCCCTAAATAGTTTAAATGAATCACCTGGAAAGAAGTCGCCTGGGACAGCAGGCCCAGACCTCTCCCATGATGCTCCTCTTCCTCTTCTTGATGTGTGCTTAATTTTGCCAGGTGTTGCTGTGGTGACAAGTAAACCCTCTTCAACACCCACCAAGCAGGGATCCTCGCCCCCTCTTTCCAGAGGAGGCCACCAAGCTCTGGGACTTCACACCTCTCCTGGCTTCTTCAAACCAGAAGTGGTTTGGGTGCCCTGCGCTTCCCGCTTCCCCGCACCGGCTGTAATGCCCAGAGCTGTCCCCAGCCAGGCCACTTCCTGGTGTACAGGGCCCAGGCCAGATAGGAGGGGCCTTCCCTTTTCTTTCCCGGTGGTAAGATGCCTGTCACACCTTGACACCCTCCATACGCACCTGGGCCAGGCAGAGGGCCCGGCCCAGGGGCTTTCTGGAAGGAGCAGGAGCCTTGAGTAAGAGGACCCCCAGGGTGCCTGGGTGCTCCAGGGCCTCAGGGCCATCCCCTCCGGGCCGGGCCGCACCCCAAGAGGGGCGGGCGCCCTGGGTGCGCTCCCCGCGCCGGGCACCAGGCGTCGCCCCGGCTCCTCGCAGCGCCGGGCCCCCGCCCCCGCCGCGGAGCCGGAGCCTGAGCCGAGCCGAGCCGGGAGGCGGCGGGACCGGCCAGCGGGCAAATTTCCTGCTCTGCTGCGGACGGCGGGCGGCAGGAGCGGCGCACGCGGCGCCAGGACCCCGCTGCCTCCGCGCGTCCCCGACCCTCCTCCGCGCCCGGCGGAGACCGCTGGACGCCCCCGAGGGCGGCGGGCGGACACCCAGGAGATGCGGAGCCGCCGCGGCGGCGCGATCGGCGCGACTGGACCGGCCCCCCCGAGGTGAGGGCGCGCGGGTGCGGGCGGGTAGCCGTGCGCCCCGGGGCCCGGGCAGGCCGGGGACGCGGCCTCGGCCGCCGCCGCGGGAGGGAGGGGCTGCGCCGGGTGCCGGGTCCCGAACCGGTCCGGCCGCTCCGGCGGCGCGCCGGTACCGGCGACTGGGGACCGCGCGACTCCGGCCGCCGGCCCGCAGCGCGACCCCTCCCCAGAGTCACCAGCCCAACTTGGCGAGCACACTCCCTCTCGGTAAACAGAAGAAGAGGGTGTCTGCTGGTGGCGACTGCGCGGGGACGGCGACAGGGCGACGAATGTGAAAGCTGGCGAGACAGAGAAAGGCTGCCAGCGGCCGTGTTGGGGCCGCGCACACACAGGGGTTGAGAGCGGAGCCTTTGGAGAAAGTGGCGTCAACTCCGAGAGGGTCGGGGTGCTGGGGATGCTGCCAGGGGCCAGGTCCCCCTGCCTTCTCAGGGAGGGAGGAGGAAGAGGGTGCTGCCGGGGCGCGGAGACGCAGCAGGGAGACCCTGGCAGGTGGGCCAGGTCGGACTGGCCCGATCTGCAGGGTCGGTGACCTGGCAGAGCTCCTGGGACCGGAGGCCTGCGCGGTGCCAATGCTGTGTGCTCCTGGGCACCAGCTGGGGAAGGCTGGGCAACCCACAGGATGGTAAGGCTGAGCCAAGCCAGCTGGAGACCGTGCCGGACCTGACCTAAATTCCTTCCAGGCGTGCAAACCTTTCCAGAAAGGTTAGACAGTTATACTAGCGGAATTATGATACGGATTTGTCTTGAGTTACCACCACTCTCCCGGAGAGTTTCAATCCCTGAAACTCAAGGAAAGAACATGGATCTGTGCTTGTATTTCAGAGTGAATGAGTGTGTAGCAGAGTTGAATGAAAACCAGCAAAGGATGGTCACATGTTCTAAAAATTACCATGTCCATGTCCAGTGGTCTCTGCTCTTGACCCCAGATGCCCCTCGACCGGGGATGTCTGGAGGTCTTTGTGTCCCAAAGGTCGATGAAGTTCTGCCTCTTCAAAGTAAAGACCCATGCCCATTTAAACTGTGTGTGTGGGGGGGTGTCCTCCCAAAACCCGGACACTCAGCCAGAGGAGGGCATGGCAGACGCCTGTGGCTGGGGCAGGCCTCTGACCCCCATGGTCACTCGGCCCTCAGGGTGGGAGCAGAGCTCCATTGTAGGACCAAGGCTGGGGGCTGGGCTTTCCAAACTCAGGCTTGAGGCCTTTGGGGAGCAAAAGGCCAGAGACACAGGCCCAAGAGGTAGGGGCTACCCTCCCAGAGAGAGGGCCTGGCACAACCCCCAGCCCCCAGGTGTGGCCCTGCCCCTGACGGTGACCTTGGGGAAGAAGGTCTTTGTTTATTGGCGTTGGTGATGTCTGCAAATCAGCACCACCCCCTTCCCACCCCAACAGACTTTCCATGTGTGCACGTGAGCTAGGAGCTAGATTTGTCTCTGGAAAAGGCCGGGTTGATGGATGAATCAGATGGTTTTGGGTTTAATAACGTATTCCCTCGTCACCCCCAGCCAAAGCAGCTGAGGGAAGTCGATGATGAGGGAGTTGCTGTCTCCCTGTGATGCTTCCTGGAGCCCCGAGCACGGGGCGTGGGGGTCAGTGAGGATAAAGCAATGTGCTCAAGTCCACAAGCCACACACAGAGGCCACTTCTCACTTCTGTGCGGGGGCGCCTGGCATCCACGGAAACCTGGAAATCTGTGCCCTAAAAAGTGGCTTCCTCCCCGCAAGGCCTACATGCATGCAAATCCTTGACCCTGAGAGGAGATGCAGGTGTGGTAGAGGTGATGGCAGAAGCAGAGGCATCCGTTGGTCAAAATATGCTTCGCCTCCAAACCATGCCTCAGTTGGCCTGCTTTGCTCTGTCTCCACCACCATTATCCTAGTCTGAGTTGCCGCCGTTTATCCAAATCCCCTCCCTCCAGGCCAGAGGCATATTTATAGCCCAGACCACTCCTCTGCAGTTCTCACGCCCACCTGCCCCCTTGACATTGCTCCTGGGTTATCAAATGCCCCCGAACTCACTGTGCCAGAGTCAAACTTGTGATCCCCCTCCCCACCCAACACTTTCCCAGTGTTTTCTTCTCCATCCAATTGCACCCACCTCCACGCTGCTTCAGGAAGACACGCTGGAATGCAGTTTCTGTGAGGACAATATTGTTTCTTCAGTGCCCAGCCAGGTACCTACCTGTTGGACAGGTGAACAAGTGAAGAAGTGAGACCTTCTAGGAGAACATGCGCTGACGTGAGTGCGTTTGTGTATTTTTAGTGGATGTCGGCTGTGGTTGATAGACGGCCACACATCCCTGTTGGTATAGATGGAACTTGAATCACAGAGAGATGAGCGTGGTCCATCCGGGGGTTACCTGGCACGTTCTACCCGCATGACTTCCCAGGGAGGCAGGTCCGGGAGCAGCGAGGCAACACCATCCAAGCTGCCCTCCACTCTTTTGTTGGATCCATCATTTTCATTTACAATGTTTGAGTTACGCTTACAGAGGTTCTGCTGCCAAACCAGAAATGAATATATCCATTAGGACTGGCCTTCTTAATATTTGAATATCACTAAGAAGATAAAATACTGCGTGTGCTAAGATCATCTCTAGTTTTCCTTTTGGCTTTTCTCCTAGAGAACCAATGGCTTGGTACTCCCGGAAGCCCCCGTGCTTTCCAGATTCCAGGCCCTGCTCTCAACCTCCTTCTCTTTATCTCCATCTTAGGGACTCCACCCCATACCTCAAATGCCTCGGTCTCCACAAAGCCTTCCTGCCCCCCTACCTAAGACTAATCTCTCTTACTCTTGGTTCCACAGGAAGTTATTTGTGCCTGTCACAAAGCGATGGACTCTATTTTGATTTCCAGCTCACTTGCTCAAATAGCTCATCTCCTCCGCCAGGCAGTCAGTGCTTTGGGGGCAGCGGGCGTGTCTCTCAGAGCTTGCACATTGGGTTCAGGTGTGGACTCAGATTCCGACAGAGAGAAGAAAAGGAAGCTGGCTTGGTAATCCCCAAACAGGGGTCTCCCAGCCCACGTCTGGCAGCAGTCTCCCTGCTCCCGCTGCTCACCTGGGTCTACGATTAGCAACATTCAACAAAGCCCTATGACTTCAGGTGCCGCTGATGATCTAAAGTCATTGAGTCATTTGGCGAAATGACTCAAAATTCAGGCCTCAGCATTCTCTTCTAGCATGGGAATGGTCATGTCTACTTCACACACTGTTGCAAGGGGGACAAATGGTACACGTAAACCACAAGGCACATGACTGGCACTCAGGAAACTGTAGTTATTATTTCCCTAAAACACCTAGTGCTGTGCATTGCATGCGTTAAGAACCAGCAAAGTTTGAGTGAATAAATGAACCAAGCCAAAGTCTGTATTAATAGATACCTTTTGTTCACCATCCAGATTGGTGAGTCAGATCAGTATGGTGTGACATGCTAGATAACTTTATTTTTTGCCCGATAATCTAAAAGATTATGTAAATTTTGCATGATTAAGTACTTTGATCCCATAATGTTATCACTTACCATAAATGAATCCATTCTTCAACATGCACTGCTGACTCCAGTGTTCGAGTGGTCAATGAGGCAGAAATGCAACTTGCTATGCACATTAACCTGGGCCCTGGCCTGAATTAAAGCAGGCTGGGTGTGAGGTGTTGCAAAAGTGAACCAAACCCAGCACCAAGAAGCAGTGTGGTCTAGAATAAGGTGTATGGAAGCAGAGAGAGAGAGAGAGCGTCTTCTAGACCAGCATGTGAAGCTACGAAGCTATGGGCTGCCCCAGAAACTCTCAGAACCTCATTTTGCTCACCTCCAGAGAGAGGAGCTGCCTGGGGCCATCTCTGAGCCCCGTCTAGCTCCTGCACTTCTGCTGGATTTCGCACCTCCCCACCATGGGTCCAGGAAGGGCTGCTGGCTGTGAACACAGCTAGATTCGAGGCTGGGCTGCCTCCCGTTTCTCTGCTCAGCACTTGGGCCACATCTCTGTCTGCTCTGGGTACCAAACCTAGATAGAGTGAGAATCGACTCACGGGTACATTGAACATGCTGTTATCTTAGTTACTGGCCTCAGACATATCAAAAGTTTATTTTCAAGAGTCACTATTTTATTACTTGCTTTAAATTTTTTTTTTTTTTAATTTTTGCAAAAGCAGAGTGCTGGGTAACATTCTAGATGGTTGGGACTTGAGATCATCAGCCGCACCTGAAGTCATAGGGCTTTGTTGAATGTTGCTAATCCTAGACCCAGGTGGGCAGTGGGGCAGGGGGACTGCTGCCAGACGTGGGCTGGGAGACCCCTGTTTGGGGATTACCAAGCCAGCTTCCTTTTCTTCTGTCTGTTCCCGCTGCTCTTCCCCAAATCACGCCCATCACGCCCCGCCCCCTTGCAGATGTTGCACTCGGGCAGTTTTGATGTGGTCCACAGACTTTGAACTGTCACAGCACCTGGTGGTGTAACCAGAATTGGGGCCCCAGGTCTTTCTTTCAACTATACAAATACTTCAAAGGGGTTGATTAAGCTTATGAAATAAAAATTCTTAATAATATATTCCAGAAAATCAAACATTTTACATTGGTTCCCCCCCAAAAAAGGGACCAAATGAAATAGTTTTAAAGGACGTCTAAAGCGTCTTTCAAATGCTATCAAGAATGTTTAATTAGTCTAGTCCACTACTGTATATTGTATCAAGTAACAAAAAGGGTGGAGAAATCTCTTTTCTCTTCAAAACAACTCTCAGCTCCATCAGGGGGTAGGGAACCATTTAGAGACAAAATGATCCTTTGTTATGTGCTAAAAAGCTATGGAGTGTTTCGGTCAGGTGTTTTGATGTTAGCGTTTATTGGATAAAGAATGAAGAACCGGCAGGAAAACTTGCTGGGACCCAGGTCTGGATGCCGACAACACAAAACTTGCTCCAGTGGAAGGGCTAGTGCGGGAACGACAGTGCTGGGCTGTGAGCTCCCTAGCCGGGTGCGTCACTCTGCCCTCGCTCCCGGGGTGGACGGCTGTCTGCACGACGCCAGGAGCTCCAAGCTCTCCCCGCAGCTGTATGTGAAACGGAGGAATGGATGGATGAAGCGATAAACCCAGGGGCAGCCTGTCCAGGTCACAGTGGAGGATGCCAAGTGCAGGGGGCTCTCCCAGCGTGATTTCGCTCTGCCTGAACTCCAGCAGCAGATCCAAGCGACGGGGGCTTTGTTTTCCATGGGCGGTGACACGGCCTGGGCTCAGAGGAAGGACTCGGTGGGGAGGACGAGGACTGGGATCAGACTGGGGCCGTGGTGCTCAGGCTCTGGGGGAGGCGGGGGTAATGGGGACAATGAGGCTACCAGAGGGGTTGTCGTGAGGGTGGGTGGAGGTGGTGTGTGGAGACCTGGGCAATGCTCACCACACGGCAGTGGGGTCACGCGAGGCCAGGGGTCACTGCACTTGCATCGGAGGCCTGTGCTGATCTGAGCTCTGACTTCTCAGCCACGGTCACTTTGTCCTCAAGGCGAGCCACTCAATTTCTATTCTATAAACGCAGACATAATTTTTGGTTACTAATGTCCTTAAATCCATTTGGACATTTCCAGCTGAACATTAGTCACCGGTTTTTATACTAGCGAGAAAATTAGTTCCATTTTTCCTCTCGGCAGAGATTTTTGAATGTCCTGTCACGTAGCTACTTGATTACAATGTATTATTTTAAATGACCTTTGTACTAAGGCTTTTTATTTTGTCTCTCCCTCCAAAAGGACTCGGCGTTTTTCTGGCTGTGTCTGTACAATAGGGCTTTAATGGGTCTGCCGCGCTCTTCTGCAGACTTGGCCCGGACTCCCTGGCTAACGCACGCGTGTGCTCTGAGGGTTGGGGACGCACCTGCTGAGCGCAGCCCTGACACGGGGAAGCTCCTGTCCTGGCAGGTTCCTGGTTCAACTCCGGGAAGCTCTGGGCTTCCTCTCTTCTCCCCATCAAGGGGGACGGCCTCAGAGGTGGACGCTCGCAGACACAATCTGATGTCCTGGCCCTGGGCTCCCCCCACCCTGCCCCCACTTCACCACCCAGCCTGTTCGAAGTCTTGTCATGGGCTATCGCTTTTCATTTTGCTGTTGGAAACACAGCATCCGTGGAAAGAGACCTGTGAGAAGGCCCATGTCTCCTCGGCGGATGCTAACATTTGAGTCCTGGTGTGGACTCGCTCTCTGTTGCGGGGATTGGGGGTGAAGATACAAGGAGGAGAGGAGGGCAGAGGCTCAGAAGGGACCTTGAGGACACTGGCGGTCAGTTTTTCTTACCCCGCAGTTTTCCCAGGACTGGCTCTACTCTCAGCCATTCCATGCTGGTCCACTTGTTGCAAAGCGCAGTCAACAGCTGGGCTGTTACTGGGATGGGTGGTCTGTGGAGCAGGCCCCATCTCGTGGAGGCAGGTCAGTCCTCCCTACAGAGTGCTGCAGCCCGGTTTCCGGATCCCAGAGAGACCTGCCAGTGAATGCAACTGGAGGTTGGTGTTCAGCACAGAACACTTCCTACAGATGTCGGTGTTTCTTTCTAAATCTTTCCTTTCTTCAGGGCACTTTCCCACTGTTCTACAAATAGGAGTGGGGAGAGACAGAGAGAGTTTCTTAGATGCTGAGCTTTTATCTTCCAACACTTGTCAGCTGAGGAGGCCTGTGTATTCCCTTTCAACCTGGAATGTGAGCCCTGTGTCCTGGGCACATGTGGGCAGAAGATAAGGACCAGGGCATGACCCTGGACAATTTCACACTGGAGTGGCATATCCTTATGCCAGGGCATGGAGCTAATAGTCAGACTCAAACGCTCTGAATCTATGAAGCAGAGGCTCTCTTGCAATTACTTGGGGGGTGGGGGTGGAGATCAGTATAAATTAATAAAAAGCCAGAATATTTGTGGGTTTTTATTATTAATACATTCAAGGATTTACAGCAACTCAATCTGGGCCAACAAAATGTTGCTTAAGGTGCTTTCTTTAATGTATTGAAAGTGTGTAAATGCTTTGCCAAAGAGAATAAAATATTTTAGCATCTTAAATATGTAAAAATAAAACCTCTTTACAATCTTAGCTGCACTACGAAGTTTACTAATCAAAAAGAAACTTCAGTTTCCAGCCACATTGTTTCAAATAATCTCAAAACTTGCATTGCTACTAGTAAAATTATTCCTTGTTTTTAACACTTTTTTCAGTGTATGATTTTTCTGACTCTGAACAGTAACCTTAGTTTCGTAAACAGCTAAACATTTAAGTAGTGGACGAAAGAATATTCTGAAACAGTAACTTCGTCCTTAATTTTGAACTGCTGTTGACTCAGCATCCTCCTTTTCTAAGCTAGAAGCAGCAGTTTATTAAGTGCATCAGTAATTGAATAAATTACTTTTTGCCAACATTGCAAACATCAGCTAAAGTTCAGTCATCTATTGGAGATGTTATCAGTCTGTCCATTTATATTCCTTTGAGCAAAGTCCTGATTCTGGCCCAATGTAATGTGAAAATGCAAGAACCAGAAATTTAATAACTTTGTACTATGTTGTGCCAAGCTAGGCCTATTCTTAGTGAGCCAATAATATTCTTTCAAAGAATATTTCTTGGTTTTCATCAAATGTGAGTAGTATTTAAGCATCTGTAAGATCATTTAGAAGGTACAAGGGGACGTGTTAAACTTTTATTCAGTACCTACAGTATACGGATGCTGCCCAACTTACAATGGTTGGATTAATAATTTTTCAACTTTAAGATGGGTTTATTGGGTATTGAATGCATTTACTTACGATGGCTTTATCAGGATGTAGCCTCATTGTAAGTCTGGGAACATCTGTATATTGTGCCTAGCAATGAAGTTGAAAAAAGAAGGCATGACACCTGTCTTGTGGTTGCTGCATGTCCACAGGGAGACAGGACCCGTCACTCCCTGGGCGTGTTAAATGTAATTCTGGGCGCAGGGTTAGGACAGAGCAGGGGCTCGGCCCGTGGCGTGGGAGTCTAGAAGGGCTTCGCGAAGTAGAACAGGTGTGGTTTACTAGGATGTTTCCTTGGCAGCTGACAGGGCTAGAACATTCCAGATGGGGGATTCCACGTGCTTGCCCACCACTGAGAAGTAGCAGGTCCTGCCTGGGGAACAGCAGGTGTCTGAGTAGAGCGGAGCCCAGGTGCAGAGGGGGTGGGACATCAGAGATGGGAACCTCTGGGATTTTCCTAGCACTTGTTGCCATCGAGGAGCCTGGATTCTGTCTGATGACCAGCAGTTCTTAACCTGTTTTAAATCATGGCCCCCTGTGCGAGTCTAAGAAGACGATGGATTTGTTTTGCAGAAAAATGTATGTGTGTACAAAGTTCCTTTTACGGTTTTCGGGGAGTCTTGCCTAACTTCCTTTCCCCAGACATGAGGCTCATGGATTCCAGGTGTGTCCCCTGCCGTGTGGCCTGGACCAGCCCCCAGAGCCCAGCGGCACACCAGCATGAGGTTGAGAAAGGACCTCCTGCTGTTTGCATGTCGGATGTGCCAAGGTAGCTGGGGGAGACTGAGTCAGTCGGATGGGTTTGTGGGTGACATGATCATGCAGGTGAGAGGATGAGGGTGACATCGAAGCCCTGTGGTTTTCGTCCAGGGCAACTGGACCAGACCGGGCTTGAGGGGTGGTGAAGAGCCCGGGCTGTGAGCTGAGTGTGGGGCACCTGAGGGGAAGCTTATGGAATACGGGCAGCTGATTCCACTAGGGGTCTGTCCAACGGGGGGTGGGGGTGAAGAGAGGTCTTCAGCATGAAACTGGTGGAGACGATGTTTGTGCTTCACTGTGCTAACGCTCCATCTTTCTTTTTATTAAAAATTGGGTTACAATGTGCTTTCTTGGAGATTAGACAATATTCCTAATAAAATGGCACGAATGAATCATTTCATGATGGCTATTATCATCAGAGGAATCGGCTCAATGGGAGGGGTGATGTCTCTGTGCTCCCTCTTGCAAAGCCGGTGGGTTGGCCTCTGCAAGCTCCGGGTGATGACCTTCAGCCTCTGATAGGGACAAACTGGGACTCACCCTCGCTCTCTCTCTGGCACCCATGACCTTTGTCTAAAGACTTCAGTCAAGCTTGGAGTGCTATGTTTTAAGTTTCCTTTTAACATGGAGACAATCTATATGGAAGCCATGAAGATTACTGACGGGGTAGAAACGGCACCTTGGGGGAAAGGCTAAAAGAATCGTGGCTGCTTATGCAAGCCAAGTCCCCGCAGTGGCCTAATGGCTGTTGGGCAACCCCAGCAACCTGGCAGTTGTCACTCTGGCAGAATCAGAGGAAAGACATACAATGACAGCAAGAGCGAAGGAGGGGCCTGCCCGTGAGGAAGAGCTTTTGACGGTTTCTGAGTGTAGATGTGGATTTCTCAAGATGCATGAAAGACACTTTTTGCAAAATTGCAAAGAACTGGCCCGACTGGGAAATGCATGAATTACCTTCCCTTGAGGAAGCTGTAAACCATCTCAAAAGTCACGGTGGTCAGAAACAACAGCGACGACCCCAATGGCATTAACGATTTTTCCTATCTCACATTGCCTCTACGCAGGGCAGTGCCTAGGACCGACACACAGATTTGGCTCCACTGCCTTGGTCAGGAAATGGAATCCATTGCACACTGAAGAACCAGCCCTTAAAGGCTTTATTGTCAAATATAAAAAGAAAACACTTCTATGCATTGCCAGTTATTTTCTCAATAACTTTCCTCGTATGTTTTAATATAACTAAAAATATATTTTCTGTACAAGTCTTTCAATTTACCAAAAACCAAATCAAATTCTACCCTTGTGCTTTAGATGTTATACATTTGAGAGGTCTGGCAAGAGGTTTGAGCTCCCTCGTTTGGAACCCGGGCCTGATGTCAGCTGCAGACGAGGAAAGCAAGACCTGCCCAGGCCACGCTGCCCGCCCCAGAGGCCGGTGGGCCGCGTGTCTTTTTCCTGTTCTGTGCTGTCCGCTGTGGACTGGTCCCCAGCCCCTCCCTCCCAGGTCTGAAGCGCTGTTAAGTGTTGCTGGGCCTCAGGAAATGGGGGCCCTCATCTGCTTCCACAAGAGGAAAGCCCAGGCTGTTTGTCTGTTTAGACAGAAGTGCGTGGCGCCCTTGAGCAGGCCCTGGAGGTGAGAAGCTGTTACTTCATTGCTGCCTGCCCGTCCATCTCTCGCCTGCCCGGCCTCAGTAACGCTCGGCATCATCCTCGGGGTGTGGTTTCCGCCTGGCAAATCACTTCCAGGAGGTATCTGAGAAGGCAGTATCGTGTGCACGTGCCTCATAAGTAGCATGCTTTTGTTTAACAAATAATTTATTATTCGTTATATTAAAATGCACGTCCTGAGTGAATGGGAAGTGCTGAGCAGAAATCAGTGACATCAGTTCTGGTTATTTCACTCAGCAAGGGATTTTTTTCTTTTCTGTGTAGTAGTGATTTGTAAATGCTTTAAAGAGGTTATGCTTTCTTTAGTGGCTTGGCATCTTGGAAACTGGAGCAGCCAGGCTGTTGTTATCCCCGACAGGCAGGGAGTGTGGCCGTGTCCCCCTAGGGTGACTGCTTGGCTGGAGTGGCGGGTGGGAATTGCTCCACTGTTTGAATGTAGGAAGCTTAGCTACTGGTGAGTGCATTGAGCAAGGGAAGCAGTTGACATCTGGTCACCCTGAGCTCACAGGCATTTGTTAAGGATGGAAAGCTTCCATGAGAAGAGCCCCTTGGACCCCACAGGGAAGGGGCAGCCCCCAAAGGATGAGGGGCCCACCTTCCAGGAGAAGCCTTTCCTGCCTCACTTTGAGTCTAGCCGAGGATCCACGTTGCTCCCCACCCCTAGCCAGGGACTAGTTCCCAGAGAGCTGGTGTGCGTGCAACAGCCCACGTGAGCACAGCTCTCTCCTCTGCTCCACCAAAGTTCAAAGGTGGCAGAGCCCCAGAGGTGGGATAGAGGGACCAGCACCTGAGGCTGACTTTGCCGTAGCCCACCCAGACTGCCACCGATGGGAAGCTCTGCTATAGTCTCAGCACCTGAGTCTAGAGCGAAGCCTCTTCTTTCACAGACTTTCCTGGCCTCTCCCAGGGCCTCAGTGCAAATGAAGGTGCGTGTGAGGTCACCGCACGTACTGGCAGGGGGTGGGGGTTTAAGTCAGGGACCTTAGGGATGTAAGAGATAGAAACACGGCTCAAGTTTACTCAAGTTCATGGGCCCCTTTAGCTTACGGAACTGAAAGCTAAGGAACAGCAGGATCCGGTGGCCAGACGTCGCCCCAAGGCCCTCGCTTCCTCTGGCAGGCTCAGAGCTGCAGCACCACATCCTGTCCTCCCGCGGAAGGAGAGAGCCTTTCCCACAGACAAACCCAGAAGTGAGTCTGGGTTGACCCAGAAGTGACCTCCTTGGCTCTGGCGAGCCAGGCTTGGGTAACTGGCCTGTCCCCAGAGCTTGCAGGGTGCGGTGACCAGGGCCTGCCTATTCTGACTGCCGGGCTTCAGCCCCACGTCTTCCCAGCGAGCAGGGGTGGAGCCGGCTCCCTCCGATCCCTGAGGTGTGAGTGACGGTGGAAGGCAGACGGGCTCCCCCAGAAACCCCGCTGCTGCTCCTCCAAGAGGGGCTGTGGTCCCGCCCAGCTGGAGCTACCCTCACACCTGGCAGGGAAAAGATGATGTGAACACCTGTGCACACAGCAGGGCCCTTCCTTCCGTCTGTGCAGGTGGCAGGGTTGGGCCAACAGGACGATGTCCCTGACACCTACTGCCATTTTAAAAATTCAGACCTGAGAGCTGCCCGGGCCTTCGGGTCTGTGCACACACAAAGCCACCGTGGAGATGGTCAGTGTTCCCTTTGCTCCCCGTGTTCAGTGGAGATTTATGGCAGTAAATAAAATAATAGCTATGACAACGCAAATGATCACTAGTGTTGACTGAGCACTTGCTGTGTGCCAGGTCTTGTTCTAAACACTTTTCATGTGTTACCTTGGTTCATGCTCACGGCAGTGATAGAGTGAGAACAGCAACAGGCTCCTGCTGCACAGGAGGAGATGGAGGCCCAGAGAGGGTAGTTGCAGGGCTAGGATTTGAGCCCAGGCTTTCGAGCACCAGAGACCAAAGGGATTGGGACCGGTAATGGCCAAGATGGAGGAAGAGGGCCTGTGTGTGTGGGCAGGGGCCACATGGCCTGTGCGGGGTAGGAAGAGGCCATCCTGTGTCCCCGGGTCCACCCAGGGAGCAGTGAGATGGGAGGCTGGCATGGACGTGGACACCTGCAGCTGCCTGGGACGGGCTTTAGAGTCACAGGCGGGACATGGGCTCCATCTTGGGCTAGGGAAATGTGACGAGACGTTCTGATGAAGGGACACTGGGGATGTAGACGTTTCCTAGGGGCTGGGCTGGGGTTACAGAGCTGGGTACAGTCATGCGCACCCTCTGCTTGGGCCTCGTGCTCACGATTGGCTCCAAGTTCCGCACTGAGGCTGGAGAGCTGCATTTTTCACAAAGCTCCCCAGGGAATTCCAAGCGTGGCCGGGTGGAGAATGCTAGGGGCTTTTGCAGGGGCCTAGGAATGAGGTCAGGACTTTCCACCATGGGGAGGGCGGGACTGGAATGGGTGGTGTGGGGGGGCTGACGATGCGGCGCAGGAGGGGCATCGATGCTGCGTCTGACGCCCTGCACTGGGTAGGACCTGCGCTCTCGTGGGAACTGAAGTTGCTGAAGGAAAATAATTAGACAGACTGATCTACAACACGCTGTTAGTGAATTAATGAGGTCCAGTTTCAGGGGCTGCTTCTTAAGAGAAGACGACTGGGGAAGGACAAGAACTAACCAAATGAACACGGTGCTGATGTTGGGATGTCAGGCAGCTGTGATGGTGGCGGTCACTCCCAGCTGCCCGTAAGCCACAGGAGTGGGCACAGGTCATTTGCACACACCTGTTCATTATTCACTGGCTCATATTCATGCAGCAGCTGTCAGTGGGAGATCTGTGTGCCAGGGCTCCAGTGGTGAGCAAAGCCCATGGGTGCCCTCGCATCCTTTGCAGCCAGTTGCCTTACCTGGAATCTGGGCTTCCACGTCTGTCTGTCCCCGGGGGCCCTGTGGGAGGCAGTCCCCTAAGAGGCTTGCTGTGCAGAGCTCAGCCCTGCCCTGGAGACTCCGTGTGGCAAGGGCTCCAGGGATTATCGTGGGTCATATCGTGGTCCACCCTGAAGTACTCGTGTTATCCATATGGGAATAAGAGGGCCTCTCCTGCCACGAGCTGTGCTCTCTGCTGTTCCAGGTGGATGGGGCGGTGCGTATTCACTAGGGACCTTTTGTCCGTGTGGGTGTTTGAGACTGAGCCGGTGCCCCAGCTCTCTGCTCCGCAGAACCCAGCTGCCACCTGTAATAACACTTTTGCTAGGCTTTCTTTTTAAGAGTCCCACTATGCTCATAAGTGATCGGTGTTCCAACCATGCCGTTCCCAGCCGTGACACATAAAAGGGATTGAACCCTAGGCCAAGGTGGGCAGCTGCAGGGCCCCGGGCTTTGGTTGGGCTCAGTTCCCTGGCTCCCGCCCTGGTCCCATCTTCCCTCCCCTCGGCCTTCTCTGGCTTTCCCCATTCTCAGCTGCACTGCCAAGTCCTCCTTGGGTTCTTCGAGAACCCCAGACTCAGCTGAGCTCAGCTCCTGCAGACCCTTCTCTGGGGACCCTGGAGTTGGCAGAGGCTGTGGCCCCAGGGGTGGCAGTGGCAGCTCTGTGGGTAGCTGCAGCTGCCTCGTGCCTCTGGCGGCTTTCCCGCCCTGCTGGCCTGCCCCGGGCAGAGGCCTTGGGAGCTGGTACTCAACCCGGCACAGCGGCTGGCATGCCATTCTTTTGAAATGAGTAATAGCAAAGCAAGTCCAAGAAACGTCCGGTGTTTTCTTCCTGCTGTTGCCCAATCTCAAAGAGAATCCGGCCGCCTTACCACGTGAGGAGGACCGTGGGGACACCCGAGCTCTGGCCATCCAGAGCTAAGTGCCACAGGTCTGGGAGGAACTGAATAATGGAGGGATTTGCCCATTGGCTCCCGATGTGAAAATCATTTTGAATTATTTTTAAGGGCTTCGTGGAGAGCTTTTGCTTTGAGAAAAAAATCTATCAAGAAATTCTCCCAGTGTTGGAGACATAGTCTTTCTCTAATGTAGCATCTAAACCACACGCATTTACATCCAGGTATCTGTGTCAGGATCGCAGATGAGTCTGGAATTTGGGTTAACTTTCAAAAGGGGGCCCCGATTCCTTGCACTCCTTTCCCACTGCCCAATTTCTGGTCAGTAGAAACGGAGCCCCCTGAACCATCAGAACAGATCCCACGACTGGTGTTCGCACTAACTCTGCGGTGTCTGGTCTGGCTCTGGGGCAGTGGTGTCCCCACAGAAGGATTAAGCTGGAAAATGGCTGTGGTGAGGACAGGGTGCATTTGGGTGGAGGTTTAAGTACGGTGTCATCATGCACACAAAATTAACCGTGGTCAAAGCAGATGATGTCTCTGGGGAACTGGGTGTCTGAACAAATTAAAGGAACACACAAGAACAAACCTTTAAGCATTTTTATAGAGAAAGAGTTTGTCCTCTAAGTGGGGACACGTTATAGGGTCACAGGTGACTGTCTGCATCAGGAAGGGTAAGGGAAGGCAGGCAAGATGTGTTTAAGACACAAGATCAGGCGGACATGGGATGCTTAGCAGGATTCCCACCACTGGGTGACAGTCATTGTGTTCCCCTCTGCCCACCTTCCTCACTGCACTCAAGGAGCATTTGATGACCCAATGATAAAAACTTGCAAGATTAACAAGGTCCACCTGGGCGAATGTTCAATAAGGCCACGCTGGGTTACAGAGTATGGAAATATGGGCACAGGCCCACATCAGTTGGTACTTTGATCCTTCCTGAAAACTCTCAATAGTGTATCATTTTAAAATCTAGAGGTTATGGAGCATTGAAGTAGCCGGGCTTGCTAGAAAGCAGCTGTTGTAATGAATAAACAAAGCAAGAAAACCTCAGACATTGGTACCATCTCTATTTTGAGCAGAGGTGTTTGGAGGGGCCCCTTGGAAATGAACATTCCCAGGCCCTAAAAAGGCTGTTCCTATGAACTATGCTAACACAATCTTTGGCACAGTCCTCTGTTTTCGAGCTCTGGAGCAAGGTTGGCCATTGTATCCTATCTCGCCTGTCTGAAGCTGGCACACCTGGAGGTGTGGCTGGGGCTGGAAGATCTGCCCCAGATGTTGGCTGTGGGCAAGAGGCCTCTTTTCCTTGCCATGTGGACTGGTCCATGGGACTGCTCGAGTGTTTTGATGACCTGGCAGCTGGTTCGCCCCGGAGTGGTGGAAGAGAAACCAGGAAGATGCCGCCATGTCGTTTAGGACCTAGCCTCAGATGTCACATTTTGTTGTTGCTTTGCTATCCTGTTGGTCACAGGAGTTAGCCCTATTCGTGCAGGGAACAGTGGCTGGCCCCTTCCAAAGAGGAGGACTTGGTGAGGAATCCTCATTGTTTTGTCAGCCTGGGCGTGGTAGTTGTGGCTCTTGGCAGCACACCACTGACTCTGACTCTGGTTAACCCGGGGAGATAAGGAACTTGGCAGAAGGCTACTGGCTAGTTCTCAGAGTCAAGGATGAAGCTGGAGAATGAGGCTCAGAAAATGGGCAGGAGCCTGAGAAGCTCGCACCCGGAACCACCACCAGGGCCAGGCCACAGGAAGCTTTTCGTCAGGATGTGGCCTGCGGCCCGTGGCTGCTGAGGCTTTAGGCCCTGCTGCCAGGAAACTTCCCAGCCTCTGAAAATGGTTCCAAAGCATCCCTGGGTGTGTGCATCACCCTAAAGAGTCACCGTCTTGGGTAGCATTGGTCGCTGGAGTCTGCATCCCTCACCTGCCAAACCTGCCTGCAGGAGCGAGGAGGGTGCAGGTGGGTGCAGTGGGCAGGGAGGAGCCTGCACTGGGAGGTGGGACACATCGTACCACCAACCTGTGAGTAAAAGGCACCTGAAACAGGAAGAGAGTCTTGACGGCAGTCTGCAAAAGACAGAAAGTCACTCTATCTGGTCTGTACTGAGCTCAAGTGTTATTTTTGGCTAGGAGTATATCCGGTATTACAGTATTAATATATTCCTGGAAAGTTATGTTAATTTGAATCGTGCTGTATCTACACTGGCTAAGCTTAATACCTTTCAGAAGTCTGAAGTTAATCCTCCTGTAAAGCAGCTAATCCTTTTAGAGAACAAATACTTGCTTCTTAACCATTTTATTTTAAGATCAGGACTCTACATACTGCATTTTCTCAAGGCAGAGTAGCCAATATTTAGGTTTTCTCTTTTTCTCTGAGTGAGGAAATGTTACAACTTTATAGATAACTGCTTGCAGCGTTTCATGCCAAATGAAAAACAATGAGTTTTTTTTTTTTTTCATTTTTTTCTTCTCCACTGCAATTGACTGTCTTCTGGAAGGCAGTACACATCGTTAAAAATTTTAAAAACCTAGTATTTATTTAATTCTTACTGGCCAGGCTGTTTTAATAGAGCATGCTTAGAAACTAACAATGAGAGGATCTGAATGAAGAAGCAGCGTTTCTGGTTATTCTGCACGGCGAGTCCCATGTGGAAATTCACCTTCAGTGTTAATTATTTCTTTTCTTTTGTAAGGAGCGTTCAAACTGTATGTAACAGAAGTATTTTGTTCAGTTTCCTGGAGTTGCTTTAACGTTTCCTGGATAACAGAGTGCAGAAACATGAGATTAGAACTGTCGGGATGGGCCTCAGAGATTTAGACGCTTTGCTCCACAAGGTCTAAGCAACAGGCTTTGAGCATCCGACATAGGCCTGGGGGTCGCGAGAGAGGGGAGGACCCGCAGACGGGGAACCAGACAGGGAGCGAAGTGGTCTGTCATGACCCCAGCGGAGTGGGGAGACAGCGGAGAGTGAGAGAGAGAGAAGGAAGAGTCGCCTCTTTTAACCCACAGAGCAACCACGTCAGGCAGGTACCCTGGGTGGCCCCACCTTGGGGTTAGACTCATGCACTCCAGGGAGCCGGCATGATGGAGACCTGTCGTGTTTCTCGGTGAGTCTAATTTGGTTGCTTTCTGCTCCGGCATTGGAAAATAGCACATGGATGTCACTGGCTGACACACAGTGAAGTACTAGGTTGCATTTTCAGGGTCTGTGTCCTTCAAAAACACATTCCTTTACGCACTGGAATCCTACTCTTTGTGGCAAAATGCTGCCCTCTGAGGGGCGTAGGAAGGCACTGTGGATTCACTCACTGTGGTTGTGTTTTCTTGAGTTTAATGTGTGTAAGATGTCATCCCATTTTACGGTTAGCAAAACCGAAGCTCAGAGAAGTAAAATCAGTTGTTCAGGGCCACGTACCCAGAGGGTAGCAGAGCTGGGATTCAAGCCTGGTTTTCCTACTTCCCAAGCCCGAGCATCTGGCCAGGCCTGAAGGAAAAGTCTCCATCAGGGGAGAGGTACCACTTGGAGGGAACACCAGCCAGGAATCTGGGCTGCTTGTTTTGTGCCACCTTCCAGACCATGCTTTGAGATGGCCACATCTTTGAATAAAATATATGGCTAAAGAAAATCCAGAAAATAACATTTTTGAGTGGGTTATTTTAGTCATTTATGTCAGTAAAAGTGAATCGCTTTTTTGATTTGATTGTACTCTTAAGAGAAAATAATAATTCCTATTTACCTGGTACATTTTAATGAATTATTTATTATCATGTATTACTATTGAAAGCGTGATGGCTGTATTCCTTCTAAATGGCTTTTTCTATATCTTACCTTGTATTTAAGTATAAAACACAGAAAGCATCATCATTTTCTGGCTAGAGGAATTGACGTACTCTTCAAAAGCTATTAGAGAGAATATTGATTTCTTGGATACAGTCATCCCGATTTGCTTTCTTTCCTCAAGATTTGTAAATTGCATGTGCGGTAGCCTTCAGATTGACAGTTAGGGCAAAACTTCAAAAAAGCATCATGTGGGCAATTCAGAAACTTTCCATCATCTGCATTCGCTGTTTTTCACTTATTCGTCCAACCCATCTCAGGCAACATCTGAACAAACTTTAAAATTCCTTTAGTTTAGCGAAGAAACCATCCTCTGATTTGTTTTTGCTTTGTTTATCAGGTCGTCCTCTGTTCCTAGCTTCCTGGCCTGCTCTCTCGTTCAGTAAATCTTGTTTGCTATCGACAGGCCCGTGTTTGTTCCTGTAGAGCTTGGAATTTCTGAGCAGGAAGGAAATGCTAGAAAACTTAATGCAGCTACAGCAACCTTTAACTGTTTTTAAATGTAGGCATGATCATTGGTTTGTATCGATTTGTCCTTCCCTCCTTGGAAATTTTCCAGTGCCCGTTAATTTCCCCTTTTTCAGATCTTTGATGGTTTTTCTCTGTTCACCTAGACCCCTTTCTTCTGGGTGGATGACAGGTTTGCGGTGCCAAGTCAGACTCTCATGCTTATCTGTGGTCCTGCTCTCAACGCTCAGGAAATAGCCAACTTCTTATCGTGGGTGTAAACTGGGAGGTGTGTACTTGGGAACGTGTATCTACCTTCAAAATAACATCTCAGAAGGCACAATATTTAGTAATTAGGACTGCATGGATGATGTCACATTAGAAAAAAATCGTAGCATTTGTTTTTATATCAACCTTTGTTCAGCCCAATTTTTATAGCTGGACAAAACACTGAGAACTGTGTTAGAAGTTAAGGCCATGGCAAATCAGCTTTCGCGATGGAAAAAAAAATTAATTGTCTAGCTATGTAAAGTGACATTGCTGTTAAATACAGAAGTTGTTGTGAATTGCTTTATGTATTCAAGTGGTTTGCAATTGTCAGAACCTCATTAACTATAAGCCCAGTGACACTGTTGCTGTTTCAAGTCACTTTTAAATTACACATGTGGTGCTTAATCTTAAAAGCAAAATTAAACCTTGGACTGGTATGCAATTCGAGCCACAACATTCAGCCATTGTCTTTGGTGGGAAGGAGTTTAATATGCATTGTAAAATAGAATTAGGAAGTGTTTTGCATTCATGGTTGCATATGTGATTAGGTTCAGTTGACTGTAATTTTTCAGGTTAATTTCTTCCATGATGTATGCTGTGTAAATAATAAACTTATAAATCCCTTAATACTTCTAAATGATTATATAAATCCTTAACATTAATGCAATAAAATATTTTAAGTAAATTACTTGGAACTACGAGTTGTATGGCAAGTAGGTAAAATCGATTTTGTTTTAGAGATCAGTGAAGATAGATATTTCATTTGTTTAACAAATACTGATATTTATCAAGTCTCTACCTGGGGACACAGGCAGAGAAAAACTACGGTCACTGCCTTCAAGAATCTGCTAATCTAGTGTGACGTTTCTGGAGGGCTCCCTGGAACCCTGATCCCCAGTGCTCTTCCAGGCGTGGGCAGGTGAGTCGTGAGCTCCTCCAAGGTGCAAGAAAAACACCAACATTCTAAACTGAGCACAGCGACTCTTTTCCATGACATTCCCAATGAGTTGGCCTGGATGCCAGGGTTCTTGCTCAGGTCTCTTGAGAGTTTGTGGATAAAATCCAGACGGGGAATTCACAAACCTTTTAGACTGGGGGAAATTTTTTCACCTTTATTTCAATATAATTGGCTTCTCTTGCATTCCAGTTTACTCCCTCATGCCTTGAAAAAAATTATTTTTTAGAATTTAGTTTTAAAATTTGTATGGGGTAAAAGTCACTCTTTTTGGTGTGCAGCTCCACAAGTTTTGACAAATGCATAGAGTTGTGTAACTACCACCACAGTCAAGACACACACGTTTTATCACCCCACTCTCCACCCCCGAGAAGAAAAATTCTGTTGTCCTGCTCCCTTATGTCAGACCCTTGAACCCCAGCCCCTAGTCCCTGGCAACCGTGGATCTGTTCTCAAGCCTTGTAATTTTGCCTTTCCTAGAATGTCGTGTATATGGAATCACTCAGTATGCAGCCTTTTGAGTCTGGCTCCTTTTGCTTAGCACGTGGATTTAAGCATCATCCCTGTTGTGTGTGTCAGTAGTTCATTCGGTCTTATTGCTGAGTAGTATCGCATTGTATGGATCACCACAATTTGTCATCCGTTCCCCAGTTGGCAGATACTTGGGTTGTTTCCAGTTTGGGCTCTTAATGAATACAGTGGCCATAACGTGTGCATACAGGCTTTCGAGTAAACCTGGGTTTCCGTTTCGCATGGGGAGATAGGCAGGATGCATTGCTGGACCTCGTGTTAAGTATGTTTAACTTTATAAGAAACTTCTAAACCATTTTCCACAGTGCATGTACCATTTGCTCTCCCACAAGCCGTGTATGAGAATCCCAGTTGTTCTGTATCTTTGCCAACTTTTGCTATTATCAGGATTTTTTTTCTTTTTAAATTTTTGCCATTCTTGTGGGTGAGTAGTAGTATTCACTACGGTTTTAATTTGCATTTCCCTAATGACTAATGTGTCGGGCATCTTTTTGTGTGCTTGTTTTCAGCTGTTTATCCCCTTTAGTAGTGTCTGTTCAAATCTTTTGCCCATTTTTAAAATTGGGTTGTTAATCCTACATATCTTATTTTATGCAATTAAAAGCATTATTCTGACAATGACCTTCACTAGATGGTCAAAGGGATTCACGTACCAAAAAGGTTAAGCACCCTCAAGAGACACACTAGCTTTCAAATGTCTTTCTTCTGTACATTGTGGCGTTTTCTCGAGGCCATCAGCCTCGCCCACAGCCTGCCGCACCCGCTTCCCAGGTAGAGCTCGCCTGGGGTAGAGCAGCCCCCGCCCCGCGTGTTCCTCTCTGCGCTGCGGCGTGAAGGGGGATTCACCCCTGTGCCTCCCTCCTCTCCAGTGAGTGGCATTTCTTCTACTTCGATTTCTGAAATTCTGCAGCCGCTTCGAGTCTTTACCCAAATGGAAGGAATCCTAGGATGTGGGGAAAGTGTGAACTAATGTATTTCAGGGAAACAATCCCGTTCCACCTTTTGAATTACGGATTTTTTCTTCCCGCAGGACAGGAGTGTGAGCTTGTGTTTTATTGCTGTTTTTCGTCATCTCCGCCACACCACGCACTGACTTGTTTTTCTGCCTCCATCTCTGTTTTTTCCTCACAACTTCCCAGTGGGAACTCACCTCTCAGCAAAAGTGTGTGTTTTTTTTTTTTTTTTCTATTTGGAATTTTAAAAAAAAGTCTCCTGTGGACCCTTCAAAATGGGCAGCCAAGTTTTGACTTAGTCATAGTTGATTCTCTAAGTCAAATTACAATACCGTCTCCAATGGTTAGCATCTTTCAGAACCATAAAGCTTATTTATGATCAATATGTTAATTTTACTTTGCAATTCTTCTATTAAGGAATATAAGGCACAGAGAGTGCTATATTATTTTTATTTTAATTCAATGAAAATCCTACTTATGATTCTCTAACCCCCATCAAAAAGAAAAAAACCTGAAAATGAAAATTAAATCTATATATATATCGAAAAAATGGTTAACTAATACCTCTCATTTTATCCTGGATGGAGCTGGAGCCCATTCTTCCAAGTGAAGTTTCACAAGCATGGAAAAACAAACACCACGTGTACTCACCATTAAATTGGTGCTAATCGATCAACACTTATGTGCACGCATGGAAGTAACATTCATCAGGGATCAGGCAGGTGGGAGAGGGGAGGAGGGATGGGTAACTTCACACCTAACGGGGTGGTGCACAGTGTTGGGGAATGGGGACGCTTGTAGCTTTGACGTGGGCGGTGCAAAGGAGGTGAAATTTATGTGACCAAAGAGTTTGTACCCCCATAATATTCTGAAATTACAAAAAAATAAAATAAAATATAAAACATTAATGTGACATGTTGAAGAACTCTGCCATGTATTAGTTATTGCTTTAGAATGAGCTTTAGTGATAAACAGATGTCATAAATTTTATATTTGGCATATTGTGTCTGAAAATATGCAAACTGATGTTACGTGTTTGGGGTATAAGAGATACTAAAAAACTTGTTCCCCTCCAAATGTGCGCAGTGCTTCTGGGAAAACGAAGACGCACGCAGGTAGGAGAACCGGAGCAGTGATAAAGCAGCGCTGTCTCCCGCAGACCTGTCGCAGCACCTGCCCGTTTTGTGTCCACCTGCGCTCTGCTACCCTTAGGCGACGGAGGCAGGAGGGAGGAGAAAGGCGCCTTTGCTCATCTGCAGTGACGGGCGCCGGGGCCACCCTCCCACACACCCGCTATCAGGCTCCTGTCGCTGCTGTGACACGTTACCACTCGCGGTGGTTAGACAGTGGCCATCTCCCATCTCACGGTTTCCCTGGTCAGAATCCCAGCCTGCCCGCTGGTTCTCCACCCACGTCGCACTGGACGAAGCCACTGTGTCTCAGGCCTGTGCTCCTTTCTGGAGTGTCTGGGATGAATCCGCTCCCAGACTCATCCAGGCGGTGGCAGGATGCAGTCCCATGCAGTTGTAGGACTGAAGTCCCTGCTTCCACGCTGGCTTTCAGCCGGGGGTGGTCCTCGGGTCTGGGGGCCACGCCCTTCCCTGGCTGGGGGCCCTCCCTGCATCTTCAGAGCCACCACGTGAGAGCGGCTCCTGCCACACTTCCAGCCCCTCCGCACCTCCCTTCTCCCCCGGTTCTCTGTCTCTGCTGTCCCTCCTCTGCTTTTAAGGGCTCCTGTGACATCGCGCCCACCCAGATAATCCGGGATAATCCCCTATTTTACAGTCATCTGATTAGCAAACTTAATTCCTTGTGCAAAATCCCTTCACCCAGTGCCTGGATTACTGTGTGGTGGGAGAAACCAAGGGCTGGAAATCTTCGAGGACATTTTTAGAATCCTGCTCCCCCCACCCCAAAACACACATAAACAGCAAGAAGACAGAATTCGAGGTTCTCCTGAGTGACTGTTTTCAGCAAAGGAATTTGTTGCCATTTCAGAGACAATATGAGCTGAGATAATTTTGTGATATTTACACATTTGGTGTTTAATCCTCGTGGACTACATTATACATATCTTCAGGAATACTCTTTACATAAATTAAGACGATTTTCTCTTTCCTGAAAACATAGCAGCGTGCCGCACATTCTGGATTAAAATGAGGAACTGTTTACACCGTGAGCCAAATTAAACTCTGAGAATTCTGATGTATGGTAATGTGCTCAGATGTATGGCATATTTTAAGTTTCCGAGGACTTTCCTTACCATCATAATCACAAATTAATATTTAAAAGCTATTTAATTATAATATCAAGAATGTGTCTGAGGTTCCCTGGCATTGAGCAGAGAAAGTCATCCGAAACACCATCACCATTTTCCTCCACGCGGCTGCTCAGGGGTGCCCCCTCCTAGCTGGGATGGGCGCATCTACCCCATGTGGTGGAGCAGAAGAGCTTGCCGTTAGGGTTAGACCGTCTGGATTTCATTGTCTCTCTCCAGCTGTCCAGGCTGGGCCATCTTGGGCAAGTCCCATGGTTTCCTTATGCTTCAATTTTCTCATCATGGGAATGATAATCTTGATTTTAGGATTTAATAAAGTAATGTCTTAGAAAATTACTTTGCAACCTGTGAAGTGTCATACACCTGCTAAACAACCACCCTCTGGTTAATGTACACACAAACACCCGTGCGTGTGGACACGCACACACACACGCAACTCTGGTGATGGCAACTCACTTATCTCTCTCACAGTTGTTCTGAAAACTCCTGGGACCGTTTGAGTAGACGAGATTTCTGAAATGAAGGTTCTTTGCAGAGACAGTCTTGGAAGTAGAAGCACAAAGATGAAGTCTGCTTCCTTTGCGTCTCTGCGCCGTAAGGGAGTCGGCGGAGGGTGTGGGGCACCAGCGTATGCACAGGAGTTTGTGGCTCACTCACGTCCATTTATTGCTTCACCACTGAGGCCTGAGCGTGAACGTTGTTATGTTAGGAAGATTTTCTTGTCCTTTAATGTGTTAGAATATTTATTTGCTTTGGAGAGGGAGTCACACTCCCTGCCTTTGGGACATGCCTCTGAAATCTACCCTTCGAGAAATAAGATGCTGTCTTCAGATGGAGCTTGGCGACCTCTCCAAATTGGGAAACCTAAGTTGCCTCGTGGGAAGCTTGGTGATGGTTCGTTCCCCAGAATGCCACACTCCTCCCCAAGGATAAGTCACACCTTTTGGGAAGGATGGGGCTTCCTGGAGGCTGGTGCTTAGCTCAGCTCCCTCGCTCAGGCCTGCTGAGGAAACCCAGGGACTGACGGGAAAGGGGCCGTCAGAATTCGGCTTGAGCAGGAAGCCACGTCTCCTGCCCCTCAGGTGCATGCAGAAGGAGAAGAAAGTCATCCTCACACCCCTGCTCAGTGCTCTGCTGGGGTCCTGGAGCACTGGCGAGCAGGGGCCACACCCTGTGCTCTGTGCCTGCGGTGCTCGGCCCTGCCCCGGGGAGCACATGTGTGCGGGGACCTGCCTGGAGGGAGGAGCGACCTTTCCAGCCATGGGATGGTGGCCTGTCCGTGAGCCACAGCCCTGGGAGTCGCTCGTCCTCAAAGGCTCCGGTCCGAGGGGCAGCGTCCGCTGGGAAGTGTCCTCAGACCCGTGAGGAGAGGGCTGCGCTGTGGGTGTCTGGGGCTCCCACTGTGAGCCCCCCCTCTCCCCTCCCCATCACCGTCCTTGCCCTGTGCACCTCTGTGGCGCCGATAAAGCCCGTGCTCTGCGGGTGCTCCCGTCTGCCTTTGCCCTTCTCTGCTCGGTTTCCATGGAGAGGCCGGTGCCCGGGATTCATGCCTGCGGCTGGCGTCCTCCCCCAGCCGTCCTGCCGGCTGCTCTCAGGTGCTGCCCCACCCTGTCTTTCCCCTGCCTCGTTCCCCGCCCTCCTCCAGCCACTGAGGCTTCTCGCTCCGTGGTACAAATGTGGCCCTTGCTTGTGGGCAGGGTGCAGTTGGGCCACAGGCAAGCAGAGCTTTTGTGGCCAAATTCAACCCAGGGGGCATCTCGGGCTCTGGAGCTGACAGCACGTGAGATTATTTGAGGCCGCCCCATATCCCAGGCTTGAATCTTGATACCAGGGGTGACCCCCTGGGCCTTCTCGTCCTTCCGCAGCCACTGTGACGGACAGCCGCTGTGTCTCCACGCAGCTGGCCGCGCTATGGACAGCTGTTTATGACTCAGTTCCTTCCAGCCAGAGCCAGTGCCTGGGCCTTGCAGCTCCAGTCTTTGCTTCCAGTCTGCCCCCGAGGAGCCCCTGTCCCCCCGAGGGCTGTCTCTGGCCTGTGCTGTGGAGCCTCCTGGCTCAGAGATGCTCAGGCCTCTCCCAGGGCTGCGCTGGAGGTGTCAGGCCCTAACGAGCCCTCCCCGGGGCTGCCGTCTCCCCAGGTGCCCAAGCCCAGGGTCTGCTGCAGGCCCAGACAGTCACAGGGACCCTCCCCCAGGGTCCTCAATAAGTAGAATCTCCCAGAAGGGGTGAAGCAGAGGATTTGGTGTTTAGAGTAAGCCTCGAAACTGCAGGGTCCCTCACTGTGCCGTGAGGCAAATAGAGATGGCTTCCCTGTGTGACGTCAACACCCTCCGTCTGCCACACCCCAGCTGTGTACTAGACGTTTATGGTATTTAATAAGCAGTGTGTCTTTTGCGTGTCTGGGCTTGCCCGGTCAGCAGCCATCATGTTGCTGTCCCCTCCGGAACACCCAGGGCCCATTACCCTCTGCCTGGAAAAGGCAGCCTCCTCCGCAGGGGTCTTGGGAAGGGGTGTGAAGTGGGTCCCAGGCTCTCCCCGCTGAGAATACGGCTCTGGAATCTGTGAAGCCTTCCAGCACCCGCCAATTTCTCCCTTGCAGTAACCCCACAAGGGAGGCGTAGCCCCATCCTACAGAGGGGCCGGGGGGCTGAGAGGCGCCATGAATTACTCTAATGTTAGAACCCTATCGCAGAACTGATTGTGAAGCCCAGGCCTGGTGGATGTTGTAACCCCTAGAACTGCCCGCCCTGACCCACTGAATCTTTAGTACTGTCCCCTGGTGGATGGGCTAGTCGGCAGTTAGCTGAGAGTTTCTAATTCCAGTTCAAAGATGACCAAGTGGCTGTTGCTGTTGTTCTTTGAAGGACATTATTAATGATTCTTGGCGCAGTGGAGGTGGCCTAAGAATCGATACGGCTGTTGGGATCTGAGGCTCGTAATTCTTCTGTCTCAGTCCTTCTCGCTCTGTAGGCAATTCCTTTCTCCTGCAGACCTGGCTCGGGGAGGTTCGTTCCTGAAAATGCTCGGACAGTACATAAAATGCAAAGCAAAGGAACCGCGCCAGCGACCTGGCTGCCTTGTTTTTATTAATGAGCTCAAGGTTTTAAATATGTGATGTAACTGACATTTATTCCCATGACAATGCCTTTTATAAAAAATCCACATCTCCCCCTCCTCTAGGAAGAGGAAAAAGGCACCTCCTGGTGAATCATTTGATTGAAATTCCTCTCCAGCACCCCGTACGGTTCGCTCATATTGGAATTGTTGAAAATCAGGTGACTCGCAACTCCACACTTGCCCAAATTAAACCACGAGTAGAATTTATAATAAGAATCCTGAATTTTCTGGGCTGAAAGGGGGTTCTAGCGATTACTCAAGCTGGGGGTGGCGTTTTGCAGGTGAGGAAACAGAGGCCCCGGGGTTGTTTCCGATCCGGGAAGAATCAATATGTCAGTAGAGAAAAAGGGGAACATTCTTGCTTTTCCTTTTTTTAATAAGCTACTTGTAAGGTGTGTGTGTGAATTCCACGACCTCTGACCTAGACACATTAATAAAGATATAAGAATAGTCAAGTAGGTAATATTCTCACACATGTTTCTGTGAAAAGGAAAGAAGGAAAACCTTCGTTTTTCTCCATTTCAGAGCAGCAGGCTATCAGGGTGTGATGCTGGCTCAAAGGTCAGGGGACCGAACTCTTGCCAAGCGCTGCCGTGACTGATTGTGCGGAAAATCGCTTATGTGTCGGGGACCCAGTTTCTCTGCTGTGCGGGGAATTGACAGAAACAAAGCGATCGCTGGATGAGATAATCACAGTGAAGGGGCCAGCACGGTGGCCCCGTGGTCAGGAGAGCGCTGTCTTGCCGACATGTTCCTGCCTTCTAATTGTGGGGCACTGGTCAGTCGTGGCTGTAATTGTGGGTTAAACAGATGTTTTCTAAAAAATAAGTTTGTATTTTCTTCGGTTCAAAATATTTTTGGAATTGATATTACTTTTCTTTACAGCTTTAAGATATATTTCACGTTGATATTCTTAATGTTCTTATTTTTGCGATGGGGGGACTGTGTAAATTGATAAAATTAGGGTCAATGATATTGGAACTACCTGGAATTGGTAAAACAGGAGCTGAGCCAGCCACCTTTATTAGAGCAGAGATTACCGGGAGGCAACATCTGTCCTCAGAACCCAACTTTCTCTTCTCCAGTTCTGCCCAGACCCTGAAAATCCCGGTGGTCTGTGTTCTATTTGCAGATCTTCCCTGAAAAACTCCAGGAACCCGATGTGTAAACATTGACTTCTGCAGAGAGATTTTTCCCTCCCTTCGAACAAAGTTTTATGAATGCATTTCTGAACACAGGCTATGAACTAATCCCCACCATTCATTATATTTAAATAGCATAACATTCCAGTGAAATGATTTTCCAGATGTTTCAACAAGTGAAACCATTTGTGGTTCATGTTATAGCTTTTTCAGTAACATACGGCTTTAGAACTTTTTCCTCTTACTGCTAAAGGGAATCATTTCATCAATTAAAGAATTCATCTTGTAATCCTTTATTTTTTCATCATTCTTTCTTTTTAAAACCTCTTGTTTTTCTAGAGCAAACATCTAGTGAGGTTTCATCTTTGGAAGATGCATGCAGCGTGTGGTTTTCAAACACAGATTTCACATTTTAGGTCTAGTTATTTCAGAAATAGCAAGCTGGAGGCCCGGACACAGGAATCTTCACCGTCATTAGCAATTTGGGCATGTATATTTGAAGGGTCAGTTGGGTGCAGGTCACTATATGTCTGTGTTCTGAGGGATACGTGGATATAGCATGTCCCAGGTTCTCACGGAGGTTCCCCCGGCTGGGGAAGCAGTTCTGATACACAAAAACTGAAAGAGCAACCCAGAGAGATGTATTCCTCCTGCCCAGGGTGGCCAAGGCTGCCCAGCAGGGCTTCCAAGACAAGTGAGCCCCAAGCTAAGCCCAGGAGGGCCCAGGCCCAGAGAAACAGAGGGAAGACATTGGCTCTGAAAGGAGAGGCAGGTGCAGCTGACCTTCGAAATGAAGTTGCCGAGCGGCTCTCGGTGGGCTTGTGCTGTCAGATGTCCTGTTGAGACTCTTCCACCAACTCTGCACATTCTGAGCAAGCCCACAGCATAAACTTCATTTCTTACACATTTCTTATCAGAAATTTCAGTTTTCTTGATCCGTTGTCCCCAAGATGTGGGAACATTGTTTGCGCTCTCCATTGGGAACAACATCTCTGGGACACATGTCATCGTGTCAATGAAATTACAGTTCTTCCTCTAAATGATTCTATATTTATGTTAAAGGTGAATGCGTAAAATGCATTGAAATCCTCTAGTGATTAAAAATAAATGCATGTATTTATCTAATTTAATTATGAAATTAAATAGTTTGTTTAAGCCGAGACTCTGCAACAGGGCCCTGGTGCCAAGAGAAAACATGCGTCAAAATACACGGAGGGTGACTGGCCGCTGGCGCCGGCACCATTTCACTGCTACTGATCGCCTGCTCCGCGGCCGGTCTTGCTCCCGGCCTCGGACAGAAAGAGAACTCTCTGCCCTCATTTCAGGACTGATAAGTTAGGACATATACACAGGATGTTTACTGTGGCAAAAAATTAAATTAGAAATATGAAGGCCCATCAAAAGGGAAAGGTTGGAAAAAGATTGATTCTGCTTCTGCATCATGGATCAATACGCAGCCCCTCGAAGGTCCTCTAGGGCTGACAGGGTGGGGTTTCTGCCGTGCGCTGGTGAGGGAGAGGAGCAAGGTGCACTGGCATGTCACACCTGTGCACGCGAGCTTGTCTGGAATTGCCTGCACAGGGACAACGGTGTGCAGAGACGCTGCAGGTTATCCCGAAGATTGCACAGAGCGGGGGTGGGCACACACGAGGCGGGGAGGAGGAAGGAAAACAAGGACTGTAGAAAGCTGTGAGCTTTAAAATGTCACATGTGCTATGATTTGTGTAAAATCTGCATATGCGTGGAGAGGGATTTATGCCCTGGGGCAGCCACGGAGATATCAGCACTTCAGTTTTACATTCCGTTTATACCGTTTTGCATTGTTCAGTTGTTTTTATGATAGGCATTTCACAGTGATGACATTTGTTTCTGTGATCAGAAAGGAAGATACGTTTTACTTTTGAAAAATTAAATAGCATAGATTTTAGAACAAAATAAATAAAAGTTCTCAAAGGCGTCTGCTTTTAAAGTGGGCCGGCCACCCCGACGTCCAAATGCTCCTCTCCGGGGACACCTGCCCCGATCGGTCTCCTTGTCTTCTTCAGCTGCTGGGAAGAGCGTGGTGCTGCCTTGCCCCGGGGCCCCTGCTTGCACATGCTTCACTTTAGAACTCCCTTTCCCTTTAGAACGCGTTCCAGTGAGTCCCGTGCGTTTCCATTTCATTTATTTATCTCTCAGTGCTTACATCCTCGGATGTCCCTACCATTTTACCTTGCCTTTGGACAAATTTTCACAGAGTTTAAGAGCATACCTTTCCCGTGTCTGGCCACCCTGCCGTTGGTTAAAGGAGATCTCCTTTCACTGGACCACCCCGTAGCCACCGGAGGGACCCGTGGGATGCCAGAGCATCACTTTGCGTCTTCTTTTATGGAAAGGGTCTGGACTGGAGCTGTACCATTTTGCATTTGCAGCAGGGAATGAGAGTTCCTGTTGCTCCACATCCTCACCAGCATATGGTGCTGTCAGGGTTTTGGATTTCGGCCATTCCAGTAGGTGTGCAGTGGTGCCTCATTGCAGCTCCCTAATGCCTGATGATGGGGAGCATCTTTCCATTAGCTCATTGCCATCCGACTGTCTTCCTTGTTGAGGTGTCTGTTCCAGTCTTTGCCCATTTGTTAATCAGGTGATTTATTTTTTTATTGTTGAGTTTTAAGAGTTCTTTGTACATTGTTCATAACAGTCCTTTATCAGATATATGTTTTGCAAGTTTTTCTCTCCCAGTCTGTGGCTTGTTTTCTCATTATCTTGACAGTGTCTTCTGCAGAGCAGAAGTTTTTAATTTTAAAGAAGTCCAATTTATCAGTTATTTCTTTTATGGGTTGTGTTTTTGATGCTGGGTTTTCTCCTATGTTATCTTCTGGAATTTCACACTTTCGCATTTTACATTTGGGTCTGTGATCCATTTTGAGTTAAATTTTTGTGAAGGGTGTAAAGTCTGTGTCTAGATTCCTTTTTCTGCACGTGGATTTATAGTCGTCCCTGTACCACGCGTTGAAAAGACTACCATTCTGCCATTGTATTGCCTTTGTTCCTTTGTCAAAGACAGTTGACCTTATTCATGGCGGTCTGTTTCTGGGTGCCCCATCCTGTTCCATTGATCTATGTGTCCATCTTTCACTAATGCCCTATTGTCTTGGTTACTGTAGCTTTATAGTTTAAGCCTTGAGGTCGGGTAATGTCAGTTCTCCAACTTTTTCTTCTTCTTCAGGGTTGCGCCGGCTATTCCAGTCTTTTGCCTCTCCATATAAACTTTAGATTCAGTTTGTTGTTGTCCACAAAATAATTTGCTGGAGATTTTGATTGGGATTGTGTTCAATCTATAGATCAAATTGGAAGAACTGATACCATGACAATTTAACATTTTCCTATCCATGAACATGGAATAACTCTCCATTTATTTAGTTCTTATTTGATTTCTTTCATCAGAGTTTTATAGTTTTCATATAGATCTTATACATATTTTGTTATATTTATGCCCAAGTATTTCATATTTTGAGATGCTAATATAAATAGTATTGTGTTTTTAATTTCAAATTCCACTTATTCGCTTCCGGAACATAGAAAAGCAATTGACTTTTTTATATTAACCTTGTACCCTACAACCTTGCTATAATCACTTACTAGTTCCAGGGGGGTTTTTGTTAATTTTTTTTTTTTTTTTTTTTTTTTTTTTGAGACAAGGTCTCACTCTGTCACCCAGGCTGGAGTGCAGTGGCATCTTAATAGCTCACTGAAGCCTCAGAATCCTGGGCTCAAGCAATCCTCCTGCCTCAGCCTCCTGAGTAGCTGGGACTACAGGCACACACCACTATACCTGGCTAATTTTTGTTGATTCTTTCAGATTTCCTACATAGATGATCATGTCATCTAGGAACAAAAATAGTTGCATTTCTTACTTCCCAATCTGACCACCATCTCTTTCCTTTTCTTGTCTCATTGCACATCAACAAGAAAGCCTCCTCTATCTGCTAATAGCCAAGATTGCTTACGGGCTCATTTGAAAAGTCCTTTGTCAAATTCTTCTGGCCTGGGCCTTTTGACACCTTCTCTGCCTTGGGTGCCTTGGCCGTGTGGATTCTCTCCTGCTCCTCAGCACTCAGCTCCTGCAGGTGTGTCTCCTTGGGGTCTGGGTCTCACTGTCCACCCCCCCTCACCTGGTCCCCTGTGACTCTGAGCTCCTGGACAACCGCCCACACACACTCCCCACCATCTTTCAACAACTGTAGGAGTTGGTCCCAGGTTGGACCTCTTAGCACAATAAATGTGTAAATTTGCCCTAGCTCAGGTCTTGTTTTAATTTGTGAACATTTAGCCATTAGTCCAAAACTGTGAGGCTTTTTTCTTGCACAGAAACAAGTGGTTTCCACTTGCCCCTCTTCTCTGCTATTAGTGTGCATTCAGGCGATGCCAAGGAACTGGCTTCTCTGTGCAGAGCCGGGGGCTTTTGAGGGGTCTTTGCCCATCCCCACGTGTCCAGCATGCATGTGGCCTTCTCTGGGGGCATAGAAGTGCTTATTTCAGCCACACAAGTGAGAACGGTTAGACATTCAGCAGAACATCCCAGCTGCAGGCTAATTATTTCCTACGGGTGTTGGTGACAGCGTCTCCTTTTTGGAGCAGGGTTGGTGGGAGGTAGGGTGAGAACAGTGTAGGCTTGTTGGGGAGCTGGGGAAGGCACCCAGCGTGGAGAATTGAAAATGCTCCTTTAGAGGCTCCTCTCAGGGGCAGGGTGGGGGTGGGACAGGGCGCGGAAAGACCCATAGCCAGCCTCGAGTTTTGCTCCAGCAAGATGCCGCTCCTTCTGCATGGTGCCAGAGACTCACAACAGGACAGGGAACCAGGGTCTCCCGGGAGGCTCCTGGGGTGGCCTGGGCTGCTGGGGGCTCCTGTGCAGCAAGGGCTCCAGCCACAGGGAGAGAAAATGCGGCAGCCCCTGGTTCTGGCCGTGATTTACAGCTGCGTCACTCTCCCCCTCCCCAGAGTCTGGCCTGTCCCTCCCTAGCTGTCACTGTGCTTGGTGGTCACATATTTCCTTTACCTTGTGTATTCATTCCTGTCTCCCCCGCAAGACTGTAAGCAGCACTGGGGAGCCCCAGGCATCTCGCTCACACTCTGCCGCCAGGACCACAGGGCCGGGCACCTTGCGGGCACTCGGCAGGCACCTGCAGAATGCGCGAAAGAGTGAAAGAAGACACAGTGGGCTTTGCAGGATGCCCAGCGTAAGAGAACCACTTAGGAGGTGCTGGCTCTGGGGGTGGGAGAGAGACTCCCAATTTTTCTCTGAGTGTTATTGGGCGGTTTTAATTTCTTTGAACAATAGGAATTTATTGCTTGCTTTTTCGACTCTAGATGACAACCGAGAAGCACAGTAAATGTTTGATTCTTCGTCTCTGCCGGGGCCAGGGATTGAGGGAGGATCAGCTCCTTGCTCTGAGTGGCCCGTGGGGCTTCGAGGCTGCAGAGGTCTGTCACCTGGGGCACGTGGCTCCAGGCCCTGCTGGAGAGGCAGCCCGGGGTTCCACTCCCTGCACCTCAGAAACAGCACAAACGGAATGTGGGCACAGGCACATGCCTGGCCACCCCGGTCCTTTCTCGTAACTCGCAGCAGCAGGAAGCAGGCGGGGTCACCCAGGCGCAAAAGTAACCTGCTCCCAGTGGCTCAGCTCCAGGGCAGCAACCCCAGGGTCGGCGCTCTGTGCACCCCTGCAGCTGCGGCACTGGGTACAGACCCGCCACTGGGGAAGCCGAGGCCGCCTGGACGGGGAGAGGCTCGATGGAGTGTGCCCCATGGGTGCAGGGCATGCAGGGCGGGGGAGCGCTTGCACCTCCAGTGCACAAGTGAAGCTGGGGTGCCATGTGTGGGTTGGGGGAGCGGGAGTCTGTGCCAGTGGTTCTCACCTGGGGCCGACTATGCCCCCTTCCCCACCACCAGGACAACGTCTGGAGACACGTTTGGTTTTAGGACTGAGGCGGGGGCAATGGTACTGGCAGTCAGTGGGTGGAGGCCAGGATATAGCTTACATCCTATGATGCCCAGGACAGGGCCCTCCCACCAAAGCATTATCTGGTCCAAAATGTCCCCAGTGCTAAGGTGGGGGAGCCCTGGCCTTGGGCAATGCCCAGGTGTGTAGGAAGGATCTTGCCATCAACAGGAACAGGGTCTGAGAGAGAAAGGAGCTGGGTTGGGGGCTTTGAATATGCCAAGTGGGGTGCCCTCGGATCCCCGCGTGGGTGGAACCTGGGTTTCGAGACCTTGACTGAGGATCCCAGGCTGAGCAATGCTGGCTGAGGCCATGGGAAAGCCGTGCATCCGAGGAAGGGCTTGAGAGGGCAGCTAGCTCCACTGAGGCCGCGAAGGTGCAGGTGAACCTGTGATACTCGAGGGTCCTGCTCGCGCTCAGTGGAGGGGCTGGGGCAAGTGACACAGGCCTGCTGCCATGTGGGCCCTTTCTCCATGCCACGCTTCCCCAGCACCCCTGGATCTCATTAACTCCATTCCTGCTTCGCTTTCAGCCAAGGCCACTTCCTATAGGAAGACTTCCCTGACTGCAAGTCTGAGCCAGGTTGCATCTTTTCAAAGAACCGTGTGTGAGTTTTCGTCCTTTGTTAATGGGGACATGTGACTAACCAGCTTCTGGGTTGGCCCTCCCTGGTGTCTTCAGAGCCTAGCACGTAGTAGGCACTCAGAAAATGTTTTTAAAATGAATACGCTTTGTCCTCGATAAATAAGAGAGGCGTCTCTGCAGCGCTCCTAAGGCAGGCCGAGGCGAGAGGCCCAGGTGGGCAGGGAAGGAGCCTTGCATGTTGCGGCGGCAGAGTCACTGTAGGTGGGTCTGTTCCTTCCACCTCACCCGGGGTGGCCGAGTGTGTGTGTGCACACAGGTGTGGAAGCCACCAGGCTGGGGACATCTCTCACAGTGTGAGGCAGCCGGTTCGCAGCCTGCAACTGAGTACAGCTTGTTGTCACTCTCTGGAAAGCCGGTGGCCCTGGAGGCAGAAGCTGGGAGTCTGCACTGGGCTGAGGCAGCAACTGTCACCCATTGGCAGCGCTGCCTTGACACTCCGTGCCCCAGATGGGACGATCTTCCATGGTTTCTCTGTCATGCACTAGAACCCAGGCACCATGCCTTTGATCTCTCTTGCTTTGCATCCTTTTAAGCATTCAGCTTTACTTTCTTAAAGCCAGCGGCAGGGTTAGCGCTGGCCCCAAGGTTTTAAAATCGGCCTTCTGTGTTCAGCCCTTTCCTGCTGAGCCCACTCTTTGCAGAGATGACTGTATTTGAAGCTGAACCCAGCGTGACTGCAGCCAGAGACCCCCGCCACCCACCCCCAGCTGGCAGGCAGGGTATCCTTTGCTTTTATTAAATTTAAACTTCTAGGAACGTATTTTTATAGATGATGTTTCCAGCCATCTCTAAGAATGAATGAAGTTCCTGGTTCCATTTTTTTCAGCCCTTGACCAACTGCAGACAATTCTCAATTTTAGGGGAAATATTTGCTTCTTTGTTAATAAACCTCATTGCCTGGGTGGTTCTTCTCATATTCAAAGGGTGCTTGCATTACATGGCAATTAATCCTCCCCAGTAAGACACAAGCCGGTGACATTTGGGAATATTACTTTGGGGAATACAAACTCTGTTTAATGACTTTTTTAAAAACCTCTCTGCACCGGTGAATGCCATGAAAAGTTTCACCATCAGTAAGCAGGTGCAGGCTGGTCAGAAGACTCCTGGACATTCGCGCTCTGCCGCTGAAGGTCAGGGAGTTCTCTGTACCACGTGGAAACTGCTGTCTCCGTGAATGACAGGGACCATCTAGCCACCTTTTATTCTCCCACTGAAGTGGCAGGAAAGCATTTGGGCTTTGAACGTCCTTTTTTCCCCAATTTCTCAGAACTCTTTGAAGATCCTGCGCTTGACTTCTGAAATTCGGTCCAAGGTGGGATTCCTTAATAAGTATGTCACTAGTACAATAACGGGCCCTTACTTCTTAAGAAGTGTCTTTAATTTGAATTTCCATGATGATATTTTTATAATTATCAAATGGCAGGAAATAGATGCTGACTCCCTTTATGTTATCATTCTAAATGTCACACGCATGGCAAGGCTCTTTAAAAGACAAAAGAAGCTTCCTCAATTAGTAATTCCCATGGTAACTAATAGAGCTCGATCTCTCATTTTTTCCCCCTTTCTGTGGCTATTTTAAATACTTAAATTGATTTACATCCCTGCGGAAATGTGAGAAAAGCCTGGATCCCAGCCATCCACTCCACCAGGAGTGTGGGGGTTCTGCTGTGTGTCATGTTCTTTCCATCTCCCCCAGCATTGCAGAGAAGGTAAGAACCAGCTCCTAATCGTGAGTGTTTATGTTTCCTTAAACGAGGAAGAAGGAATGATTTTCCATTGTATTCCTTTTGCAGTTTACATTGAAACATAAATATACAAATGATTTCATTTTATATTCCTCGTATGGTGCATACTGAAGGAGAAATATAAAGGTATTCTAGTGGCAGACATTGGAGGATAAGAGTGGCTTATCTGAGCTAAGTGTGGGCCCCTCCGGGTGCAGTGAGAGCCTGAGCCCGTCGACCTCGAATCTGCCCGGCTGCTGGTGCAGAGCGTCAGCCCCTCACCAGCTCGGGGTTCAGCCAGCCTCCCACCTTGTCCTGCGGCAGGACACTGGACACTGAGTTCGCTGGCGCTTGAGTCACACCCCTGGACACCTGGACACTTGTGTTCTCCTGTCTTCTGCCACCCTGGCCCCTTCACCTGCCTTCCTCCTGGCCTCTGTGCGGGGGTCCCTCAGGGCTCCGCGGAGGGCTCTGTGCAGTCATCGGTCCCCACGGTGATCTGCAGGTGCCCCCGCTGAGCATGGTCCCGGCTCCCACACTCACTCACAGGGAGCAATCTTCACTAAGCATCACGACACCCCTGAAAAGAAGACAGGCATGTTTGTCCCATTTTGCAGGTGAGGAGATGGAAGCTCTAAGAGGTCAGATGCTGCGTCTGGGGTCAACGGGGTTTTCTGCTTCCAGGACCCGCTGCCTCTGAGGCCAGCATCCCTTCCCCTCAGCAGGATACAATGTTGTGTTAGGAACTGCAGGACAGCTACCGATCATTTATCTTTATAAGTGGGTCAAGAAGCTGAAGGAGACACAGGACTATGGGAGGTTTCTTGGGTATAATATGCTGACAGATGTCACAGCCAAAATACACACGGAGGGAAACTTTTCAGAGAAGGTCGCGATCATGATAAAAGTCAGTCTGTGGTGTGTGCCACACACTGTGGCAGGTACATGGTAGAGGTTACTTTGTATACTCCGCACGGCCATAGGGTGACCCATTAGCCAGGGATGAGGGGTTTGCTGGCAGGGGGGGTTTTATACAAATTAGTTTGTTTATTTATACATGCAGAGTAAAAAGCAATACCAGCTATAATCCAAAATAGTAGCTCAAATTAATTTTTTGTAAATTTTACTGAAATACAACATACTTACAGAAAAGCGCACACAAATCATAGGCACATGGAACTTTGAACTTCCACAGTGAGCCCAGCTGTGTAACCAGCGCACAGATGGAGGCATGTGACATCCCCCCGCCACCACCCCAGCATAACCATCGCCCCCACTGCTTACTCCGTAGATTGGTTTTGCCTGCTTTCGAACTTTATGTAAATGAAATCATAGATTATGTCAAAGTATGTGTATGTTTTCCAAACACCTACTATGTGCAAGGCATTGTGGAGCTTTTCAGTGACCCTAAGGGACTTGGTTTTGAAGCCATCCCAGGTTGCTTTCATGGAGACGTGTGCACCATGACAGAGGTCACAGAGCTGTCATAGCCATCAGTCCCCACAGGGCATACTTCACACGGTGACCAGCTCGCACACCGCGGGTGCTCAGGAAAGCTTCCCTACCGTGTAAATGTCATTTAAAACTTGGCATAGCTATGAATTCAATAGGAAAATTTGGTTTCTATGTTGTTGGAAAGTTCTCCGACTGCTGAGGTCTGCACTCTGGGCTTGAGTAAACAAGTTGGGACAATGAAGAGGGAAGTGGCTGTTAGGTTTGCGGGTGAGGGGAGTGGCATTTAGTCTTCCATGGCAGCCACCATAGGACACCTGATGCCCAGTGAAGAGACAGCCATCAAAACAGACAGTTTCCTTCCAGCCCCAGGGTCCACCCAACAGAAGCCCTTGTCTACTGAGGCAGCTGGCTAGTCCTGTCTCTGATGTCCAGGGAGCTGTCCGCTGGAGCCCGGGGCAGGAAGCTGCCACCATCTCCACTCTGCAGGCTGTTCTTTCTTGGCAGTTTGTGTTCTTTACCCCCAGGAAGGCTTTGGGGAATGTATGAAGGGAGCACTGTATCAGAAGGGTTCCTAATTCAGGTGGATTTGGTTTGGATGCTATTATATCTTCACCATTTGCTGGCCGAACGACGGAGCTCTGGACTTCTCGAACTCCAGTTTTCTCATATGTAAAGTTGGAAAAATAATAACTAGGTGGTTTTGAGCATTAAATTTAAAAATATTTTGTGGAAGCACCTGACGCAAGTAGACATTTGATAAATGCCAGCTCCCTGTCCCTGGAGATAAGAAGGGATTGTGATTGTACCTTAAATTCTGTCTTAAGCTTCCTGGCTGACAAGGCAAGAATGAAACATAACGGCTTTATTGTTCTAGTCTAATTAAAAGAATGTCCCCAGTTTTTCAGGAAACATAAACACTTCCCTGGTGCTACATTCTAAGACAACTTTATTTTGTAAGCCTAAGTGATTCAAGTTTGCAATGATGATTTTCTCCCCAAAAGATGAAGAAACCTGTCTCTCCATCTTTCCTCCTTTCTGTTTCCACGTATCAGCCCTTTAACTGAAAATAGCAAGCTGAGGCTGCAATGCTAAAATACCAAGTCAGGACTGCTCGTGCCCGGAGTTAGATCCAGTTCTGTCCCTCCGTCTCCTTCGCCATCTCTTCTTAGTGGACATCCCGTAATAATGACACAAAGGCGGAGGGAGAGTCCGCAGTGACAAAAGGAATCCTCCGTTCACTCTGCTCAGTGGTGCTGCTGGGTTTGGGGCTTGGAGAGGACGGAGGACGTGAGGACGCTCTGGCGCCTACGCAGTCGCAGTGAGGATGGAGAGGAGCGTGTGCGCACAAGCATGGTGTGCATTGTTGCCGTCGCATCTGCAAAGGAGACGGTCAGACTGGGGGTTTCTTCTGTTCCAAGAGTGCACACCTGTAGAATCACAGTGAGTGCAAACTCTGCTTGACCAGCAGCTGAGTGATCTGCTGGCACGTGTTGTCGGTGCTTTGCGAAAGAGCGGTTGGTGCAGGAGCACCGGTGGCTTTGCTCCCGGGGCTGGCGGTCTGGGCTATCCCCAGCCCGGAGCTTTTCAGAAATGCTCACATTGGGGAGGCGAGGATGCCCCCTCTTTCTTGCACAGAAATTCCAGAGTTTGGATTAGTTTGCAACCTCAAGCTGAATGTTCAAAATACTGAAGTTGAGTCCCCCCTTTTTTTTCCTTAGAGGTACTTACACCTACACAAGAAGAGCCGGTAACCGAGGTGTTTCCCCGGCCCTCAGTGGCCTGGGAGTCCAGCCCACACTTGCAGATTCCAGCAGGGAGACACAAAAGTGAGGGAGCTGGGGGTACCTCACGACGATGGGATCCTCAGAGAGCCTGTCCTGCAAGGGCCTTTGGGAGGGCCCCAAGAGCACCCTAACTCTCAGAAGCTAGCCAGTCCAGTGCAAGGGCAGTCGGGGTCTTTTCAGTGTGATCTCAGCTTTGCAGATGAAAGGTCTGTATTTGCAGAAGTAGTTGGAATGAAAGCTCCAAGCCTAGAATGTCCTCCTCCCACCCTCTACCCACCCCAGGACTCGATTCCTGTCATTTGAGGACAGCTGATCTCTCCCCGCTCACTTCCTGTCCCCAGGAATGGACCTTCCCCTTGCCACAATTGATAACTCGTCTGTTGCACTTTGTGGTGTAGCCTGAAGCACTTAATTAAATGCCGCAAACACAGTAGGCATTCGATAAATACCTGCCGGTCAAGAGATTACACAGCGCAGCCACAGATGGAATGATGCCTGTGAACCGCCAACAAAACTCTTTTTGTTATTACTCCAGCTCTGAAACTTCACAGTTTTGACCATTCTTTTGTTAATCCTACAGTGGGCTAAGTTTACTAATGCACACTCAAGTTTTTATTATTGCTGCATTCGCAACAAAGATAACGTGATACTTTTCCCCCTTGTTATTAAAGATTTTAGGTGGATAATATTCCTATTCATGTCATAGGAATCGTTTATTGGAGAAGGGTCATTTCATTTCAATTATGTTTTGAATTATTAGTCATTTCTAAAATAAACCATCCCCCCAGGTGACATTTATCTGGGACTAGTGGTTGGATGGGCTTCTATGTCGTTAAAATTAATTGATGTAGCAAAATCAGCTGGAGTCATTATCCTGTCCCATATCTGTGGCAGAACCACGAAGGTGCTTGCTGTCTACATACAGCAGCAAAGCTCTCTGTGTCCTTTGTCACATGCAGAAGTCCTGTAACTCATACTGAATGGCAGTATTAGGTACAGAGTCTAAAAATGGCCTGTGAGCTTCATTTGTCATGTGTCCACATAATGCCAATGTGACACTCATGAGAGGGCTGCATGTTTGAACAAACGGTTCACTTCAAACACTCACACCCAACACAAAGACCCCAGAGGGCACAGGGAGTCTGGCCCAAGACTAAGAATCAGGGAACTGTTGGGAACATAGGTCTTACAGTAATAGACTTGGGCTAGACCCAGGTTTGACACAACCCAGGGGACATCTCCACAAGCTCAGAGCTTCTGTTTCCCCTCCGCACAGTGGGGAGGGCCCTTTGCAGCTCTCCATTCTGCGGCAAGGTGGCGAGATGATGCCTGCCTTGTGTTTGACATGGTGCTGCCACGAGGTACGAGAGCCCCATGCATGGTGCCTTGGCCTCCCTGTCCTCAGGGTTACTAGTGCGTTTCAGTTCCTTGGTAGGATGAGCGCCTGGGTAAGAAAGGTCAGGGGCCTTCCCAGCCAGGCTTGCAGCAAATGCTTGTGCTTCACAAGGTAGTTCTTCGGGAAACTCTCAGGAGCTTGTGATTCGCAGTTTAGTGTAAGTGGAAGGAGGTTTGTTAGAGTCTTGGTGGCTCTAGAATGAGACTCCTAACTCTTCACTGGTCGCAGATCCTGTCCAGCGGGGTGGGTTCCTGCAGGGGCAGCCAGGGCACCGGGAGGGTTTCCATTAGCTCCCTCTGAGACCTCCTGGCACATTTAGGTGCAGTTGGGGGAACCATGCAATTTCCCCAAATTCGTCTTCCAGAGCTTTTATCTTTTCAAAGACCCATCCTAATTTTAAAGGAGTCCAACAGAGACCTTTGTTTGAATTTGCTCGTGACTCTCAGATGAGTCTGGGGTTGGTTAGGAAGGTGGCATTTCAGCGTCCTAAGCAGGGACACAGCAGATAAGCTGTTGGCTCTTTAAGGAAATGGTGCTGCTTGACCACAGGGGCACCATGGGGAGAAGAGGTGTCATTGTTGGTGTCCTTCCTCGGCCTGCTGAGTGGCGACCACTTCTCCAGCCTGGGGGCTGCTCCTCTGCACGCAGCTCGTCTTCAGGAGGCGGTTCCTGGCCCGGGCACAAAAGGCCCAGGGTTTTCTAATGTCAGGGGCGTAGTGCCCGATGGCACAGAGCATGGGATTTGGAGTCAGATCTAGCTGGATTTGGCCCCTGGCTCAGCCCCTCGCTGACCACGTGGCCTCATGCGAGTTACTCTGGGGCGTCGTGAGGATGAGACGGGATCCTGTACGTGGGGTGTCTAGTGTTGTGCCTGACAGATCATTTGTCCTTAGTAAATGTGATTGTTAGGTAGCCAGGGGGGGCCGCCTGACCCCTGGGCACGTGGCTCCCCCATGGCTGCCCCCAGGTGCAAGCAGTGTCCTTTCTGTCCTTCCTGGGCCTACCCATCACTGCTTCCAAGTCATCCACCGCACGCAACGCTTCCTCACTGTATCACCGCTAGGAAGCTGCGGGGGACAAGAGTGTCGGGGACCTCGTGTGCAGAGGCCACGGCAGTACAGAGAGGTCGAGGGGCCTGCCCACCGTCACCCAGCAGGCAGGGCTGTGGCTTGAGAGCACATGTGGACCACAGGAAAGACCCGCGGCCGTGCAGGCAGCAGGTGGGGCCCGGCCCTGCAGGTGTGTGCAGATGCGGCTCCCTCTGCCTCTGGCCTCTGACGTGCCCATGGCGCGGGGCCGGCGCTGTCCCGCTGAGTGGTGCATCGGCGTGAGCACGTACATTTTGACATGATTCCTTGAGTTTAAAGAAAGAAAATAACTTTCCTTGAGAATTGTGGATGCTCTGCTTAGCCGTGGAAGAGGAGAGCTGACCTTTCTAGGTAGACAACACAGAATGCCAGTCAAACATTACACTTTTGTTGCAGTATATTGTTCCAGAGTGGAGCACTGCATATTTTTGTTAGAATGCGGTTTTTGTTTTCCAATGAATACTGCAGTGTTCTTTCATGTGGAGGAGGATTCATTACTAGTTCACAGAATTTTTTCAGTGGTGGGGAAAAATAGGTGCTTGTCCTCAGAATGCTGTCAAGCCTGGACACATTTCTGCTGGTGGCTCGATGATGTAGGAATTCCTACAGCTCACCTTTCATCATGAGCTCTGTTTCGATGGAGACGTTTGGCTTTTCCTCCCCAAGAGGACACGGTTGATGTTCGGGGTCATCTCTGCTGCCTCTTTTTCATGCATTTTACCAGGATTCTCATTAACGAACTGCTTTACATGGGTCAGATCAGCCAGTTAGGTTGGGGGACTGTCTATAAACCAAAATATTTGAGAGTGTTTTAGCAAAATGACGAGCTGATTGGCAAATCTTTCACTTATCTGGCTTCCTAGTTTTCAAGATCTTTCTTAGAAATATCTAGCAAACCGTTCTGGGTACCCTATTCCCAGAAAAGAATCCAGCCGTTTCCAGGATGGTTGTCCACTTCTCTTGTGATATCTTTTCTTAGTCTCCCAGTAGTATCCGCTGCGTGTCTGTGAAGGATGCCACACAAATCACTTCCTGATGGCTCTGAGGCTGACATCCACCTGGGTCAATGCCAGACCTTCCACCCAGGCCCCCAAGCCAGGCCTGAGGTCACGCTTGACTTCCTTCCCTTCCTCCCCCTCACCCATGTCCCCAAGGCCTGCAGGCTCTGCCTCCTTCATCTTTAAACAGCCCCCCAAATCCTCCCCCACCGCCTCGAGTGTAGCTCTCCAGCCCTCACCTGGACCACAGGCGTGGCCTCCTTACTGGTCAGCGATCCACAGTCCACACCCACCTGTTCCTGTTTGTCCGCCTCTCCGCAGCCACCGCGGTGACCTTCCCTGCAGAGAGCAGAATGGGCAGGTTGGGGCTCGCAGACTCCTGCAGCCCGCTCGTGGCTTCAGCTCAGAGCCGAACGCCTTTGCAGCATCCCAGGCCCTGCCCACCTCACCTTCCGCACCCGTATCAGTGGTTTATTGAGTTTCGACCTTATGCTGAGTTCAGAGTTGGGTCCTCATCTCCATCATTAACCTGGCAAGCTAAATATTATTATCCCTTTTTTGCAGATGACGAAACGTAGGCTCAAAAAGCTTAAGTGACTTGTTCCAAGGTCAAAGCCAGGATTCAAATTATACGCCATTTCTGGAATGTTCCTTGCACTGTCTGGCTTCCTTGCCTGAGTTCATGTGGTCTGCCTGGGAATTTTATTTTTTAGAAAGATGCCCTAACTTTAGCCACACGCAGGTTAGGTGCTGCCACCGCCATCTTTCGCAGACCCGTGGGCTCGCCACAACCCAGTGCTGCTCCGCCCTGCACCTCAGGGACCTGTCCACAGCCTGTCTTTCGGCCTCCTTGTAGGGCAAGATCTTGAGGTCCTTTATTCTTGAGGTTCCACGTATTCCTTTTTCTAAATCTCTAAATCCTCAGCACTTGGTACAGAACTAACCCATAGTAGATGCTCAATAATGCTAAATGGCTGGGTTAACATATTTATTCATTCACCCGACTGGTATTTTCGGAGCTGCCAGCCTGTGCACAGAACTGTTTATTTAATAAAGAAGTTCAAGCTGGAGCTAAGAGAGCTGCTGTTCAGAAAGCACTGAGCCAGCCAGGGATGGTGTGGCTTTGGGTGAGGGTCTGCACCCTGCCTTTGTCATCAGTAGAGTGTGCACTACACCTGCCCATGTCGTAGAGCAGCTGCAACAGCAGCAAACGTGGCTTCATCGTAATCTGAGGTCCCACTGTCCTATGTCATCATGGAGGTGCTGCTGGAGAAAGAAGACACAGACAGATGGAAGAGGCGGGCAAGGAACGGCAGGACCAGGAGGGACACAGCCAGGGTGGCCTGGACGCTCAGGCAAGATGTCAAGGGGAGAGCAGGCCTTGGAGGCGTCTGGCGGGTCTGGGCGAGGCTGGGGCTTCGTGGGTCAGGGAGCGGCACAGGACAAGCGGGATGAGTGGTGTGTTCGGAGGCTGGTGGCAGGCGGTTTTGTGTGGGCGAGGGGCCTCTCAAAAGCGGATCACGTGGCCTCTGCCCATACCGAGGCTCTTCCCTGAGAGCTTCCAGACCCCATCCATCCTTCCCGAGGGTCATTTACCAGCACATTCTACTCTTCTTGTCTGTGCCGATCTGATCGGCAAACACGCTATTTCTTCCATTTGTGAACAGTGGTTATTATTATTCCATAGTACAAGGATACTTCTGAGTAATTATTGAACACCACGGCTCATCATTTCCGCGGCCTTCGTGAAAGTCGTTTAGCCCTGGGCCTCTGGCCGCATGTCGTGTGTACACCGTGTAGTGTCGAGGTTGTCACCAACCACGCCCTTTGCACAGGTGGTTAGCAGCTTGGCCACAGACGGGCGTTTCCAGTTGGCACTTTAAAAAAGAAAACCTACAAACACTGGTTTAATGTGTCTGAGTATTGAAGATAAATCATTTTCTCTGAGGCTCATTGAACATGAATTAGTTCGAGAAAAATGTCTTTGGAAACGAACTTTAAGTGTTCAGTTACCATTAGCGTCGTGCACCCAGCGAGCCTGTTCTGAGTAGCTTTGACATTCCCAGCCCAGTTCGAGGAGCCAGAGAGAGACAGGGAGGAGTAGAACCGAGCCTTGTTCTCAGGGAAGGCTCATCTGCCCCCAGCAGCCGCCCACCCACACTAGGAGAGAGGCAGTGTCAGGTATGGTGCAACCAAGGCTCTGGCACGGGCTCCACCTTCTCCCCTGCCTCGCCCAAATGGTGGGGTCATTTAGGTTTGTTCAGGTGGTCATTGGGGCCCCTTCATACTCTATTGGTGCCACATATACACCCCACTCTAGTGCCAATCCTGTGGATAACTCAATTTTAAAGAAACTCCTGGAAGGTAAGAGCGGTCCTCAGACTTGGTTGGGCAGCTGCAAGTATGGAGTCACAGTGTTCCTTGGTGGTCCCTTAGAGCATCATGAAAGTTACTCATCTATTCACCAAAGGAGTATGGATGCCTCTCTGGGGCCAAGAACTATACTAAGACTGTGGGATATATCTCTGCAGTTTTAGTGGGAAAACACATGGCTCTGTGTGTACATTATAAAATCACATCTCTAAGTACACGCGTCCACAAAAACCAGCTGGGAAACCTACCATGGCCAGCTGGTGCCCAATTCATGCATTAATGGTTAATTTTTATTGCAGTCCTTTTATTCCACATAGTACATACCAGCAAATAAGTAGTAGTGGAGAAAAAGTAAAGTGATCAAACTATGTCCCTTGATTTTATTTTTTATGCAAACTGGAAAAAGATGCCGATGTTGGATGCTTTTTGCGTGAATCCCTGACCCAACACGGGGAACCTGTGTTTCCCTCGGTGGGATGCCCGCGAAGCCCTGGGATCTCTCAGCCCACTGGGGTCCGGGCTGGAACAGGATTGGCCAGTGTTATGGTGGGACATAGCTGAGTGTGACTCAGTTTACCGTAGTCAAGTGGGATGGGGGAGGGGACAAGAGCCAGCACCGGGGGGCGTGAGGCCCGTGGGCCCCTGCACAGGGCCGGGCACGTTTTGTGAGAAGACTGTGGCAAAGTGAAGCAGGCTCGGTCACAGGTGAGTCACTAAAAACAGGTTGGGAGAGGGGCAGGCTCACAACCCGTTACGGAAGTGGCAGCCGCCAGCGCGGGGCACGGCAGGGAGCTCCCCCTGCCAGGGAGCCCAGGGGCGTGGGCTTCTCTGGGAGAAATCCCCACTGTGTGCTGCTGTATACCAGGAGGACTGTCATTTATACAGCAGGCAGTGTGCATTTTTGACAGTTCTAGAACATTTCCAACAATATCCCCTTGTTTCCCCTCCCAGAGGTTTTTTGGGAAAATATAAAATCAGCTTCTCACCCACCCTCCATCCCCCAGCATTAGGAGGTCTGGGGCCCTGGCGGTTTCCCAAGGCAATGAAAAGGCAGAACCGCCCGAGTGCTGGCCGGGCCGAGGGGAGGCCAGGCCCCGCGTCAGGACTGGATTTAGGACGTGGGTGGGAGTCAGGGTCCAGGGGGAGCCAAGCGGAGCAGAGGCTGCACTGCCACGGGCCTAGGCCCTCTTTAGTCCAAGGTGGGCTTGGGGGGGCACGCACCTTACAAGGAGGAACAGGTGTGTTTCAGGAGTCCCGTCTCCCGTCCCCCGAATCACCTCACCTGTCTCTGTGGGGCTGCAAGCCCAGCTCTGCAGGATCAGGGTGAAGGAGCACCAAGGCCAAGGTGGAAGGAGCCTGGGAACACTCGCACACCCACAGGACAGTTGACCTCCCACCCAGCACTCGACGGCGCCAAGGAGTTAGAGGTGGGCAGCCAGGGGCCCGAGGAGCTGGCTGTGGGTCCTACGGCTGTGCCTTAGCCGTGTGTGCTGTGTGTGCCATGGGCCAGGCCCTGCTGAGAGGCCCCAGCGGGCGGCACAGCTACAGGCTGGCCTGGGGACATGTATAGACACCAGCCCAGCTAGAGGGTCCTTTTATCTTTCAGGACTTAGAGCAGTCAGTTGCCTTCCCCGCGTGCTCAGGGAGGCAGAGAGGCCTGTGGACAGGCTCCAAGGTCCCACTGCACTGCCCGCTAGGGGGGACTCCTTGCAGCAAGTTGCTCTACGTCTCTAGGCCTCGGTTTCCCACCTGCAAGGTGTCTCTAACAACAGACTCCTCACTTGCGTGTCGAGAGGGTCCAGGGATCCCTGGGGATGCTTTGCGGGGACTCTAGCTCGGCATACCTGTCCTGACAGTTGACGTTTCTTCTCTGAGGATCTTTCCTTGGTGGCCATTCACAACATCCCCGCCCTCAAGCACTAGAGCCCCCACGAAGAAGCTACTCATGCGACAAAGATTTTTTGTTTAAAACATGACGATGACTGTCACTATCTGAGAACCGTACATGCCCTGCGCCAAGAGGTGGGTAGATCGGTAGCAGTCCCCACTGCAGCTAGGAGAGCACCCCCGCGCCTCCGTGGGGAACCCAGATTCAAATTGCTGCGTTCCCAAATTCCACACTATGATAATGGCGTAGACGGGGAGGCAGTGTGGAAACCAGCACACACTTGTACTTGCAAAGGATTCTGTCTGGCTTGCTGATTTGCATAGCTTCTTGATTCAAAGAGGGTACCCCCAACCGTGGAGTAATTAGAGAGGTGCCCGTGTGAGCTTTGGGTGGGGGAGGAATGTGCTTGAGAAGCAGGCAGAGATGCACACAGTTCTTTGCTGAGCAGCTGCCCATGAATAATTCCTAAAAGTTGCCAAATATTTAGCAGTCCTGCTTGTCTGTCATAGACTGACAAAATGGGTGGTTGGGAAAATGGATCTTCTTTTTCCAGCCTTCGCAACATTGTTTTAAAGATTCCACCCCCTTTTCAAAGTGGCTTGAAGCTGCGGGGTAGGCAGAATAGAATTCTACTGAACTCCTTGGTTTCGGGGACGGTTCCCTCCCCCAAGTTCGGTGTCTCCTTCTAGCCTCTCTTTTATGCATTAGAAATTATAGAAATTAACAGCTTTACTGATGCCTGGAAGGTAAACAAGGAAACTGTGAGACTTGGCAGCATATGACAGCAGTGAGAATCTGAAGACGAGATGATTCAGAAACGTTTTACATTCTCCCATCCTTTGAGTTAGCCCCTGAAAGCAGAGTGAAGTGTCAGATAGACTGTGGAGATGGTCGGCGGGGCCCTTGCTGGGGTTTGGTCCGTTCCCGCTGCACTGAGTCCATACAGAGAGGTCTCTGTGTTTTATTCGTCGTAATGGTCCTGGTCTGTGGCCAGTCCATCTGCAGCAATGGTCATCGTCATGGTCCTTGAGCGTTGCTATGATTGAGAGCGAATGACGGTTCTTGCTACCTCAGTGCTCTGACTAATTGATCAGGACAACTCAGTGTCTTTGGGGAAAACTGGAGCCCAGGAGAACGCAGGCAGGATTGAGGAACTTGGCTCTGAGGTCTGATCACTCACAGTAAGACTGCTTCAAGGTCAATGTCAGTGGTATTTACTGCATGAAGTGGAATTTAGCTGCATGAATCAGAGTTTTATTCGTGTGCCTTTGCTTTATGGGTTGAATCCATCATAAAATGTTGACATTTTGAATACATTATACATGTAGAAATGTGTATGTAAACATTTTAAAATAAAATGTAAATGTGCATCCAAAAACGTTTGAATGTTGCTACCCATTTAAAAGAGTAGCTTGTACATACACAGCCACTCAGCACCATAAATGCTGCCCACTCGGATGCTTCTGAGGCTTTAGGCCAAGGGTATGTATAAAAGACATTTTTGCTTTTGTCTGACTGAATTTGGAAAGATTGGCCAGGTCTGCCCATCTCAGAAGCAATTTTGATTTTTCCCTCAAATGGAATAGTTCCAGTGGACCAGCTCTAAACACTGTAGTTTTATTTTCTTTTTTGCAAGCTTTGGACACACAGTAATTTTGCTGGGCCTTTCCATATCTTGTGAGGGATCAGGACCAAGCCCAGCGGCCTGGCCACTTCCTGCAGGCGCTCACTGGCCTGACCTTGCCTGCCCCTGCCTGCCCCACCCTCCCCCTTCCCGAGGGTGGATTTCCCCTGTTCCGATGTTGTCACCCTGCCTCTTTCCCAGGGCCTTGCCGAGCTTCCTCTCTGCCCCCACTCCCTGGAAGCAGAGAGGCTCTGGGGACACACCAGCTGGTGCTCCAGCTCTGTGGCCCGGCTGGTCCCAAAGACCCACTTCTCTCCACAGGAAGTATACGGCCAGCCTGGGCCCTTCCAGATCCTTCTGGAGCATAAAACATAGTGACGCGCTCCCTGGTGTTGGAAGGGATTTTCAGGAATAATCTGGTATCATCGTAGCCCTCTGCAGAATGCCTTTCCCGGGCCATCCCTGCCCTGAAGGAATTACAGCTCCACTTAGGGGAGGAAGAGATACAGCCAAAAAAAAAAAAAAAAAAAAAAAACCCAAGCAAACAAACATAAATTGCAATGGAGGATGGCGTCCCAGGTGCCCAGCCAGGAGTGTGCTCACCAGCTCTGGGTTAGCATCCCTGCTTCCTCACTCCGTGACACTGCTCAGCATCCTCGTCTTTAAAATGGGTCTTGTCCTGCCGCCTAGGATAGTCATGAGATGCAGGAGAGATCCCATAAGCAGCCGAGGAGGCACTCAACAGACGACCAATCTAACACCCCCTCTTCCCCTTACTGGAGATGCTGCCATTCAGATGAAGAACAGGAAGCTTTCCAGCTAGCGGGAGGATGTTGCGCAAGCCCCTCCATGACCCTGCTTCTCGGATATGTCCACAAGAACCGGCCTCCTCCAACCCCAAGTTTTGGCTGTGACTTGGCCACCTTTTCTGACGTTCTGCTCAATATTGCAGTAGGAAGCTGCATCAGAGCCTTGCGCTAAAGGAGGTGTTCACTTGGTAAAGGTTTACTTTAAAGAATGATGGTTTTTGCTGTAATTCTTTGCTTAGAGAAACTGATAGTTGGGGTTTCATACTATCATGTGTGAACCACAAACCAATAAAATACGTGCTCTCTTTGTAGTACCCACTGTTCCCTGTATTCTTGCTTTGTTTAAAGAAAAATTAGTTAAAAGTTGAATTTCAGATTTTAATTGTGTTTGAGTGGGGTTTGGTCAATCACACTTATTCATGTATTTAACCAGCCATTGACAAAGCGCCCGCCTGGTTCGACACCAGACTGGCTTTTTTCCCTTGTGTTTTTAGTCTGGGCTGACTCGAGCAGCTGCCTCTGCCTACAGCCCTGCTCCAGAAGCTTCTGTGTATCATCGGGTTTTAGTTTTACATTAAAATGGATCAGTGTGGCATCAGAAGGTATCTTTGAGCACTTCTATGAATCCTTTTGAGATACTGGAAGTAACTTCCACTCCTGGCTTCTCCCCTTGCTTGGCCCTGGGCAAAGACCAGAAGTCATTCTTTCCACCATCTTCCCTGGTTCTTTTTGGGAAGCGGAAGGATGGACTCCTGTCTTAAGTTAACCCTACAGTGACTCCCAAGTGATCACCTCTCACCCAAACCCAGTGTCCTCCCACCTCCCTGCCGTCGTGTTGTATGTCATGCTGGAACCCTCTGTGTTACTCAACAGGTTGTCTCCCAGCTGTGTTATACAGCTTCCCAAGTAGATGCCATGGCATGGGATAGAGTCTCTTTGATGTTTTATTTATAAGTGTTCATTGTTAGTTTATATAAATACTATTAATTTTTGTATTAACTTTTTATCTTGTGACCTAAACTCACCTATTAGCTCTAATAGGTTTTTATGGATTCTTTGGGTTTTTTTTTTTTAAATTTCAAAATATTAAGGGGGTACAAATGTTTTAGGTTACATAGATCATTTTTGTAATGCTTAAGTCCCAGCTATAGGTGTGCCCGTCCCCCAAACAGTGTTCATAGTACCCATTAGGTGGATTTATTCCCCTGCCCTCATTTTCCCTCCCCCCAGTTGCTCTCCACTGAGTTTTACTTCCCTCCATGCCCTTGTGTACTCATTGGTTAGTTCCAATTTAATAGTGAGTACATGTGGTGTTTGTTTTTCCATTCTTGAGATACTTCAGTTAGGAGAATGGTCTCTAGTTCCATCCAGATTGTTGCAAAATGTACTAATTCATCTTTTTTATGGCTGAGTAGTACTCCATGGTGTACATATATCACATTCTGTTAATCCGCTCATGAATTGCTGGGCACTAGGATTGAGTCCACATCTTAGCAATTGTGAATTGTGCTGCAATGAACATTTGAGTGCAGGTGTCTTTTTGATTAAATGACTTATTTTCCTTTGGGTAAATACCCAGGAGTGGAATTACTGGATCGAATGGTAGGTCTACTTTTAGTTCTTTGAGGAATCTCCATACTGTTTTCCATAGAGGTTGTATTAATTTGCAGTCCCACCAACATTGTATAAGTGTTCCTTTCTCTCTGCATCCACATCAGCATATATTGTTTTTGGACTTTTTAATAAAAGCCATTCTAAATGGGATAAGGTGAAATCTCACTGTGATTTTAATTTGCATTTCCCTAATGATTAGTGACATTGAGCATTTTTTTCATATGTTTCTATTTTGGTGGAAAACGTCATGTACTGCATTAGCTATTTAAAAATAATGACAATTAAAACATGCTTCCAGCCGGGCGTGGTGGCTCATGCCTGTAATCCTAGCACTCTGGGAGGCCGAAGCGGGCAGATAGTTCTGAGCTCAGGAGTTCGAGACCAGCCTGAGCAAGAGCGAGACCCCATCTCTACCAAAAATAGAAAGAAATTAATTGGACAGCTAAAAAAAAAAATATATATATATATATAGAAAAAATTAGCCGGGCATGGTGGCACATGCCTGTAGTCCCAGCTACTCGGGAGGCTGAGACAATAGGATTGCTTGAGCCCAGGAGTTTGAGGTTGCTGTGAGCTAGGCTGATGCCATGGCACTCGCCCCAGGCAAGAGAGTGAGACTCTGTCTCAAAAAAAACCAAAAAAACAAAAAAACATGCTTCCACTCTTTAGTGGTGTACATGTGCAGTGACAACTGAGCGTGGTCCTCATCCATAAGTAGATGGCAGCCTGATAGCCCTAGGGTGAGGCTGCTATAGTGGCCACACATACCAGAACTTGAGAGCTAAGTCTGTCAACTGAGGAATGGGTAAACAAATGCAGTATATCCAAACAATGGAATATTACTCAGCCATAAAAAAGAATGAAGTACTGGTACATGCTACAGCATGGATATACCTCAAAAACATAATGCTTAGTGAAAGAAGCCAGTCGCAAAAGGCCACATTTATATGCGCCTATTTATATGGAATGTCTAGAACATGAAAATCTATAGAGATAGAAAGAAGATTGGTGGCTGCCTGGGGATGGGCGGAGGATGGGGCTGGGGAACTAATCAGTTAAGGGACATAGGATTTCTTTATAGATGATGAAAATGTTCTGATACTAGATTGTAGTGATGTTCGTGAGCTGTGTGAATATACTAGAAACCATTGAACTGTACACTTTAAACAGGTGAACTTTATGGTATGTAAATTATATCTCCATAAAGCTGTATTTTAAAAGGAACATGAGAGCTAAGTGAGTGGGAATGATTGAGCTGGACACTGATTAAGCTGGAAAACTGGGGCAAAGTCGCTGCCCCGGGCCAGGTTTTAAAAGGCTGTGTCTGGGGAGGGTGGGCTGAGCGGCCTGTTTCGGGGGAAGGAGCCATGTGGGAACAGCAAGGGGCAGCCAACTGATGGAGCATCTTGGGGACCGGGGCAGCAGACACCCCCATCGACTGACAACGGAGGTCACAGGAGAGTCTGGGGCAGGACACTGTTGAAAGCTAATGACCGCAGCAAAAAGAAGTAATCATCTAGATACAAAGGTCTCCAGAAGACCCCGAACGATGAAGGAAAAATGAGCATATTCAGCCAGGGCTGTAGAGCGAGAAGTGGCTACAATTAGCAGCTAACTCTTGTTAACCAGAAAACTAACGCTTTCTTTCTTTTTTTGTTTTCTTCTTCTTTTTCAGACTATAGCCTTCGTTTTCCTTTGGTGAGTACAAAACATTTTAAAAATTATTTCTGATATATGGTTAACTAGCTAAAAAAAAAATGCGTGGGATTTAATGGTTAGAGGAGGATTATTTTCTTGAGAAAGAAGACCATATGGTCAGTGTGTTGTATTTGAATTTTATGCCTTAATTTGCTCGAACGGGTTCATGTCCCGCTTTTTGTTGCGTCATCTTGTGTGCACGTCTAACATTTGGCTCCGCTGCATGATCTGCCGAACCGTGTTGTCGAGGACATGGTTTCCGCGTGCTTCCCTTTCCCCGACCCTCCCTGCCTCTGCAAGGGCCTCCCCTTATCTCCGCGCTCACGTTTGAGGACCGTTGGGGAGCGCAGGGCACATCATTGCATCGACGGTAATTGCTTCTTAAACTGACCTGCCGCAGGGAAACTGCTGAACAGGAGCTTGTGTGGGCTGCACTCTCGGTGAATAGCGTCTGTGTCACGCCATTTCATGGCTTTCGGGTCTGGGTATGGCAAAATTACATGGCCTTGATGTCCTTAGAAAAAGAAAACTTTAAACAACTTAGGCTTTTGGTGATCTATTTAATCCACTCATGCTGTTCAATTTCCTAAGGAAATTGAGGGGGGAAGAAATCTAAGAGCTTGCGAAGCAGCTGCAGCCTGCGGGCAGGTGCACGGGGAGCGCTCTGCGAGGGCTTGCCTCAGCAAGCACGTGATGCTGGCGGCGGGGAAACGGTATTTCCTAGATGCACAACCTTGTTCGAAAGGCATCGACTCTGTCCTGGAATCATTTTAACATCAGTGGATCAGTTATTTTGCCCTTGCTGGCCCTCTCTTAGGCAGGGTGCCCTCGGTGGCCCGATTCCATCTAGGCATAAATGCTATGTTGTTCTTGGTTCGATCACACGCATTTTGACTGCACGGACTGTTTCTTTCTATCTCTGTAAGGAATATTAAACATAATTAACAATTTATCAAGCCAGAGAGAAGGGAAGCCTTCATTAGCTACCCACTAAGCTGATTTTGTTGTCCACGTTCTCCATGGCATCATTATGGGATGTTGTGGATTCTGAATGGCATGCCCTACTTGGGCAAATGTCAACAGCGGGATCAAAGAGACAGATCATTACTGGATAATATTTATGGGATGGAGACTTAATACAAGAAGTCTGCCATCCCTTAATGCCTCGGAATCCTACTCAAGAGGCATTAGGCTTGTTGACCTAGGTTGAATGCATGCTAAACATGACTTCAAAAACAGCGATCGAGTGCTTTATTGAAGGCGACTACCATGCTGGAATGAAATATTTGAGGGTCCAGACCCCACAGAGTCATCTCCTTCCAAAATACGGGGCACAGAGTGTGGTTTATCACAAGCATGCAACCTTTGCCCCCCCGCCCCGACTCTCCACTGGGCACTGGCCACTCCACACCCTGTCCTGCCTTCGGCCCCGTCCTGGGTTTCCTGGCCTCTTGCCAAGTTGACTTGCTGCCTGTCAGGGTGTCTGCAGCTCTGTCAGCGGAGTGATCCAATGACAGGTGCTTCCGGAATCCTTCACCTCCCCAGCGTTGTCTCGGAAACAGCAAGAGGTTCAGAAGTTGGTGCCCGGCCCGGAGGTAACCGAGCATTTGTCCAGGACCTGACATCTTGTGTCTCCCGGCCCCCACCGGGACAGTTGGTAGCCAGAGAAGCTTTGGGCCAAAACTCACCCCCCAGCCCCTGGCCCCATCCTGTGCCTCCATTTCTGCAGGAAAGTGAATTCTGCTTTAGGGAGGTGCTGAGCTCCTAGATTTAAAGTGCTTCCGATTGCAAGAGTCTTTCTCTTTGACACGAGGAAAAGGCGTTCGGAACATGAACCTCCTGTTGGTGCTACCTTATCTGCTGCCCTTGTTTGGAATCTGCCCACTGGGCCACCAGGGTGAAATACCAGATTGGTCTCTTAGCCTTTTGCAATCTCATTGCTACATGTCTGAGACTTGTTTCAGAGCTTCAAGTGTTCAATTAATAGAAGGAACTTATTTCTAACTTGCGGGATTAGAAACGCACTTTTGAATCAGTTAGAACTCAACTGATTTAAATAATAAATAGTCCACCTCGGGCAGGGCAGAGGAGCTCCCTGAGGCTGGAGGCTGTGCCGCAGCACTGCGCGCACCTGTGCACACCTGGTGGGTGGCCGCAGAACAGCCTGGTCAGCACGTGCTGCGGGAACACTGAGACCTGTGTGAGCCTCCTTCCGCCCTCCGCCACCACTTCCCTAGGATTGTTGTGACATTTAAGTGAGATGACCCAAGGTAAGCATTTAATAAATGCCAGCTATCATCACTGCCACTCTTACTAACATCACCCAGAATTGCGGAAACTGTTTCCAATTTTTAAAGAAGGCACTTAACTGGGCTGTAACGTACGTGCTGATACTATGATACATATCAAAAGGAGTTCCTTTTACTAGCAATAACCCCGATTTTTCACTTTAAAGACCTCCATATTAATATTTGACTTCTAAAAATAAGTCTTTTTCCCTGTTAAACTGGATTATGAGGGGTCTTTTGAGCAAAGCCACTCATTGTGATGTTTCTTTTTCTTTTTCCTTGCATTTAACAATGGATCTGTGGAAGTAATACTGTAGTTCCTGTCGGTGATCAAGTATGGCCAAAGTTCTTTCAGCTGGAGGAGGCTTGCAACTCTGTGGGTCTTTGTTGCATAATATTTAATGCAATGGATTTGCAGAATTAAGAATTTATAAAAGGCACATAATTAAGGTTTAAATATTTTCTCCAGACTCTTTGAGGTCGTATATTGTTATACCTAAGGGTATCCACTTAGTAGGTAAAATCAAATGATACTGAAACTTGCCTATTGCACTTGGTTCATGGACATACCCAAGGAATAAAAGAAAACTAAATGAAAGTGCTAATATTAAGTCACAGTGAATTTCCATTTTTGTATTTACTTAGGGCATTTGTTCACTAGCTTGATCTTCTTTAAAGATCTCTGCTTCCTCCTCTGTTGGTTTAGCAAGTGTGATGTTTTTCTTCTGACTTGTTTTTCTTTTTTTGGTGTTGGTTTGAGTGACCACCATGGCAGGAAAAAAAAAATCTATAAGTTTTAAAATAAAGTTCAGGGGCTGAGTCTACATCCTGACAGGGCAGGGTGGCCACTCTGAGCATGCTTTCTGGCTGCATCAGCAGAATGACACTTCAGCTGGTGGAGCAGGAGCCATATGCTCTGTGCTGGCCGTCTGAATTGCAGAAAGGAACGAGAAACCTGATGTGCAAAGCACAGAAAAAGTGAAAACTTTCTAAGATACGTGATTCCTTTTTCCTTCCTTTGCCGTGCACTTGGGTTTTTTGTTAGCGTCGATGGATTCTGTGGGTTTCCTCCCCCAGCAACAGTGGTTCTCCCGACAGGGAGAACTTATACCCCCACTGAATGAAGTCAGAAGCCGGCAGGAGGTTGGAAGATGCCTTTGGATCCAACGGTGACAAACAGATTAGTCCCCCGTGTATTTCCATTTCCATCCCTCCCCTCCCCGGCAAAGTTTCCGCATTCTTCCAAGAAGTACCTCCTAAGAGTCTCCTAGGGAATCATTTGTCACAGAACAAAGGCATGGGTGTTAATCAGTCACAGTTTCCACTTAAAGGAAGCAGGAACACAGATTTCCTATATAAACTCCTGTCCATCGCCGAGTGCACAGCGCTGCCGGAATTCTTCGAGAAATCCCTTTTCAGCTGACGGGGAAACATGGATTCTCCCAGGGCAGAATGGCTTTCCAGCATCATCCCAGCGGGAAAAGAGGTAAAGGGGAACCTTTCTTGTCGCTTTGGATTTATGTCATGGTTGCTTGTAATATAATTGCAAAAGTATCTAAAAATTAGGCTAAAGAATATTATCAGGAAACCTTCATTTAGTGAAAACTTGGCAAGCACTTCAGTTAACTTTATCCAGCTCTGTGCAGGAAATCTGGGATTTATGCTCCAGGAAACCATTTCTAATCCACCGCAGCTCAGCCAACAGTGCGCTGGGGATGGCGGAGAGGACTGTCCGTCCTGTTGTGCCTGACGGGCTGTCAGATGGCAGGCGATCAACGTGAGGTTCACCTTTTCAGAAAAACAATCCCTAATGATCGTTGAGGCCCGAGGCTGGCTGGCTGACACAGGAAAATTCCACCCATTGGAAGTTGGACATTTTCTATTTTTATATTCAAAGCTGCCCTCTTAATTTTCCTTAACAGCTAGCTTTGTGAAGTGGCATTTTAATTAAAAGCGACACTAAGAAAGTGTGAGGTGCCTGGCCAGTGGCACAATGAGCTGGTCTTCCCAGAGCTTGTCTTCAGGTCCTGGTTTAGGGCTGACTTTCTGGCGAACGTTTTCCTGCCCGTGAGGTCACATGGCGGAGACAGGTGCCCTTGTCAGCTGCAGACCCTTGCCAGCAGCTGCCTGTGGGGTGGCATCACTCACATTCAGGAAAAGAAGGCAAGAAACATATAAACGCTTTAGAAGTGTGAGTCACAGAGTGAGGTCTCAGGCCCTCTGGGCTGTCGCGTCAGGACGAGTTCTGCTGCCAAGTACAGGGGTCATGGGTGGGCCAGTCCCCCCCGACACTGGCTTACCTCACCTGCGGCTGCATCCCTAGGGTTTCCCAAGCAAATTGGGACACAGAGCAACAGGAGGTTAGATCACATTCTGCTCAAAAATTGCCAGTTTAAAGTGAGTTTTTAAAACTTCTTACGGTGCAGAGTTTGGTATAAAGTATTTAGAGTGTTAGAAAAGGAAGGCTCCCTGCGGAATCGCTGAACAAAAATGTGTTACACAGCGGGTCCTCTGCCTGTCTTTCCTTGTTTTGAACAGAAAGGAGCGTAAACAAAAAACCCCAAATTGGATTTGTGTTTATTTTGTGATAAGGACTGATTGAATTCTAAACTTTTTAAATATACGTTGATGGTATTTAACTGATTTCAAACAACTCTACCAAGATTGATCTGCTATTAGAAATGGTGCAGATTTCCTGTTCAAGTTCTATAAATATATATGTGCATGTGTGTATATATATATATACACATATATACGCACACACATTAAAGCTCTATGTATTACATTGAATATATATTTAAAAACTGTCATGTTACCATGTTGCTGCTAAGAAATGAATTTTTTTAAATGTCATATTTGTGGAAATTATTTGGAAAAACAGGATTTGATCTATTTCCTGTTTTGCCAGACTTAAAATGCCTTATGCTTAAATCACAAATTGCATTTATGATAAGATACATGCATATAGAGCGCTTCACAATTTACAAAGCACGCTCCAATTTATGACCTCCGTTGAGCCTCGTAAATGCCCTGGAGGCAGTCGGGTGTGCACTGTCACCTCCACCGTGAGGATGAGGAGACAGAGACCAGGCGGGCCGAGAGGCGACTGGGGAGGCCAGAGCGAGAGGAAGCAGCCGTGTCCTCGTGTGTGCCCACAAACTCACACGGCGTTCCTCTCCAGCCAAAAAGCCAGTCAGCTCTCATTAGCACCGCCAAAGGTGAGGTTCAGACTTGCCAAAAAAAAAAAGTTTTCCATTATGAAAAATATTATTTTACAGTTATACAAGTGACAGAGAACATTAACAAATAAAAACATATCCTGTGGATTCTGCAAACACTTTGCTGGTAGATAATTGTATTTTGGAACAGTCGAATGATCACTGGAGTTGATCTTGGCCAGGGTTCCCAACTATTTCTGCGTGTTATCTGCTGACCAAATCCAGCATGCTAATCTTTCTTTCACACACTTGCCAGGTTTCCTTCCAACACAGCCCACAGTTTGTGCATTTACTTGCCGAGGTTTATCAGGTGTCTCCCGCAGGCTCCTAACCATGAAAGGTCTTGAAAAATGAAGTGGTACATCCTAGTTTTGATTTCAGGGAATATTGCTTGTGAGGCCGGTATTTGAGTCCTTTCTCTAGTAAGTATAAACGTGTGTTTTGCTCAGGAGCCTACAATAAGGGTTGGGTAGAAATAGTTTAGTTCTAGAAAGTTCAGTGACTTAGCCTTGTACCTTCACCACTCTGAGCCATGCGTTCTTTGTCCGGAATGTAAAGGGCTGGGTGAGAATTGCCTAAAGATCTCTTCGAGACATAAAGTTTCATGATGTAGGGTGATGATTATCTGGATTTGGCGTTAACAACAAAAACCCCTGGAAAGTGACTACTGCTGTATCTGCCATGACGGGGCAGGCTGCATTTCTCTCCTTCCCTTCGAGGATGAGGTTTGGACACCACGATGCAACCGTTTTGTAATCTTCCTTTTGAAAAGACAGTGCTGTCCTGTGGGGCTGACTCTTTCTCTCTCCCTCATTTGTATTTGCTCTCTTACGCTCTCTGAAAGAAGTGGGAACAAAAAAAGAAGAATTTTATTAGTGGAAAAATTTTTTTTTTGAAAAACAATCATTTCCTTTTTATAATGTTGCTTGTATTCAGGAAGTAAAAGCTGGGAATCCATGGGCTTTGATTTTAAAACTCAAGCAGAAACGTTAGTTAATAAAACAAAGGTGTTTTTCCCACTGCTCTGAGATCCGTTCTGGCAAATGCTTCTGGGGGCCATGTATGGTTTATTTTACTTGAAGGAGTGATTCACCAGGAAGCAGACCACTTAATCCCATCAGAAACCATGGAAACCCCAACACCACTCCGCTCCCGGGTTAGGGGAGTTCTCCGTAGAAGACGGACTGGAAAGTGCGTGTCACTGAGATGAAGTTAGGGATTCCGAATGCACACGATTTGAGCAAGAGCAAATTCAGAGGCATCACTATTTTCGAAACTCGTTTTTGGCTTCCTTCCAGTTAGAAGCCAATGCCGACATTCTGTTTTGCTGTTTCCGTTGTGGGCGGATTGATTTAATTTTTAATGAGTGATTCACTACCCATGGCTGTATGTTTTCCTCCTGTTGAGCTGAGAATTAAGTCATGTTTCCTTTAAAAAATTCTTTTTGATGTAAACTGAGTAACACGGTGCTCAGTGTTTGAGACAAGGGGGCAAGTACATCACTTAAGAGAAGGCATCAAACCTGCCCGAGGCTCATAAGAAATGCCAGAGGTGACATCATCATAGGACTGTCGTGCTGTCCAGAAAACGAGCCTGTTTCATTCAACATCCAAAAACATTTCTTTCTACAAAAATGTTTTCTAAAGTTGTGTAATTTTTTAAAGCATTTTTTGACGGGGTAGTACAAATCCAATCCATTTGGGGCAGCCACGTGGCAGGTTTCCCTTGTGGAAAGCCTCGTGACACCATCTATGTCCCCGCAGTGCTTGTGGGGCTTCCTCCCCGTCCACTCTGGTTACTGCGCGTGGCCTCTGGCAGTCCTCTCTGGTCCTGCACTGAGAATAGCACCGGGGGTGTTTGGAGCTGCCAGGGCTGTTCGGATCCTGTCTTGGGCCCCACTCCTTGCCCAAGTGTTTCCTCTCCTTGCCCCTCAGCACCGCTGCTTTGGGGTGAATCTGAAGCACAGGCTGTTCCATCTTTACCATGAGGCCCTCCCGCCTGGCCTGAGCACGGCCATTGAGCCGCCAGACAAGCGGTGAAAGCTCATTCCCTGCACCCAGCATCTCTGGCCCCCCGTGTCAGATTTTATCCAGCGGTACCGAGAACTCGGGCATCCACGAGGATGGCAAACACAGCCCACGAAGAGCATCCAGAGGCAGCAGCTGGAGACACCGGTCAGAGAGAAACAATAAAGGCAACCTAGAGGGACAGGTGCACTGCTCATGGGACGAGGCGTGGAAAAGCATCGCAATCAGAAAGGCAGCAGAGGCCAGGCCTGCAGGGGGCCAGAAGCCCGAGTGTCTGTCCTATCTAGGCGTGTGGCTGCCAGCAAGTCCCCACCTTCTCGGGGCGTTGGTCTCCCTAGCTGCCCAGTGGGCAACTGCAGCCGCCTCTGCAAGCCTGTAGAATTCTGTCCATCCAGGCTGGGGCCTTGGAGGAAATGGAAAAGTTCTAGCACAAAATTAATAGCACAAAACGTGGTCTCTGTTAGAGCTGAGGACACTAAAATGTACAAGGGACAGCGGCTGGGGGTGCTTTTCTTTCGGGACAGTCTGCTCTGAACCCAAGATCTTAGGCCTGGGCTCAGGGCTTGCTCAGGCTGAGCTTCCCTGGAGAGGAGACACCTGCATCAGCACAGCTGCTCACCGGCTCCCCCGGCCCAGTGGAGCTCAGGAAACACCTGTGCACCCTCAGGGCCACACTGCAGGCCTGGGGCCGCCACCAGCACTGTTCCCTGTGCTGACGTGCCTGCGTCAGAAATCCAGACACCTCCTCTAGAGACCTAGCTACCATGTCTGACATCCAGATATGGCAGCAGTAATCCAAATACCTGGTTAGAAGTCCAAACACCTGGTCAGAAAGCTAAGTCCTATGTAACAAATCCAAACACCCCTTCAGAAACCCAAATGCCTGCTTGGAAAGCCGAGGCCCCCATCCAGGCATTTGTAACAATGGTACAAATTGGAGTCTTTATTTTTCACCAGAACATGTGGCCCCTTTCTGAAATTCATCTTAAAGGTTAAAAAAAAAAAAAAAATTAATGGTTTTATTCCAGCTGGGCTGTAATGCATTTTTAAAGAATGTGTCTGTTCTATATGTCACAGTGTCTCTGGGATGTTTGAAGAATCTGAAATCGCCTCTGGTCACAGAACCCAGTGGTCTGATTGAAATGAGCAGGGGACCAAGGGGAGGGACTGGCGGGTGTTTCGAATCCAGATCCATTAAGACAGAGACCCCGTCTCAGGGCTGGCTCAGCAAGCCGGGTGCTGCTTCTCTAAGTTTCCTAAATCCCCAGAAAGTTTTCTTCAAGGACATGGTTAAAAGAATTAAATACTAATCTTGAGAAATGAGAAGTCCAATTCGGCGAGTGGCCCAATGACACAGAGCTATCAGTTCAACTGTAGAAAATGCATTATTTTCTCCAACTCCTGTTTCCTACTTTACGCATAATTTATATAATGGGTGACACATAACCTGAGACTACTGCTTGGCTGGCTCACTGCGGAGGCCCAGAAGATGACTGATTTGGTCCCTGTCTGACTGTGACGGGGTGGGGGCTGGGGTCTCTGCTCCTGGAGGACAGCGAGTGAACTCATGGGCTTTGAACCCCGGCTCGCCCAACAGCCAGCGGCTCTCAGGAGCCCACGTGGAGCAGATGGACGGGCGAGTGGATGGACGGCAGGCGTGGCGCATGCCCAGAGGGAAAAGTCAGTTCCATCTCTGCATTCTCCGCAGCGCCCGGGGCAGCACTTAGTGCGTACATAAAACCCAGAGTGGCTTGTTCACGAAACAGGGATAAAAGCTTTTCCATCCTTCTGTGTGCTCTCTCTGGCCCTGTCATAGTGGTTCCTTTTACCTTCTATTTAATGTCACGCTCCCCCGGGCTCTGGGGTACTCTCGTGGGGGGCGGGTGTCCAGCCTAACCCGACCCAGCCTGGGCCAGGCCTGGGCCCTGCAGGAGGCAGGCGGGGGCAGTCTTGGGTGCTGGGGGGGCCGGGAAGTGAACAATTGAAATCGAATCCAGGCGTGAGTTGAGGCACGCTGTCCCTGGCACGTGCACCACTGCCCCGTCAGACCTCACCTACAAAACACAAACTGAAAGATAAAATCACTGTGACGCATTTCAAGGCAGCAGTTGCAGGGCATTAAGTACTTCTGAGTGTGGGCCTGGGCGACTGCTCTGGCCTCACACCCCTGAAGCCAGCCCTGAGCACGAGAAGTGGGGGTCAGAGTGGAGAGTGCTCACCTGTGGGGGCCAGGGCAGGGAGTGCTCACCTGCGGG
>RJWJ010000242.1:0-10446 GCA_004363605.1 Indri indri
AAAAAAAAAAAAAAAAAAAAAGAAAAAAGAAAAAAAAACATAAGCCATAAAAGAAAAAAGAATACTAAATTAGACTTAATCAAAATTTAAAACTTTGCATATCCAACTGCATGATTAAGAAAATTAAAATGCAAGACACAGACAGGGAAAAACATACATTGAAACCCATATCTGATAAAGGACTGGTATCCAGAATATGTAAACAACACTTAGAACTCAACAATAAGAAGACCTGACTTTTCAAATTTTTTTTTTAAAGGGACATAAAATTTGACTAACTCTTCAGAAAGAAGATATACAAATGGAAAATAAACACATGGAAAGATAAATATTATTAGTCACTGGAAAAATAAAAATTAAAGCCACAATGAGATATCACTACATATCTCTTAAAATGGCTAAAATTAAAAAGACTGACAATACCAAATATTGGCAAATCTGTGAGATAATCGGGACTCTCAGATATTGCTGATGGGAAAGCAAGATGGTATAGCTGCTTTTGAAAACAGTTTGGTGTTTTCTTATAAAGTTAAACATATGCTTACATCATACCATAAATCCCACCGCTAGGCACATACCCAAGAGAAACGAAGACTTAAGTCTACAACAATACTCAGACATGAATATTGACAGAAGCCTTGTTCATAATTGCCAAGAACAGGAAGCAACCCAAATGTCTGTGATCAGGTGAATAAAAAGCCAAAATATGATGTATTATTCATACACTAGGCAATAAAAAGCAATAAAATATTGATATGTGCAACAACTTTATTAATCTTGAAAACATTATGCTAAGCAAAAGAAGTCAGCCACAAATTTGTACATACTTTGATTTTATGTTATGAAAACCCTTGACAGGTCAAACTAATTTATAGAGACAGAAAGCTGATCAGTGGTTGCCTGGTGTCAAAAATGGGGAGGAGTCACTGCAAGGGAGTGAAACAAATCTTCAGAGTGATAGAAATATTCTACATCTTGACTAGGTGGTGCTTACACAGGTGCACACATTTTCAAACACATGGAGCTGAAAATGGGACATTTTATTATAGGTAAATTGTAACTCAATAAGATTGAATTAAAACAGAAAAAAATGCACATTGAGATATTGCCACACATCTACTTGAATGGCTAAAATTAAAAGCACTGACAATATCGAGTGTTAGCGATAATGGGAGCAACAAACTCTCATCCACTGCTGATTAGTGTATAAATTGGTAAAAATCGCTCTTGAAAACGGTTTGGCATTATTGATCATATATGTAACCTTTGACACAGACATTCTTTTTCTAAGGATAAACCTAAAAGAAATATGTACATATATGAACCAAAAGAATGTTCATAGCAGCATCATGCACAATAGCTAAAAACTGGAAACAACCTAATTGCCCACGAATAATAGAATGGATTAACAACTAGTGATATATCCATATGATGGAATGCTATGAATAGCGGTATATTCACATGCTAGAATACAGCAAATAAAATGAATGCGCTGCTTATATATACAAGAAACATGGGTGAATCTCACAAGCAGACCCAAAAGTCCATATGACGTATGATTACATTTATGTAAAATTTTAAAATATGGAAAACTAATCCATGGTGTTGGAAGTCCAGAGAGTCACGTTCTTTGGCGAAGAGGAAGAGGTTGGTGCTAGGAAGGGGGCTGGAGAGGAGTTTCTGGGAAGACGGTAACTTTGTATCTCACAACTCCAGTCGCTACCGGAGTGTGGTCACTTTGTAATGGCTTGTTGAGTTGGACACTTATGGTTTGTACCTTTTACGGGAAGCAGAAGAAGTCTAGAGTCTTTTGTCAATAATTTCAGTGCTAAATGGAAGAATGCAAAAGGGAGGAAGCTTGAGATGTATTAAAATCACTGAAAGATATTCTTTGGATTAGAAAAGATTTAATACAGCAAAAATAGGATATAGGAAAAAAAAAGAAAAGATTTGCGTATACTCACGTAGTGATTTTTTTAAAAAAACAACCAAAGGGAAAGAATCAATGTCATAGGAAATAAATGGTTAAAATGATGAAGCACTGTTTAAAAAAAATACAAAGCAGGGGCTCAGGCGGGAAAGACAGGAGGGGGACATCCGTGGAAGGGCTAATCTGATACAAAAGCTCGTACAAGAATGACCCTTTTTCCTCCAAGTCTCAAGAAAGAAGATAATGATGGAAGCCACATAGGAAACCTGTGAAAGGATGAAGGAAGAGTGGGAAATTTTGAGAAAGAACCTGAGGGAGTTTGTGCTTGATACAAAGCACAGCCAGACTCGGGATCTTATGAAAAAGGTGGCACACCCGCCATAGGAAGAGTGACGGGCAGCTGTTTGTGGATAAATGAAAGAAAAAGTGAGTCATACCGAGGGTTCAGCTAAATTTGGAAACTCACATTTCTTGTTCTGCTAATTGGCACAGTCATTCTCCCAAAATACCTTAACATGAAACCTTGAAATCATTGTTTTATGACATTGTTTTATTCCTCCCCCTCACAATCTTCTCATATCCAACACCCCTTTCTGTCTTCTGCAGTGGAGGCCCTATCAGAGGAAACCTAAACTACTGTGACATCTCCCCCATGGGGTCCCAGCCTCTAGTCTCTCCCTTTGATTCCTGTTTCCCTAATATGGCACTTAGATATTGTCATGCCCACGTTCGAAGACCTTCAGTGGCTCCTGGTGTTGAATAAAAAGCTCAGTTAGCTGAACCCACTCCCATTTCAGACCATGACGGAATCCAGAGCACATGGCACCTTCATAGACAGACATGAGCTCAGGAGCTCTTGCTCAACCCACAGTCAAGCTTTCACCCAGGTTAAGTGTAAAGTCATAATAGCTGACAGGTTATTACGTACTTATTATGTGTGGGACATTGTTCTAAGCACCTGGTGTGTGTTAGCCCATTTGATTCACATAACAACCTCTTGGGTAGGTTCTCATTTTCTCATTTGATAGACAGGGGAAATGAGATACAGAAAGGCCAAGTAAACTGCCCCACTTAGAGTTAGCGAGTGAGTACGCAAGGCTACAAATCCAGGCAGCTGAGCTCTAAAACGCATATGTAGCTCCAACACTATGCACAGGCACTTGTTAATACTTGGCTCCCGACATCTCTGTCTTTGAGTTTGCCTGTCCAAGGCAAAATCTTTGTTCTGCAACCCACCTTCAGCATGGCCTGGGACCCTTAGAATATTGGTTTTTCTTTGGTTCCAGGACCTACGTGCTGTCTTAAAGCAGAACTTTCCCCTTCCCCAACTCTGTTGGTTGAGGTGCAACCCCCTGCAGCAGCCCCTTGTCCGTGAGTCAACCCTGACGTTCCAAACCTGCGACCTCAATGGTGTGCTAATGTTTCCGTCTCTCCTATGGGGTCGTGAAAAATGGCTGATTATTTTTAAATGCTGGAAGTAAGAATAGGGAAGTTAAAAAATTTAGAGAGGAAATCTCATCCTTGTAATGAGTCAGTGGCCCCTTAAAAGATTATTTTCATCTTCTCTTGTGCTCTATAGTTTTGATTTCAACACAAAACTGTCTTTATGTATTTTATTAATATCTTACTCTATTCTGTTGGATTGATTCTCATTTGCGAAGAGAATTTTTCATCTTATTTTCCTTGATTTCCTTAAGGAAATCATCATTTGAAGAAAGAAATGATTAAAGAATTGATTTACCATCCCCAGGAGGTTTCTTTCCCCTTTCTAAAGAGTTATCCTCATTTTCCTTCTCAGAATATCATTTCCCAGGATAATTTTTAACAAGTTAGAGGTTACAACAACCTTTTCTCTCCTGAGACACTCTTAAGATTCCAGCGTAGATATAATTCTCATCAGCTTGAATAGTGTTGGCCACGTGGCACAGTTCTTACACAGAGTCAAAGACTTGTGCTAATATTCGACAAACTAAGATACCGCGAGCCGATGAAAGTTAAGTTTTACAGGCGCTGCTCTGTCACGGAAGGTGTTTCTTTCTTTCCGCAGCACAGAGCTTCGGCTTGTCATGAATAGCATGAATCCTCCACCTTCCCACGCTGCGGTGTGGAAGCCCTATCGTAAATACGTAGTACATTATCCTTAAAACAAATTTCTCTCTGACTTCGGTGACACTAAAATGGACTGTGAACAATGGGGCTGGCACCGTTCCAGGGTCCCTGGACACTGATCCTTAACATAAAGTGAGTTCACAAAGGCTGGGGTTGCATTTCTGAGGATAACAGATACTTTAAATACTGTACACTTTTGTGTCTACACATTCAAAGTAAAGCAAGTGAATTGGGGCAATTATCCTTGTAATTCAAGTGTGCCCTTTTCTCCCCACATACATATTTTGGCTTCAATGACCTGAGCGTTTCAAACAAAAAGTGTCTTCCTCCCCCTCCCCGTGGATAATTGCTTCATTTCTCTACTTTATTTTGTGTATATAAATTTAAATTATTCCCTAGTCTGTAGGTATAAGTGGGAGAAACTTCTGCAACTAAATTATTTTGGAACTAACGCTTTTCTTCTTTCTAATGGAGAGCAAGCGCCTCACATACAGTCCAACAGGCAAAGGTGGTTTTCCTAAGAGGTCAGAGTCCCACCAAGGCAGGGACATCCCGTCTCCCCACCCTGCAGCTTGAGGAACAGGGACGGCGGCGGAGGCCCTGGCCCCCGGGGACTTGACAGAAGCTGTCACCCAGGAGGCAGGCACACAATTCACCTGTGTCCTGCTTGTCATCGTCAGATGCATTGACAGGCGTGGGGCCTGGGAAGGAGAAGAGGCTGTCTCCTGTGCCAGCTGGTGAAAGAATGGAAGGCTCTCTCTCTCATTCAGCAGCAGTGAGACAGTGTGGTCAGCATCGTGGATGGGCGTGGGTCTTCCAAGTCGTGGACAGAAAATTCCTAGGGGGACTTGCAGGATGGGATTAGGGATGGTGAACTAGTCTTTAGCATTGGAGTGTAAATATTGGGGGATTAGCTGGTGGCCCGAAGGCCCGGAGGGGTCACCCATCCTAATGTGCTCACATCAGTTTAAGGAAAAAAGTGCCGTGGTTTGACAGGTGAGCAACACAGTCCCTCCTGCTATTGTTGTTGTTCATCCTTTTCGCTAAGCTACGAAAGCAATGTGTTGCTTTCTTTTAAAATTGTGTAGACATAATTGTGGACATCGTCTCAGGAATCCCTGATTTGACTACAATCGAGTAACGGAAGTGTATGTTTAAAATATGATAAAGTCCATCCTCAGAATACTTATTGATATGCCGAATCTCTGAAAATGACTGATTTTTAGTGTTGTGAAACATAGGTCAGGGCAGTATAACCCTAAAAGACCTCACCGAGGGGGAAAACTGTACGGTTTTGTTATATCATGGCTACAGTTCCAAGGTTTCAGACTACAAGTCTCTGAAATGTTATTACTTCCCTTAGTATTGAGCAGGAGAACATGTTGATTCCAAATAAATGCGGAGTGAGTGTGCGTGGGCGTCTCCTGCTCGGAAGGCAATGCCTTCGTCAACCAGCTGGTGATGAAAACAAAATGCCTTGTTTCTGGAACAGGGGATCTGTGGAGCCATATAGCCAAGACAGATGACAAAGCCCCATCCATTAACGCCGTGAAGAATGAGGTGCCTGCCTGGAACCATTTCAGATTAGCGGCTGGATTGAAAGGTCTGTTACCAAGTCCTGGGAATTGTCAGCTACTTATGTGGCCACAAGGATGAAAGAAAGATTATTTCATGATGCTAAGGTTTTCATTTTCTGGTCATAAATCAATATTTGTTTATGTCAGTTTGCCTTAAAAGGAACATTTAGTCACAGGAGATATTTTAACATAATTTATTATTGCCTCAGGTCAAAAGCACCAGGAGGCCAGAGATAGAAGACCCTGTAGGAAATGAGTCCTTGCTTGGAGTTCAGACAGCTGGGCTCAGGTCAACGCTCAGGGCCGCCAGCCACTCGCTGATCTTCTCCAGTCATTCCTTCTCCTCCTGCATCCATATGTTCAGGGATCCCCAAAACTGTTGCTTATTTAAACTTAATCCCTAGCTACCCGTCTGCTGTCCAGCTCTGTCATTTTCTCGCTCCAGTCTGAACCTGTGTCTGAGGTCGACGCTCTTTCACCATTCAGTCCCTTCTTCAACCCCCGAAATTGCCGCCTCCACCTCCACATGGGGCCTGCACTTTCAAAGCTTCCCTGGTCTCCCACTCTCTCCTCTTGCTCCTCCTCTTCCTTCCTCCCCCTTCTCCTCCTCCTCCTCCTCCTTTCTCTCTCTCTCTCTCTCCCCCCTCCTCCCCCTGCTCTCTCTCCCAAATTCAAATTCAGTGGTTTGATTGACATTTCATTCTTCTCAGCGCTTCTTTGATCTTGGACACTTCTTTGACCATTATACATCCTTTCAAAAATCACGCCTTTGTCTTCTGTGTTCTCAGCCCTTGTCTCTGTCTGATCCTGTGTCACCCCTGCATTTCCCTCCTTCCCCCACCGCTTGCCTGCGGTGCCTTCAAGTGTCCGTCTTTAGCCCTTGTCCCTCTCCCCATCCTCCATGCAGGACCCTTCACTCCCTCTACGGCTCCATCTAAGCATCATCTCCAGTATTAACCCCTAACGTGCCTACGCTGAATTCCACTAAACACAGATCAGGCACCAACCCCTGTGTCCAGCTGCCACTGTTTGTCCTGTTGGTGCTGTAGGCTGAAAATGCCCAATCTTAGTGTCTTCCCTCCTAAAACGACCTCCCCTTCCCACGGGTGCCCCATCTGGCACCACTCATCCTGCTTCTTGGCTTTGAAGCTAGAACCCCTGGCATATGATTCTTCCCCACTCCTCAGTTCCGATACCCAAGCTGTCATCTTTCTTACTTAACAGAGCTCTTTGGTGTAGCCTTTCTTTGCCTCTCTCCCAGCTACAGTTTTCATTCGGTTTCTTTCCTCTTTGACAGAGATTTCTGGCTTCTGTGCCAGCATGTGTTCTCCTGCTTTTTCTGCACCAGGGCACTCTTCGATCCTCCATACCTGTCCTCTCCCTCTCGGTGCGGCAGTGCACAACAGCATCTGTGACCCCGATGAGAGCTCACACGTCTCCCTGTCCAGGCTGCAGGATATGGCAGTCGGATTGGCGAGCAGTTCGAAGCCTGACTCTGGGTCCCAGTTTACTGAAGGCTTTCATATGTATCCCTATCACATCATCCTCCGATAACCCTGTGCGGTATAAAGAGCAAAGGAGCAGAGGAATAAACTACAGACGATGAAACTACAGTTGAGGATGGGTCCATGGTTGACCAAGATTTGAAAGCAGGACTTGCATCACTTAAGTCCTGGGAGCTGAGCCCTGAGTCCCTTTGTCACTTTAATAAGCTAAATAATGATCATGTCTCTTTGCTGAAGTTTTTCAATGGCTCCTCACTGTTGACAAAAGAGAGTCTAAGTTCATTTACCTGGCTCCCAAGGTGGAACCCGCATGGTCTGGTTCCAAGTTACTTCTCCAGGTCGATTTCCTGGAAAAATAAACTAATCCCCTTATATTCAATATTTGTGCACCCTAATCCATGAAAGTGTACCCCGTACAGCTCTTAGCTGATCACCTCTTCAACCTATTTTATAGCCTATTCTTGCAGCAGCCAGAGTGGCCTTTTAGAAATATGAGTGAGCACGTTTCTGCTTTGCTCAAAACTCTCAGAATAAAATCCCAAGTCATTACTGTGGGGCGCAAAGCTCCATGATCTCGCCCCAACATTCTCTTTAAGCTCCTCTCTATAATTCACCTCCTCAGTAACTTGCCCCGTTGGATCACCTGTGCCCCTCAGACGCACTGCCTGTTCCCTCTGCCGGCCCTTGGCACCTGCTGTTCCTCTGCCTGGGCGCTGCAGCCAACTGCATGGCAGCCTCTCTCACTTCCAGAAGATTTTTGTTTGTTAGAAAAGCCTCCCTGAATACTCTCTTTAAAATGACGTGTCCCCATCACTCTCTGCCCTTTAGCCTGTTTTAATTTTCTTTTCCGTGCCTAACACCCCTGGCATGTTATGGTTTTGTGCGTTTTGTGTCCTTTTCCCGCCACTGGGGTGTAAGCTCTTTGAGAGAAGGGACTTTGTGTGCTCGGTTTATCCCTGGATCCCCAACACCTGGCGCACAGTGGTGTGCTCAGTAACACTTGCCAGATCAATGAAAATGGCACTGCTTGTCGTTTACTGTCCTCACATTCTTACTCAAGCTGCTCTTTCTGCCCGGAATCTGTGGCAGAGCCTGCGAACGAATCCAACACCGTGTGCCGTCTCAACCCAGCACTACCCAAGTCATGGGCCAGCTAAGTGGTCTGTTTTCCCGAGCACCCCTGGTCTCTTCATCTGTGAGTGGGTGGCCTAATCCTGCTCCACACTCCAATGACAATGTCTTTGTATCTCTTTTGTGACGTCTATTGCACCCCATGTGTGGTGCCGATATTTGCGTACTAGACCCAACCCTCATTGTATGTGTGACAATGCCTGGCACAGACCTTGACACACAGTATTTGTACAAATAGAGTAGTATTTATAAATAGATTATGAGAGTGTGGTTGTGTATCCAATCAAATGTATAAATAGAAAAGTAAATATAAATGAAAGTGGCTACGACAGTTTCAAGAGCATAAGTAACAAAGGGAAGAGAAAAATGGAGGGAAAGCCCAAGGGGAGCAGAGATTTATTATCCTTCCAAAAAATACTCTTCTTTAGGTTAATCCCTTTCCTTGAGAAAATGACCTGGAGAACATGACTGGTTAATTTCAGATGACCTGCACTTCCAGTGGTTCAGGCGGCAGCTGGCCGTTGTGTGGGAGCCGGGAGGGCTGCGATAAGGACAGATGGCTGTGTCATCGCCATCAGTCTTCCGTGGAGGGGCCTGTGCTGCCAGCCCCCACAATAGTCAGCACTTTCTCCCGCTGGCCCTGCTGACATTGTTCTGACAGCCTGTGCGCTGCCACAAAGTTCACTGACCCTTCCCACGCAGAGGTCGTAGGTCCGTTTCCCAGCGTCACCGGGGATCACTCCAGGCTGTGCACTGACCCAGCTCAGGGACCAGGAGGCAGCACGGCGGCCTGCAGGAGCAGGGCAAGGACCAGGGGGGACAATCCCAGAACAAACCGAAACCTGTCTTGCAAGGTCCTGCCTGGTGGCCTCCAAGGTAGACAGAAACAGCAGGAGGGCAGAGCAGTAGTGGAGGGGACCTCTGAGCAGGGGGTGCCAGAGGCCACAGCAGCTGGGCTTTCCCAGTGATCTGGTGACCAGGCAGGTCAGCTCGCGCAGCATGAGTCCAGGGAGAGCCTTTCGGGGGGAGGGCTGGTGGCGGTTGCGGCAGCTGCCCTGACTTTGTCCCCTGCTGCCCCACGGCCTGTGGGCTCATCTGCACTCCTTTCTCCCCCTATTACCCCTCCCGGGAGAGGCGGTATGAACAGCACTAAGTGTGGTGTCTAAAAACCGCAAGTCCTCAAGAACAGCCAGATACCCTCCAGTGCACCCCGATTTTCCCATCTGTAGAGTGGGTGGGAGGACACTTGCTTGCTCCATGCCTCAAGTGAAATACTTATGGAAAACTGCCGGCAAACTGTCAGGCTTACGATACTTAATGTCAGCTTTCTTACTTCCCAGCTTATTTACTCACCTTCCTCATCTTTCCTTAACCGCCTCTTCACAGATCTACTCTAATATGAGCAAACCATACTTTAAAAAATGCAATTAAACCAAACAGAAAGGTTCGAAGCCACTAAAAGAGATAGCTTTGTGCTCGTGTATGTAAACCAACCAAAATTTTATTTTTGTTCAATATTCCAGGCTATTACAGATATTATGCTTTAGCGTATAAAAATATTAGTTACTTAAAGTTGATTGAAATAGGTCACTCTAAGTTTATTTCAAATCATCTTTGCTGGGTGCTTGAATTCATTGCTTGAATCCCTAGTCTATATCCAGTGCTGCTTGAAATGCTTTCCATGTGAGCCTTACAGCAACTCTCTGAGGGAGGTCCGACTGCTCTTCCCATTTCACGGGTGAGGAAACTGAAGCCTAGAGCCGCTAAACTAAGTGGCCACGGACCTCTCAGCCAGTAGATGGAAAACCAGGTTTTGAACCCAGGCTTTCGGACTCCAGGGCCCATTCTCTGTGCCAGATGCCGACTCCCCTGTGCAAGGTGGTTGACATAAGGCCAAGGCAAGGTCTTCTCAAGACACTGACCCAGGCAGAACCGCATCCTGGCTCATCTGGCCTTTGCCTACCGGCTCCCAGGCCCAGCACAGCTCCAGCTCATGTCTATTCCATTCTCCTAAAGGCTGCAGATGTTTTCAGGAGTGCCCACAGCAAGGAGCTAGCCAGAGGGGCCTGGCTTCTCCTCTTCCCCTCCACCTCGAGGTCGGGGCAGTCCTTAAAGCCATGGGTAGAGAGAGCCAGGCCCTTCCAACCCTCCCAGGGAGGCACACAGGGTGACAACTCAGAGCACCATGGGTTTC
>RJWJ010000242.1:10546-45006 GCA_004363605.1 Indri indri
TCCCAGTGATCACATGGGGAGGTGTTTATTTCCGCTGACAGACTGAATTGCTCGTCTGTGTCGTCTGCGTGGCCGCTCTTCCCTCCCACGCTGGAAAGGTGGGCTCCCACCTGCCTTCTACCCGGGCTCCTCGGCCTGTGGAGAATAAGCCTGCCTCTCATTTTGAGACCTGGCATACGCAAAGAAGAGTCAGGCTTGCGTGTTCCTGGAGAGGCTCATATGGGTGGAAACTCAACTTGGGGGCTGGGGGCCATTGTCCTTCCCCAATTTTCGTAATTATCTGAGTCTCTAAACTATGAACTCCAGGAGATTAAGGGCAATTCCTTGTCCATTTTCATTTTTCCAAATCCTAGAACAAGGCCTGGCATGTGGGAAGGAGGGAGGGAGGGATGAGTGAGTCAGACACCACCCTGGTTCATGGGACTTCCACTCCTCAGGGAGGAGGAGGCAGGGCTACTTCTCGCTAGACACAGGGGACCCCTCAGATGAGGGTGGTCGGAGACACAACATCTGCTCGGGCAGACTGAGGAAGACTGAACATTCTTGGAGCCAGCACTGGAGGTGGCCTTGAAGGACAGGGAGGATTCCAGAAGGCAGAGCAACAGGCTTGGCCAAGGCACGGACAAGGCATGCTGCCAGCGAGCATGGGAATATTCAGGAAGCAAGAGGTTGTTTCCTTTGGCTGGAGCAGAGGTGCATACAAAAGAGCAGTAGGACCCAGAGCAAGGGCGGTGTTGGGGCCACGCTTGGGGGACACTGGGCTCTCCGGCAGCGCTGGGCGGTGGCGGGAAGCAGGAAGGCCCCGGTGAAGGAGGCTGGCAGCTGGCTGTGTTTTCCCGCCTCTCTTTCTCATGGGTTCCCAGAATCAGTTCCTCTCCATGGAGCGGATCGAGGGACTTTCCTAGCCTCCTATCTGTGCTTGCAACCAGACTGAGTGGAGCCTGCAACAATGGCTTTCGGTTTAGAACCAGAAATCAGGCTTTGGTGGGGGGGACTCTCCATAGCGGAGGAAGAGAATGTATTGTTACCTATTTGTGGAAAGGCTCTATGGAGACTGTAACCATTCTAATTATACCAGACTCCACCAGGCTGCTTTCTTTTTGCTAATAACATAATACTTTGTTCAGAACACTTAACACTCCACCCCCAAAATCTGAATTATTCAGCTGGACCCCTCAGTGGAGAATGCTGAGGTGTAAGAATAATTGGCAAGCCTGAAGAGGTTTCTAGGAATGAGGCAAAATGAGTAAAAACTCTTCTCCATGTAAAATATTAAAATGTTACCAACAGGGCTAAAGTCCCCTCTGACCGACCCCTGCCCCAGCCTCATCCCTCCACGCATCCTCCCCCATCCTAGCACGGAGGGAACTATTAGTATCAGTGTGTCATCTTTATTTCCAGAACTTTTTCCTGTGTATTTACATATTCAGAAAGTATATACCTAGTGCCTCATGTTCATATACCTCCATGTATTGCTTATGTGATTTTGAACTCACTTTAAAAGCCTGAGGGTGGAAAATGGAGCGAATACCGTGTATGTGCTAAAGTAGAAACATGAAGCTCTTTGTATTCAGTAGATAAAAATATGAGTCCACTGAGGTTTGACGTTTCCTTCCATGTTCAGGACAATGTGGAAGCACAAAGGTTTTCCTATATTTTCCGGCTTGGATTCCTTATCTGCTTATGGAAATCTCTGCTAGAGCCCCCACCCCACACAAGATTAGCAAGTCTAATAGGAATATGCAGATGAGAAACCCAGGATGACAAACAGGCCATCACGCATTCCGCTCATCATCGCCAGAGGTGGGAGATCTTCCCCCACCAGCTGCTGGAAGGACACGGCTGCCCCGGGTCCCCGGGCACTTGCACCCACCATTTCAATAAAGAAAAACTGCCTCCCTCAGACCAAGGCGAGGGAGTTCATCCCCAGCGCTTGCTTAGATCTCTAGTGTGTTAATGACACCAGATAAGTTCTCTTGCCTTCTTTTAACTCAAAATTCCCTTTTACACCAAAAAAACACACAGGGCCTTACAGACAGAGGCTTTCCATCGAGAAAGACAAGCAGGCTGCTTAGATGTCTCATAGACTAGAAAAGTGGAGGTGAATTATTAATAAATTTATCAATAAAGAAAATTTCTTCCCTTTGGTGATAAAGCACATCTTTCGAGCAGATTCATTCTTTTGCACGTCCTGCGACTACTAAACGTGTGAAACTTAGAATTGTCACCTGTTACCAACAATCAGCTCTCACTCTGGATGAAGTAACTACTGATTCTTATTCTGCTTCCTAAAGTGACACAACCAATTTAACTGTGATAATTTCATTAGGGAAAGCTGCAGGCCTGTCATCCTCCCCTGACAATTTATTTCCATGTGGCGTTCAGAGTCCATGTTGGTTATTATCAAATATTACAAAAATCTCTTCTGCTTTCATTATAAAGACAAATGATAAGTTGCTTTGGGGTCAAGTTTATGAAGATGATAAAATCTTCTAATGGGTTCCAGATGCTTCTTTCCCACTAGCCAGGAGGCCATCCTTGGATCACTACACAGATATTACTGTAAGTCAATAATACTGACAGCTGTTTTTCCTCTACCATCTCTTTAAAGGATTTCCACTGAAATCTGGAGGTCTTAGATACTGAAATTTGCTATATGAAAGGAAAATGATTTTGCCTTCCTCAAAGATTTTATTTCTCAGGTGACTTTATCCTCCTCAAGAGCAGTTTTCTCCACTGTCTCCCTAGTGCTATGAAGTGACGCATCTCAGCATGCGTCACTTCACAGTACTAGAGAGTTCCTCCTCAATGCATGGATCTGTCTGGTGGTGGCATTCCAACGTCTTGCCAAAGGCACACTGTGGGCTTTGGACGTCGCACAAACAGTTCTTGGCCTCCTGGAGCTGCTCCCTTGCACATGGGTGAGCGCTGACGCAGCATGGCAGATTCAGGACTCTGAGGTCTGAGCTGACATGCAGCATCAAGAAAACATATTTTAAAAGAAAGAACACAGCGCTATGCTAAAATAGCATTTTCCATTATTACAGTCTTGCAAATGACGATGTACCAATTTTACTCAACTATAACTTTTGCTTAATTTTTAAAGTTTTATATTAAAATCTTAAAGATTTACATGAAAATCTTTATCTCTAGGGGACTATAAGTCCATGAGGGAAGGGAATGGACTTGGTGTTCCCTTTATGATGCCTCGGAGTGACGAGTACACCCAAAGGTGTCCCTGGAGCATTTTAGGAGGCACAGACGGTAGAACTCTGCTAATGCCAGCTGGAATGCTCAGAGAACCAAGAAGAGGCGTGCTGCAGCATCTCACAGAGCATCGTCCTCTGCCTCGCTCTGCGGCTCCTTCCCGGCAGAACAGCTAAGCTCGTGCCCTCCTCTCCGGCCTCCTTCCGCCCGCCTCGTGCCTGGCTGAAGGGAAGAATGAGCACCCTGTTCCCAGCAGCCTCCTCTGCGGTGTGTATGGCCAGTGGTGACAGGCATCGTGCAGTCACACCCCATCAGGAGCCGGGGCCCACCAACCCCAAGCAAAGGGTCTCTGTACGTCACTTGTCCGTCTGGTGAGGTTTTCCTCTTTCCAAAGAAAAGGCCTTTCAGTCAGTCCAGGCTGCCTTTCAAGCACAGCTTCCCTTGTACCAGTGGCTACTATGTGCCATCCTACCACACACCGGCGCACAGCACCTAAGTCTCGGCCGTGAGAGCATCAGTGTCGAGGAGAACTGCACTCAAATTTTGTCCCCAGCACGACTTCTAGCTGGGTGGGCCTGGGCAAACTACCCAACCTCTGCAGTGCTTCATCAGTAAAACAGAGGTGGTGATGATGATGATGATGATATCACTTTCATAGGGTTCTTGGTTGTATTAAATGACATAATACAAGCAAACCCCTTAGTACCATCTAGGAGTACAGAATCTCTCAACAGACGGTAGCAGTTATTAAGTTTCCCTTCCACCTCCCATGTTCTTTTACACACCCCGTACTATTACTACAAAATACGTATTGTGCATTTTTCAAATTTTTATAATGTGCTAGATAATAGCATGTTACAGCACCTGTCAATCATCCAGATACTAAATAGATTAATCAGTTACATAGATTAATTCTGTGCGTTCCAGTAATGGAGAAAGACGTAAACTAAAAGAAAATTAGCTATCACAGCAGCAGTGTATTTTTAAAAGTGGCTTCAGTGTTGTGGCCTGAGTGTCAGTTCGGTCTACCCTCAACGTGATCATCCCCAGCATTATGCAATAAGGATTGATATTCAGAAAGATGAACTTGGGCTATTATAAGGTCTGTACTGGTAAGAAAAAGACCCAATTATTTTAAGGCACAAATATGTGTAATGATTTTCTACACAATGTACTGCAATAGAAGGAGAATTCTGATGACCCCAAAATTCAGTAAGCCATAATATTCCATTTTGTAAGATTTTATTTCATCCAGACATTAGAGAATTGAGTGAGCGAAGAACGTCTGTGGATTGGAAGATTTCTGGCGGTGTGTGGTTGAACTAGTGCATATCACGATTCTTTTTTCTATGTCCTCCCCCAGGACCATGCCATTAGTCATTATCTATGGTTTAGGCCACAGAGTAGAGCACATAAAATATATAATCACCAGATAACATGCTCCACCCAAAGCATTCATTCATGCTACTACATTAACCCTGAAAACACTGCTAGGAGGCAAATACCGATGTGCAGAAATTTCTAACTCCTTCCTGTTGCTGGGGAAACGAGGTGCAGTGAGCAGGTGAAAGGCCCCTGAAGTTCACAGCAGACACTGCTCATCTCACATTAATACCAGCATTTAGGTCCCTGGGTGCCTCATCGCCTTTTTCCTACCATGTTGCCTTTGAAGATTTTTGAAGAGCTGCAGTTCTGACTTCCCCCTAACCTGAACAGGACTGATGTAGGGGAGAAGGACCATTTTGGGCAGGGAGCGCTCCATCTCCCGGGTGGAAGTACAGTGGCCCATTCACTGTGCTGATCCTGGGGTGACTCATAATGCAGCTGCTTAGATTTACAGCCAGTTGACGGATTTAAAGGCTGTTGGCTCTTTTGTTGAAATTCATATTAATAAAGAAGGGGGCTCTATAAAAACTTACTGTTGCATGGAGGGAATCCACAAAGCATCACAGCACAGGGGTTATTACCACCTCACAACTAAAGAAGTAGAGTAGAACCATGCTTTCTTTCATCAGGTACTGCCGTCTTAAAAGCAAGTAGGTTTTGAGGAATTTACCTATAAAATTTGTAGGGCGCACTGAACTCTAGCAATTATGTTTAAACCCCTGTTCTCTTCTTACCACCACCACCAAGAAGGTACTTTTATTGCCAAGACATAATGTGTGTGTGTAGCTTGGTTTTTGGAGTTCTTTTGTTTTTGCTTTTTAAAGATCAGATGTAAACATTCCAAGGCTGAATTCCGGCAAATTCTTCCTTTGTCCAAGTTCTTAATTTATGCCTACACGCAGCATGTACCAGTTTTCAACCACTGCAGAGAAATTAAATCCTGGTAGTATAGTACAGTAGCATAAAACTCTGAAGAACCTCTCAACTTGGACAGGATTCATTCCTCTTTTTTATAGAAGCTCTTCTCTAGCATTTAGTAGCTAGCAGAGCTCTTGATGCACAAAACTGAAGGCATCTCTATCTTATTTTACTCATCTACAGAATTATGCTTCGAGGTATGATTGATGAGGAAACTAAGACCAATAGATGTGGAGTAATCATCTTATCCAGGTCACCTTGGGCAATTGTGGTAGGCAGAATTCCAAACATGGCTTCAAAGATTCCATACCCTAATCCCCAGAACTTGTGACTATAATGAGCTATCGCTGCCATTATTATGTTTTATCGTATGGCTCAGTTGACCTTAAAATAAAGAGATTATCCTTGGACCTCGTTTAGTCACACAAATCCTTAAATGTAGAGAGCTTTCTCTGCCTGCTACAAGAAGTCACAGAGATCCAAAGCACGAAAGGGCTTGGTTGACGTGCCATTGCTGGCTTGAACATAGAGGGTGGAGGGTCACAAGGATGAGAGATAGGCCTCTAGGAGCTGACAATGACCCCCAGCAAGGAAACAGGGACCTCAGTCCTGCAACTGCAAGAACTTCTGCCAACCTTCTAAATGCGCTTGGAAGTGGCATCTTCCCCAGAGCCTCAGTTGAGAACGCAGCTAGCCAACACGTTGAGTGTGAGGTCCTCAGCAGAGAACCCAGCTGGGTCACGCCAGGTGTCTGACCTGTGGAAATCATGAGACAGTAAATGGGTGTTATTTTAAGCCACTGTATTTGTTATGCAGCAATAGAAAACTAATACAGCAATTAAGCAGAAGAGTTAAGATTCAAACTCGGCCCTCTTTGGCTTTGACCAAATGAATAAGAAAACTTCTGGCCTAATTAATCACAAAACTTACTTAAATAGGTTAACGCAGAATAAATAACTCACTTTCAAAACAGATTCTAAAAATCAGCTCTTGTTCAGTATTTGCCTCCACCGCGATCCCTGACTTCATCCTCAGGGACATCCACGTTTCTGCTGATGAGCCTCTGCCTACCACCTTTGTATCCGTGTTATCGTTACCTTTGTTATGTCAGCGTCCTAGTTGTTCAAAGCATTTTCACATTCATTGTTTCACTTTATCTTCACAACTAGCTGCAAAGCAGACTCGGCAGGAATAATAGTCCTCACTCTTGGATAAAAAAGCTGAAGAGCAAAGTAGTTAGGTAATTGTTCTAACAGTGACCCAGTTGGTAGGCAGCATAGCCGTGAACCAACTCTGGCTTTCCTCCAAATGCAATCTTTTCCTGGAGATTAGGAAACCAGGCCAGGCACCATGGCTCATGCCTGTAATCCCAGCACTTTGAGAGGCTGAAGTGGGAGAATTGCTTGAGCACAGGAGTTTGAGATCAGCCTGGGCAACATTGTGAGACCCCGTATCTACAAAATTTTTTTTAAAAAAATTAGCCGGGTGTCGTGGTGCATACCTGTAGTCCCAGCTACTCAGAAAGCTGAAGCAGGACGATCACTTGAGCCCAGGAATTTGAGGCTGCAGTGAGTTATGATTGTGCCGCTGCACTCTAGCCTGAGTGACACAGTGAGGTCCTGTCTCTAAAATTGATGAAGAAACCAAAGTTCAGAGAAATGGAGCAACATACAGTGGGTCACAAATCTATTGGCTTCACAACTCCTGGTTTCCGTGAGTGGGTACTCACCTGGAATTCCTCTGCATTGGCCATCTGGCCCCAATTTCTCTGCCTCCTGCAGCCCATTGCTCAGATCCAGCACCCACAGCCAAGCGACAGTCTTCTGGCACAGGCCCTCCCTCACTCAAGGCCCCCAATCACATGGAGCTTTTCCTGGTGGCTACACCATCCTGCCTCAGGACCTTTGACTGTCTGCGAATGCTCTCTCTGTCTGGAACACTCACTTCCTCTTTGCCTTGTTAATTCCTATTTATTCTTCGGATCCCAGCTCGAAGGGTAGTTTTAGGGATAACTCCTCTGGACCCTAGACTAGGTTAAAACCCTCATAACATCCTTCACTTTCCACAGTTGGCAATTTATACAGTCATGTGCAGCATAATGACATTTCGTTCAACAATGGAACACATATCTGATGATGGTCCCATAAGATTATATTTGAGCTGAAAAATTCCTATTGCCTAGTGACATCCTAGCTGTCATAAGTTCGTAGCACAAGGCATTACTCATGTGTTTGTGGTGATGCTGGTGTAAACAAACCTACTGCATTGCTAGTTCTATAAACACCTAGCACATACAATTATGTACAGTATATAATACTTGATAATCATAATAAACACTATGTTACTGATTTATGTATTTAGTATACTATTCTTTTTATTGTTATTTTAACGTGTACTCCCACTTATATATATAAAAAAAAGTTAACTGTAAAACAGCCTCAGGCAGGTCCTTCAGGAGGTATTCCAGAAGAAGATATTGTTACCATAGGAGATCACAGCTCCACGCGTGTCATTGCCCCTGAGGACCTTCCAGTGGGACAAGATATGGAGGTGGAAGACAGAGATATTGATGGTCCTGACCCTGGGTAGACCCAGGCTAAAATGTGTGTTTGTGTCTTAGGTTTTAACGGAAGAGTTTAAAAAATTAAAAATTTTTAAAATAGAAAAAAGCTTATAAGATAAGAATACAAAGAAAGAAAATATCTTTGTACAACTGTATGATGTTTGTGTTGTAAGCTAAGTGTTATTACAAAAGAGCTTAAAAGCTTTTTTAAAATAAAAAGTTTATAAAGTAAAAAATTTACAGTAAGCTAAAGTTAATTTATTATTGAAGAAAGAAAAATATCTTTTTATAAATTTAGTGTAGCCTAAGTGTGCCGAGTTTATAAAGTCTGCAGTTGTGTACAGGAAGGTCCTAGGCCTTCACACTCACTCACCACTCACTGACTCACCCCGAGCAGCTTCCAGTCCTGTAAGCTCCACTCATGGTAACTGCCCTGTACAGGTGCACCATTTTTTCTCTTTTATATCATATTTTTGCTGTAGCTTTTCTATGTTTAAACATGTTTAGATACATGAAAGCTTACCATTGTGTTACAGTTGCCTGCAATATTCAGTACAGTACATGCTGTACAGGTATGTAGCTTAGGAGCAATAGGCCACACCATAGAGCCAAGCATGCAGTAGGCTGTACCATCTAAGTTTGTGTAAGTACACTCCGTGATGTTCGAACAGTGATGAAGTCACCTAGTGACACATTTCTCAGAATGTGTCCCCATTGTTAAGTGAAGCATGACTACTGATTTCGGTACTATGTCATTAAGGTCTATTTTCCCCATTATACAGCATTTCCAGGAAGACTGGAACAGCATCTTCCGCACCCTCCCCCACCCCACCCCGCCTTGCATGGCCTGGCACATGCATGGGACTCAACACATACTGGAAGACTTAACGAATGCACTTATGCATTGAAGTATGAATGAAATACTGTGTCTCTGTGTCTGTGTATCTAAACATATTTAAACTTACAAAAAGTATAGCAATAGCAGGGTATAAAAGATAAAAAATGGTGCAACCGTATAGGGTACTTACTGTTCTTCAGGTGGGCAGGCTGTTACATCAAGGACTGCCCCTCCAAGTGTAAGAATTCTTTTGGCAATACTAGGTCACCACTTTCTACCTCCACCATCTCTATGCCAGGCCCAAGAAGTGAGAGCAGGGCCTTTCCAGTAAAAACGTGACATCCCCATCCCTTAAAAATCCCTTCGCAGCCCTGACTGGAAAGCACCGTGGACCGCCGGAGCACTTCCTCCATTTCCCGGGCTGGCAGGGACGTTATTTCTCACCTCCTTACGCTAACAGCTCCAATGACAGATCTGCCGAGAAAGAGCAGCCGCTGTAACCGAGACGCCCACTGGCAGCTGCTGTGCGGCTGCTCCTCCCATAACTGGCCCTGTCTTCCCACGGCAGAAATCAGTTATAAAACCTCGTCCATGTATTAGCCATTCATGAATAAACTGGTATTTTTCTTTTCTTTTCTTGATGAAAGTTACTTGGAAAACTGTTTGAGAAGTTGCACTAGACAGTCTCTAATCTCCTTTCCAGTTCTGAAAAATTCTGTCAGTCTGAGATTTACTGGTTTTGCATTTCAGACGTCGTAGCCACGGATTTACGGCATCGTCTCATTCACTGAACTAAGCTGAACAGTGTCAGATTCTAGAAAGTTATGCGGCAGCACAGAGAATGCCCTCTTCTATGGAAGAGCGACAGGAATAATTTGCTAAAGTTCCTTTTAATCTAGTTTAAGCTCATTTATCCCCTACACTTCTGCCAAGGAGTTAGCAGTCTATTAAAAAATACTTCAGTAGAGAGAGACCGTGACTTTAAAGAACCCGCCAATGAATCATTTTGTTATACGAATAACTACCTTCAATTACATCAATTTTGTTTGCTGAGGTTTCTTGAAAACAAAAAAAATCATGTACGTGCAAGTCTGACCATTATGAAATGAAACATGTCTCACCTGTCTTATTCTGTCATTGCCGAAACTCACACTTTGAGTGCACACCAGGTAAGGTACTTTGGTCATTGTTGCAGGTGGTGAGAAGAGGACATATACACAATATGCGGTTTGGACAGTTTGAGCAAGGAACTCATCCCAGGGACGTTTGGGGGAAAACTGAATGCAGGAAGTGGAACTGGAACTTCTCTTGGAGGAAGGGTACATCTCAAAGAACACAGGAAAAGCACATTCCTACTACAAAGGCAGAAATTCACATGATATGTTTGAGGAATACTACTCATTGGTACATTTGGTTAACTGAAAGGTTTGGGTGGAATAAAGATGATAATGATGATGATGGTGGTGGTCAAATTGGGGCTAGATTAATAGGTCTTGAATGTCAGGCTAAGGTGTTTGAACTTGATTCTGCACTAGGGAACCACTGATGTGTGTCCCAGGAATGGCTATGTGTGTGTCCCTGAGGTACACCCAGGCCCTCTCCCATACAAAGCCAAGTGACCCTTTTCTTCTCCACGCACCATGCATGTCAACCAGAGGTGCCCCTGGTTCCAGTATCTTTCTTGAACAATCCTGAGGGATTCTTTGAACACATAATATTGTGAAATCACCTAACAAGAAATTAATTGAAACACATCCATATTATGGGATGACCCATATATAATTTTTTAATACAGTGAATGTAATTAAATATATAGACAAATTGCAAATAGCATACAGACATCCTAATAAGTGTTTGAGTCTTTCTTACTAAGAAATTTGTGAAACAAATAAAACTACCTGATATTATGAGGCTTCACATCTACCACCTTCTTTTAAGGGAAATGTCTTTGTCCCAGGCCTGTCAAACTCTTCTTTCATCTTCCTAATTTAGGATAATTTGTTGATCACTGTAGATATCTTAACTGTTCCACATTCCATGCTAATTCACAACGGGGTGATTATTTCCTAGCATTGGGCATGAAACATGGTATATTTCAGAGAAGTAATTCCTAATCAACTGGCAATTTCTCAAGGTTGAGTGTGAAAGAAAGAGTCTTCCTCAACTACAATTCCAAACTCTGGCTAACTTTTTTTCCCACTTAACCCTTGAGCAAGTCTGGACAATGCTGACATTTAATTAGACGTGTTCTCCTCCTGCAAAACCACCTGCCCGGTTCCGTATGACTGCCTAGGGAACAGCTTCCCCTCTGGCCAGCACCGCAGCAGTGGGAAGGGTTATACACCTCCTTTCTCTGGAGAGCCGTGGCTGGAAGTTAGCTGGAGAGAGGGATGTGTAGGCTGCCTGGCCAGTCTCCCTACACTCAGAAGTCTTTGATTCTTTGCCTACTTTCTAGATCACACTCTCAAAGTACTCTTTGGCCGCACCGCTTGGTTTTGCTTTTAGCAGTTTGGGGGTCCTTTATGTGTTGTTAGCTATGCAAACAGGATCCCACTGAGATCAGCCTGGGAACAGCACTATGCAGAATGCCTGGGAGCCTGAAAGTGGACATACCCCAGCAGTCGGGGAATTAAGTGATAAGGACTCGAACTACAAAGCAGGAGTAGGAGGATGGGAAGGGAAGAAATAGGTGGTCGTGCTCCTAGGAGGTACATGCTTATTTCATCTTTGTGTGTATTTTCCATTGTAGGATTACAGAAGATGCTTATTAATTTAATTAGTCCATATCAAGTTTGTCTTTTTTCTTTTTTAACTCGATGAATAGTTTTAAAAGACTCCTTCTGTTCTTGAAAGTTGAAAGGATACATTTCCTAAAAGAAATAGGAGCCCAAAACATCTCGCTAGGAATGTGGGAGTCAACTCTCAGGAAAGTGTTTGGTTTCCAGAAAATGATCATGAAGTTGCATTCTTCCTGGTTGAAGTCCTTCTGTAATTACAGAAAAAGTTACTGTGAAACCAGTATACTGAGTGTGTCTGGAGTTAATCTCATCACAAAGGACTTCAATCTACACAGGCAGTTGAGTCTCTGTAATTTGTGGGGTTTCGATCTTCTCTCGTATTTCTGTCTAGGTCTTTGGTAGGCAGTTTTTGTCTATACATAAGTCACTTACTTATTCAACCATAGTGGATAAATTGGGGGGAATTACAAACATGAAGACATCAATTTTTAAAAGATGATTTTTTTAGGATAACAAATTTAGAAAAAAGCATGACATTTCTTTGACTCTGGTGTAATTTGTTCTATTACAAAATTCAAAAAAAAATGCGAAGCATCTCAGAATTCATATGTGACGTATGGATTTACGTAATCGGGTTTTGCTGAATTGGGCTGGAAGGAAAATGCTAATAGAAACAAGGATGTCAATAAGGTGAATAAAGTTGAATTTTTTTTGGAAGGATAGGGCCTCAAAAATTAAAAAGGAATAAAAGGAAAGCTAGAAGAATAGACCTGTACAAAGAGAGAGATACACATATGCAAATGTCATTGTGATGAGGAAGAGGATTTTAGCTCTGTTCTGAAGAGAGTGATATTCACAAGTGGGAGAGGTAATCTTCTCAGTCTTTGATGAAAAACGTGATTTTGAATATTTAGGGTGTATTCACTGAGCAAACACTGTGAAATTAATATATATTAAAAATATTTCATTTCTTCTTAATAACTTCTAAGTTTATTCAGGATACTCTATATTAATAGAGTCTGAATGATAAAGGTGATGAATAAAATTTCCCTGAGTTTAGTAACAAAGGAATTTGGAAGAAAAATTAGTTTGAGGTATTTTATTATAAATTGCACATATGATAAAAATTCAGTTCACCACAATATTTTAGCAAATCAGAAAGTCTGCTCATGCTAACTTGAAAGTGTATTGGGGTTAGAATGATACCACCTGCAGTTCTCACTTCAGGACCTCCAGAGACAAAGCAGAAATTCAGTGTGCTGAGAAACTTTATCTGCTGCTCAGTTCAGCTCTCTTCCTCATACTATCGCACTGTTCTTCCAGGGCTAAGTTTATGACCCTGCTGAAAACTGCTTCCTTCATTATCAAACTCTGTTTAAATTCCAGGTCTTCAAACTATCAAATATCAACATTTCTCCATCCAAAATGAATTTTCTTTGTGAGAATTTCATGAGATTTCCTTTTTTCTTTGCTTTGTTTTGTGTTTTTGTTCTCATTGTTGAGACAGAGTCTTGCTCTGTCTCCCGGGCTAGAGTGCAGTGGCATCATCATAGCTCACTGCAACCTCAAACTTTTGGGCTCCAGCAATCCTCCTGCCTCAGCCTCCCGAGTAGCTGGGACTGCAGGTGCTTACCACTAGTCCCAGCTAATTTTTCTATTTTTTTTTTTTTTTTGTAGTGATGGGGTCTCACTCTTGCTCAGGTTGATCTTGAACTTCTGGCCTCAAGCAATCCTCCCATTTCAGCCTCCCAGAGTGCTAAGGTTACAGGTGTGAGCCACTGCGCCTGGCCTGAGATTTTATTTTTTAAAGAATTTTGCATTTGTCTTACAGGATTGAACTACATGAAACCATATTTAAAAGTTCATGTTTTAACTTGTTAAACATGTAATGTGAAAACCCAGTTCTAGATCATTTCATGCCTAATTTCAAACATTTTAACATTTTTCAGTTGATGGGAGAGTGACCTTTAAATCTTGGTTTCACTGAAAACTTTCCTTTTGGAGATTTTGCTTGAAATAAGACATTTTTAATTTTTCATGAAACATAGACTGCCACCATTTAAAATAGAAATGAAAAAAGGAATAGCATTCTGCTGAATATCTCAAATTTGCCAACAGCTTCTAAAGAGTTGTTATAGACACCTTAGTGATGGCCCTAGATTACTATTTCCAAGATGATGTCGTGTCTGAAAGAACACTGCCAATTTGCAGTCTCAAAGACCTTCGTTGTTAATGAGGAAGGATAATCATGGGGCTTTTCCCCTTTCTGCTGATCACTTTGTTCCACTTATGATTCAGTCCCCTTTTCATTCCTTTCAATCAGATCCTGAATGTAAACTTCCTTTTCTCAGAAGTAGAAGGGCAAAGTCTGAAGATACAGAGAAGAAAGGAGAACTAGACAGTCATGAAAGTTCATTTGCAGGTAGCAACGTGTAAGAGTGAGGGCTTCTGTGGACTAAAACCCTTTTCCCTCCAAAGTTGTATCAGTTCATGTACTGAACAAGCCTCCCTTGTACTCTCTCTTCTGCCCCTGTGCTCCAGCTACAAATCAGGTCCATGCGCCTCGCCTGGGTGAGTGTGTGTGTGTGTTGCCCAAGAACCCCTGTGGCTGGACCCCTGCAGGCGGCGCCACTCACTGGTCCTTCGCTCTGCCTCTGCCTGCCACTCCCCAGTGCCTGTGGTTCCGGTGGTCTTTGGTGAACTGTCTTTGCACAGTAAAACTTTAATCTTACTATTTCTTATGTCTTCCTTTAAAAAGAGAAGGTCGGGGGAGAGAGAGAGAAAGAGAGAATCGGGAAGGAAATTCACATCTTAGTCTTTCTCACAACTCTTGTAAAACTGGGATCATGCCCATCGTGGCAGCAATAATTTTTTGCAAGACTCAATTCCCAGGAGAGGACCTGGGAGCGGCAATGCCACAGGACCTACTTTTATTGATGCAGCTATAACATGTACCTCAAGTAGATAGCTCCTTATTCCCTAGCACTGCTCCTTACTAATTATAAAATTTTGGCCGCATTAGTTAAGCTCTCTAAGCCTTGGTTTCCCCGTAAGCCTAAATACACCAAACGATATTGTTCTAGCACTGTTAAAATCACCCTAAGGACAAAAAGATAAAAACAAACTATGAAGAGCGGTTTGCTTATCAGCACAATCAAATTGACATCTTCTCTTTCTGTGCTCTAGACCTCCCTCGGCATCAGTCAACTGGAGACCTGGCTGTGCCAACTTGCTGGGAAGGGTGGAATGGGAAGAGCTCAAGGTGTGCCATTTCAATCACCCGGCTTGGTGGGGGGCCTCATTTGTAGCATTTGCCCATTTCTGCATTGTAAGTACTCCTACCATGGCTGATTTTAAGACACCAGCTTGAAATGCATTAACTTGCAAAAGTTCTGAAATTTTAACAACCATCTCTTGAAAACTAGTACAAGCCAGCTAAACACACTGCTATTTCTTAGCATTCATAAAACATAGTTTAAAGAGTATCTGTTCAAGATGGTGTGCACTCTTTCAAACTTCAGATTCATAATCCCTTCAGGATTTTATGCTTTTTTTTGAAGGGAGATTTTAGAAAGGCAATACAATGGGTATACTCTATGTTATGCAATAGTTCTACAGGAGTCCGAGGCAGCACCCCAAAATCAAACACCTTGATATTTCTGCAATTAAATGAATGGAAATTCACACTAATTAGGATTTTAAAAAGAAACTACAAATAGTCTCCAATCATTGTAGGTGGGGCTTTATTGCCAGATGAGTTCAGGTCAGGGCAGGCCTAGCCACAAAAGATTAAGCAAAACTTTCCATGTGTAGGGTTGCTGGATTTTAGAATTGAGGACAAAAGATTGTAGACTACAGCTGTTTAAACTGTCTTCTTACCGGAGCACGTGTGTGCATTTTCCCATGAACTGTTGTTCGGTGGATTCAGGTGGCCATGCAGTCAAAGAAGAAGGTGGCCAAAAGGAGGGATGAAGACGGCTGATTCATGTAGAGTCTCACTGTGTCCTGACAGACCTCAAGGGCACATGGCACCAAAGGGGACACGTTTGGGGTCACAGACCTGTTCCCAAATTCCTGCGCTGCTCCTTACTAATTACAAAACCTTGGCCACATTACCTAAGCTCTCTAAGACTTAGTGGCTTCATTTATAAAGTGGAGAAAAACACACCTACATGTTAGGATTAAATAAGATAATGCACCCAGAGCACTTAATGTGGAGTTGGGATATGGTAAGTGTTCAGAAATCAGCAGTCATTATTATGTCTACCAACTTGTAAATACAGTGGTCCTTTGGTATCTGTGGGGGATTGGTTCCAGGACCCTCTACAGATACCCAAATCTGTGGATGCTCAAGCCCCTGATATTAAAATGGTGTAACATTTCCATATAACCCACGCACATCGTTCTCTATGCTTTAAATCATCTCTAGACTACTTGTAATACCTAATACAATAGTATAGTAATACAAAAATTTGTTGTATTGTTTAGGGGATAATGGCAGGGGAAATGTCTGTACATGCTCAGTGCAGATGCAATTTCTTTTTCGAATATCTTCTATCCAAGGTTGGTTGAATCCACAGATGCGAAAACCATGGGTAGCGAGGGCCGACTGCATTTGTTTTACGTTATCAACCTTGAAAAAGAGAAGAGATACAGAAGAAGAATGAGGAAACAAGCTTGAGGCCTCTGTCATCGGATTATTGTTTAAAAATTTTTTAAGTTAATTTTCAGTTAACCTAAAAATTTGTAAGTTAATTTTTCTTTTATCTTCCTGCTTTTTAAAATTATTTTAATTCTAGCATTTATGACATTGAATTATTAGGGGAAGGTAAAAGTATTTTCTATCAATCTTTGCTCACACAGCTGACTGTGTTTTTAAGACAGGAGGAGAAGGAGGAGGAGGAAGAGCAAAAAGCAGTGGTACCTTCCTTTATTTTTGTCTCAAAAGTTATCCAGAAGCAATTGGGAATGAAAGGGAAGGAGAAAATTGGAAATCCACAAGAAGAATCTGACTTAAAGGAATGTTTCTGTTTGGCCAAAATAGTGCTTAAGAAAATTTCAGTTCATATACCTTCAGGTGTATATGCCATCCTGACAACTCTGAACTGCTGACCAAATTTTCTTCCTGGCCTGGCCTCTAAAAGTGTTTAAATTTGAGATGCCCCATCTGAAGGGACCACTCACAGTGTGTGCTTAAGGACATGCTCCTGGTGTTTAGAATGGGACAACTCTGTTGTGCATGACTGTTCCAGCATTGCAGAAAGTTTAGTGACCCTGGTACCTCACCACTAAATGCCAGTAGACTCCCCATACTTAGTGACAATCAACGCTCCACCACACACACATTTCCAAATGACTCTAAGGGATGTAGTACTACTCCTGCAGAGAACTTCTAAACATCATTTTTTTGAGAAATTAAGTTGGAAGTAGCTCCTTCCCCCAACACATCTGACATAGAAAAAACAGCTCAAAATACACAATTAATTTCAAAAGCTCCCAAATGTATATACCCTATTGACAACTTGAAAATAAAGCTAATTTTGAAGCAGGAGCATATACTGTTCACTGTTGCTTTATCTTAGTAGAATACAATTAAGAATGTCCTGTTATGAAGATGTTCAGGCTATCTGCTTAATATTGGGTTTTGTTTAAGTCTTCGAGATGTATTGACCCTAAGTTTAAAAGTTTCAAGTTCTAGAACTTTTTTGCAAATATCAATATTTGTAAAGTGTTACACACATATTACTTTACTATACTGGTCAAAAAGAAGATAATGTAGGCAATTAGAGGCATGGGTAAAATGATGGCATTGACCATGAGGTATTTACACTGATTTTCACACGTGTTTGATATCTGGGCACATTTCTGTTGTCCTTTTTACATCTCTTGGTGTCTTGCTTTTGCTTGTCCTGGCTGACACCTGGTGTCCTCCTTTGCCAGCAGAGAATTCTGCTTTTTAAGAAGATCTGATGGGCTTACCATGTTAGTCTGATAATGAGTAGGATAATCCCTCGCTATATTATCCTGGATAGATAATGAATTTGCACTTGCCTTCTGGGGACCAGGCCTTTACCCTCTGGGTTGCTAGTGATAGAGATTTTAGATACTCTTGTTGCAAGCCAGGAATGGAGGTATTCTGAAGTATCAGGATTTCCAGATGGCCTCAAATTCCTCTGCCTACTTTTAGGCCCAACTCAAATAGATACTAATAATTATGAACATTTCTTATTTTATCTTTGACTCTTTGAGGTTAGTACAGTTTCTTAATTTTTAAATCTTCTAGCTAGTTAGGGACTTGAGAGAAAGGAACACCAGCACCACCATAGACTCTGATGGCCACTCCTGGCTGCAGAGAATTTGAAGACACCAGTCATCCTACACACATTTACTTATATCCTTGATCTTTCATCTTCCACATATGAGACTCTAATGTAAGTCTCTTTTCTTAACCTAAGCGCTCTAATATGGCCAAGATATTCTAGAGAGTATTTTGAAGCCTCACAAATCCAAATTTGAAATTGAAATAGATCCCCCCACCCCAACCAAAAAAATGGATAAATGCTACCTGGTTTTTTCCTAAGGTGCTTTTATAACCCAGTGGACATGATATTTATGATCTTGTGTAATCATAAATTCAGTACAGTCACCATTAGCATCATAAAAGTTATCACCATGCATCATAAAATGAAAGCAGGGCGTGATAGAGCCTTTCAACTCTGTAAGCTTTGCAGACATTAGTTCTTATGTGTGCGTGGATTTCGCAAGGACCCTGAAATGTGATACTATACAAAACCACACAATTGTGCTGCCTTTCATGAGAAACAGCTGAGTTAGTGGGGTGAGCATGAGAACTGGAAGGTAGAGCCCTCTGTTTGCATTCTGCTGTGGCTTGGATTGCTGTGTGGCCTTGAGCAAGTCACTGAACGTTCCTGAATCTCTGTGACCTTGTAGATAATTTAGGGATGATAGTATCAACCCTACTGCGTCTGTATGAGGAATAAATAAGAAGCCATAGGAGACGTTCAATAATCTCAAAAAGCAAAAACATTTCTTCTACAGAAATCTAACTGATAGACCCAATCAGAGAAGAAAAGGTTTGATTTGAGGGATTGGCTAGGCCTGGGCCTGGTACCATCAAACTCTTCTTGCCTTTTTTGTGCTCAGTATCACAAGATTGTGAGGGTGAGGTGAGGGAACACCGCCGCAGGCTGTGCCTTCCAAGTTCCTCTGTCTAGATACAGCAGTGGCTTTCTGCTGTTGTTAATTTCTGGGCTGCCTCACTGTCTCCTTTTGGATTCTTGCTTCTTCCATTATTTCTAGAGCCAGTTTCCTGCATTAAAGTCTTCATAAATACTTTAAGTGGTTTCCTTTTCACTTGTTTGACCTTGACAAATACGGTAGTATTAGGAAGACCTCTCACCAAATGAATTTTCCTGATACTGGATGCAACGTTAGAAAGATATTCCATTGGGTTCTTTTCCTTAAAGGCGGAGAGTAACATGGACTGCTACATAATAACATTGTCATAACTCTTACGTTGTCCTTTCATCTACCCATCCCTCCATTCATCTATCCATCCACCTGTCGAGCATTGCGTATCTATTATGTGTTAGGAGCTGAGCTAAGTGCTGGGCACACACAGATAAACTAGACCCACAGTGTGTCAGGCCCGGTGATTTCAAAGAGCTCCCACTCTAAAGCTCTGAAGGGCAGAGTGCATTTGGGAATCAGAGTGTTAATTTGAGTTAGGTGTCTAGTGCGGTGCTTGGCACACGATATCAGCAAACATTTCTCATCCCCATTCCCACTTCGCACCTCAAGTATAAACTAAGGTAAAGTGAAGTGGGCTGGACAGGAAATATTATAACCATTCCATAGACACAGAACCAAGTTCAGAACTGTTATCTGCCTAAGGGTGGGCAGCTGGTCAGCTCGGGTCTGCACCTGGTCCAGTCTTCCACACAGTGAGGCACTGACTGCTCCACTCTATGCAACCGCATCCCTGCTAAGAAATGCTGCCTGGGGGCCAGGGAGGGGAATGGCAGAGAGCAGGAAACCCCAGTTCTCCTCCCTTCCTCCCCAAGTTTTCCCCAATCCCCCTCCCTCAGCCACAAACACACTCATCAGTGAGCTTCTTTGAATCCTAGGTCCTTTGAGTGTCAAATAAGGGCTAGCTCCTACCTCACAGGACTGATAGAGACCGTAAATGCGCTACTATTTTACAAATGCGTTGTGTACTTGGACTATTGCAAACAACAACACAGAGAGATGTCTGACTGTAGCAGACGGTTTTGTGTGAGTTCCAGAAACAGGGACGGGTCTTGACTAAGTTCCTATGCCTCAGTTTCCTGTCTGTGAAAGGAAACTCGCACCTGTCCAGTCGACCTCATGAGGTTAAACTGAATCAATGCTTTGAAGATGGCAAATCACTGTTTTAGTCCCATTGTAAATGGACCGTGGTAAACGTATTCCAAACATGACCCAGTCCCATGGCTTTACATAATAGAAGTCAGTTGTGGAGGCTCAAATAAATGATAAAACAGAGCATAAACTCCACGTTGCAGAGGAGGGAACTGTGACACTGTGTGGCCTTACTGCACAAAACCTTGTTTCAAATCTTTATTACAATTTTCATATCCATGTACTGCATAGAGGCAGATAAAAGGGGAAAATCAACCAGAATAGCGAACATGTATCCAGGCTTTATATTATGTGCCAGGCAGTCTCCTAAACCGTATTATTTAAACATTACCTTATTTAAATCACACACAGCGACGCTATGAGGTTGGCACAGTCATCATTTTACAGATGAGGGAACCGAACGCATGCACAGAGAGGTTAAATCATCTTCTCAAGGCCACACAGCTAGCAGCTGGTAAGACTGAAGTTCTGTAAACAAGTACCAGCGCATCCATTCGTGTTATTAATACCAAACCTCGCGGATCCACAGGCAAACCTGACATGTCTGCCTTTGGCGGGAGACAAGTGTTAAGAGATGACTTCACATGCCTTTGACTCTCACTGTAGGCACCTTTGATTGAAGTCATAACTTTACCACAGAGCCGGTGACTTTAAACATCTGGCTATCACCAAGGTTATTCTTCCTTGCCTCCTTTTGCACTTTTACTTTCTCTAGGCAAAGGTCACTCGGCCCATTAACGGAGGTGATTGGGGTAACGACGCCTGAAGAACAGCGAGCTGCCCTTTCTTTTTACATATTATTGTCCCAAAGCATCTGTGCAAAACCAGAATGTTGACTTAAAACAATGATTATTGATATTACTTTAAAGAATGCATGTAGGAAATTATCCCATTCAAGGGAAAGCTAAACCTGAAGAGCCCGGAAAATGAAAAGTGATGTCTCTGCGAAAACGGTAGCAGGAATTTTTTTTTAACTTTTTTTCCCCCAGAGGCTGTAATTTGACTGCTCTCTTTGGCAAAGCTCCAGAGACAAGGCCAAGTGCTTAATCTCTCTTTCTCTTCGCCCTCCTCCTCCTCCTCCCCTCCACCTTTCTCGGCCCGGGGGCGGCGGGGAGGCGGGACGCGCGATCCGCTGCTCGGCCGGAGGAGCCGCACCGGGGCGCGGGGAGGGGCGGGCGCGGCGGCGGGGCCGAGGCGAGGAAGAGGAAGTCGGAGCCGGAGCCGGAGCCCGACGGCGGTGCAGGGCGCTCCGGCCGCCCGAGCCGGCGCAGCGCACCCGCACCTTCCCGGCCGCCCTGCGAGCGCCGCCCCGGCGCGGGAGCCGCCCCTCTCCGGGTAAGCGCCGGCGGGGCCTGGGCACCCCGGGGACTTTCCCAAGGAGGGGACGGGGGACTGGGGACCTCAACCCGGCGCCCCCCAGCCGCAGGTGGGGGTGGGCACGGCGTGCTGCCGGGCCCCGCTGTCCCCCCGCGCGCCCCCTCCTGGGGTGGGGGCAGAGGGTGCTGGGGAGCACTGTGCCGCCGGGGGTCGGGGTCCCTTCGGCCGGGGGTGCTGCCCGCCGTCGCCGCCCGGCTCCGGACTCCCGGTCCCCAAGTTCCCGGCCCGCAGCCACAGCGTCTGCAACGTTTGCTGCTCGGAGAAGGAGTTTCTGCGCGCACCCAGGAGTGTTACAACCCCACCCCCACCCCGGCTCAACCAGAACGGTCCGAAGAGAGGACCCCACGGCCAGCCACCGTGGGCCCGCTCCCCACCAGTGGGGCCGGCGCCGGGGCCCCCAGGACCGGGGGACCCGCGGTGGGAGGCGGCTGCCGCGCAGCTGTGGCGCATTAGGCTTGGGGGCGCCCTGCCTTTGCAGAAGGCAGCGTCGGTGCCCCAGCTCTGCAAAGACGCTTTTGGGGGTGTGGGGCCGTCGAGAGCCTGTGGCTCGTCTGTCACAGGGGTAGATGGTAACTAACATCTTGTCGTCTGCGACTTTGCGGGCCGTCCTGGCCTCTGAGGACAGCGGGGACCTGCGGGTGATGCCCGAGCCCGCCCCCTCTTTGTGTCCTCCGTGGTTAGTCTTGTTCTTAAACCAGAAGCTTGAGGACGCTGTGATTAGGACAACGCTGCTGTTAAGCTGTTCAATTCATTCCGCCCTTGGGAAACAAGGAGGTGGATCATTTGTTTTAATGTGCTGGGGGAGTGTTGTTTGTAAAGCCGGTGTTGCATCGCGTTCTGGTCCTTAAGGCTCCCTTTGTACCACCCTCAGGTGGCCGAGGCTACTGCACATATTTTTGAAGTCATGGAGCGTGGGTGTCCGGGGGCAGGCAGCACTCTGAGAAGGCAGCGTCGATCTCAGAGCGAGAGGTTTGGGGTTTTGAACATGCTGGGTACAGAACTGTCTTGTGTTTCGGGTTTAAACCGTGAAAAGACCGGAATGTTAACTCCAGGTCAAGTTTGTCATCTAACAGAATTCCAGGCCTAGATAGGTCGTGTAATGCTGTAAAAATAGTGTTAAAACCGGTACCTTCTGGCTTCTCAGAGTCCGTAGTTGGCATACTTTTAAAGAATTTAATTCTAAACTTCATGCTCACTCCTTACCCACCCCTGTCCCTCCCAGGGGTATGTATTTGGTCCACAATATTTAAGACAGATACAAAAGTGATGGGACGATGTTTGACTCTTTAACATCCTTCAGTCTGGCCTCCCAGGTCCTGACTTGACTTTTTGTGCTATTTGAGGCCCCGTATCTAAGCCACCAAACCACGTGGCTGAAGATACCTTTTCCTCCGGAATTCTCCCACCTTCCTGGCTTCATTTTCAAATAAGTCACCAGCAGCATGACCCCTTTCCTTTGTATAGCAGCCCCCCAGCCTCTGCTAAAGGGCAAAGCAAAGCGAGAATTGAACAGTTATCTGGCAATCAGACCCAGGCCCCGATTCTGCTTTTCCTTGATAGCATTTTCCTACTCATCTCCTTCTTCCCCGTGGGCACCAGCTTCCTCATTGCCTTTAATATGGATGACTGTCACCAAATACAGGCTTAAATACCTCAGTGAGGGATTCAAGCTGTAGTTCAAAGAGGTTAAATGATCACTTTTTAAACAAATCAATAGGAAGTGGCAACATAATTTTTCAAAACCAAGAATAACCAGGACTATTTTCTTCTCCCACTTTGCAGATTTTTTAGGGATTTAATTAAGATTTAATGGTTCAAGGTCTGTCACATAAATATGGAAAATGCTGGAGTAGCACTAAATCTTTTGAGCCTTTCTTTAGTAAACTAAAGCAATTCCTGGATCTATACTCTGATTCTTAATGGCTGCAATCCACTTTTTGCAGGTTTCTTTTTCTCTCTGCTCTTTTCATTGCTGGTAGTTGGTCTTTCAAGCAATTGTCATCTTTTAATCCTCCTGCAGGGATGATTAGATCCCTGGAATTTTTTTCTTTATTCAGGTCTTGCTTTGTTGCCCAGGCTGGAGTACGGTGGCACGATCATAGCTCACTGCAACCTCAAACTCCTGGGCTCAAGTGCTCCTCTCTTCTCAGCCTCCCCAGTAGGTAGGACTACAGGCATGTACCGCCATGCCTGGCTAATTTTTTTTTTTTTTTTTTTTTTTAGAGATGGGGTCTCACTATGTAGCCCAGTCTGGTCTTGAACTCCTGGCTCCAAGCAATCCTCCTGTTTCAGCCTCCAGAAGTGCTGGGATTTGTACAGGCATGAGCCACTGCACCTAGCCAATCCCTGGAATATTAAAGCTAGGATGGCTCTTGGATGATCTAGTCCAGCCCCTGTATCTTAAAGATTTAGAAAGTATGAGTGGTTAAGAACAGTGCTCTGGAATTAGCATACCTATGTATGATGGTTGCCTCTTTATCTCATTAGCTCTGAGACCTTCACTTCTTTAAGGAAATTATTTAGACATGGATTATTTTATAATTAGGTAAAGTAACAATCATAGTTGATCACGCGCTTGTGCGCACATGCTCGCGCTCACGCGCTCTCTCGCACGCGCTCTCTCTCTCTCTCTGTCTTTGAATTTTCTCACGTTTCCTCATTTCTTCTTCTGTAAATTTAAGAAAAAATGGCCTTTACCTCCTGAGTTGTCTGAGCATTAAATGAAATAATTTGTGTTTGGCACATATGGTTGCTTTGAAGATGACTGTTGTTGATAAACAAAATTCCAGGAATGAGTGATTCTGCAGAAAGTTATACATAGCTCTTGATTGGCAGAGTGATAGTTTAACTCAGGTTCACTTCTTTCTCCCTGAACTGCACTGCCTAGAAATGATAGTTGCATGTAGACATATTTTTTAATTAAATGTAATGGTTCACTTTTTAAGGAAAAAATTTGCTCTCTTTTGACTTAGGAAAAATATGGTTTCCAATGCAAAATGTTCATATATTCAGGCAGGTATGGGAATGGAACATTTTCTAGACAAAGACTCTCTATGCAACCTCATACTTGTGTGTGACAGGCATCTAAGATATTAATGTTTCATCACAGGCCTGCATCAGTCTTGCTTGATAAAGTGAAAAGCTGACCCCAATCCATTTGGCTATTTAGAGCCATGGATATCTGTGCCAAGTAGAACTTACTGATGGAAGAGCCAGCTTTCAAGTGATTAAGAAATGTAGACATGGTTAGCTTTTTATTGCCCATACTAATGAAAAGCAACAGATGCTTTAGCAAAGAAGATAGAAATGTATGGATAATCATCCTAGCGATGGGGCCCAGGGTTGTTGCAGAATAACAGGGCCGTGCGGTATCTAGATGCTGCAAAACAGTTTCAGGTATACCTGGGTGATTCTCATTCCAGTGATTAGGAGTTGACTGTATATCTGGAATAGTTCTCATGTTTGAGTCTGAGTATCTCCTCAATCTGTAAACATAAGGTTACCAAAAAAATTTTTCCCCATGAGATACAAGCCAAGTAAAAATTTCCAAACCTAAACATCTTTCTTTGGTAGATATTGAATTACCATTTGATGACAGCTAAATCCTGCTGGATTCATGGATCCACAAATCTCTAACTCTCCTCTTCTTTCTCCCTCCCCATATAGTCCTAGAGGAAAGGCAACTTGAAGAGTGTTAATGCTAGGCTAAGTTTTTTTAAAAATTCCAACTATGCCCACTTGTAATAACTTGATGGGAGGAGAGTCAGGGTTTTCCCCAGGTCTTTAATTAAGAAAGTTGTTTTGGTAAGCTTTAATAACCAGGGTGCTGTGGCGTCTGCAGAAGCCTCTGAGCACCAGCGTGAGGAAGGTCAAACCATTACAGCATTTGGCCAAAAGCTAGCAAGCCCTTTTATGTGTAAGAAGGACATCTTTTTTAAAACAGCAAAGAAACACAAAGTTAAGATGAGTGTGAATCTAATGATAGCTAAAACTTTAGAATTCTGATAAGAGGAATTATTAAATCCATAAATCATCATCCTGTTACATTAGCTCTAACATTTGAAGTGGTAAATAGATCTAGGGCTCTCTGTGTCTGGTCACACTGAGCACCAACTTAAATGGCCTGTGACTGAGAGACAGGGACGAGGATCATGAGGAGCCCTAGATCTGGGGTAGCAGACCTTTCCCCATAAAAAGCCAGGTGGTAAGTACTTTAGGGTTTGTGGGTCCATGTATGTCTCTGTCATAGACTCTTTGATTTGGGGGGTTTTGCTTATTTGTTTGCAACCCTGTAAGAATGTAAAAACCAATCTTTGCTCATAAGCCATATAAAAACAGGAAGCATGCTGGATCTGGCCTGCAGCCATCCTTTGCTAACTTCGTTCTAGATGAAATATTCTGTTTGTAATATTCTTCAGTATTTTTGTGGACACCCAAAATGACAAAGTTTATAGGCTCTATCTAAGTGGACTCGATATAGACTGACTTATAATCAGTATCTCTTTGTCACTCCATTTTCTGGTCACCTTTCTGTATTTGCTCTTTATGCTGGGGTTAGAAGTCTCTGTTAGACATAGCAATCAGTTAACCTAGGAATGGCAGGGCCAAATTTCGACATTCTGCCTTGGGTTAGATGCTGAATGGGGAGAAAAGCTCCCCATGGGTTGGAATAAAGCCCACATTGAAGCAGATCACTGATGACGTGTATGAAGTGTGGTCCGAACCCCTGAGCATGGCACCCAAAGCCCTGGCACCTACTCTTGTCCTAGCACCCCCCAATGTACAGCCTGTGTCACTGCTGTTCTGGATAACTCGCAGAGCTTAGGTGGACTGTGCTCTCTCACCAGCGGTGGGGATCCTTCCATACAAAGTTTAAATATCTGTCTCTTCCCTGGACCTTTTCCTCATCTTATTGGACAGAGATGCAAGCACGTCCATCTCCATGTTTGTATGAAAGTTTATACGTGAAGCCCTTAGGAGTCCAGAGGAATGCGGTGATCCCCCATTGACAAACCTTACCTTCCAAGGATGGGGGAACAGTTTTATTCCTCTTTGTAGCCTCATCTTGCCTTCCACATCTGGACCAGTCGCAGAATGAAGCACAGACCCATTCCAGAGCCTTGACTGTGACACACTGGCTAGCATGGTGCTTAATGTATGTGGGCTTTGACTTCAGGCCAAGCTGAGGTCTGGTTCCTTGCCTCTCCACTCACCTGCTGCAAGCTCCCCCATCTTTATAGTAAATAAGAATCACCTGTTAATTCCTAGAAATAAATGATATTTTCTTCTGTAAAGCATTTAGTTTAGGGTCTGATATATAGTAATTAATAAGTGGTAACTTTTATTCATCCTAGAGCCATTTATTGAGAATAATGCCTGACCAACTGAGATTGATGGTCTCCATAGAGACGTGATCAGTGAGGGGGGACACTCACAGTCACAGATGGGTCCCCTTCAATTGGTGGTCCAGGAAGCCTCTGAGGAGGCAACATTTGAACTGAGACTTAATGATATTGATGAGTTCCTGTTTCATCAGATCTAAGATACCTTTGAAACATACAATTTTTTAATGCACTGCTTAAGAAAGAAGAAATGCTGTCAATAAAATTGACACCTGTTGTAAGATTCATCCATAAGTTGTAAAAAAAAAAAAAAGTGTGTCTTAGCATCAATGAAGTATATTCATATTTGTGCTTGATAAGTATCCATTGAATAGATTAGCGTTACTCTATAGTTGATACTCTCTATACAAGATTCTGCTACAGTGGTTTATACTGAATTTCTTTCCTCTGTTTCTCAGTTCTGGGATGCTGACTTGGACCTACCAAAGAGAAAATAACAGAGTAAATAAAAGTATTGTAAGATATTTATGATCCCATGTATTGTAAAAATAGTTTTAAACTATTTTTAAACATTTTTAAACTGTTACTAAACATTCACTTCAATGGAGGAAGCGTATCAGTGAATCCTGTTTAAGTGAAATTGACGAGCACAGAAGAGTGCAGTTGAACAACTCTGGCAACTGGATAATTCCTTTTGGCAGCTGTCTGCAGAGATGTGTGAAACCTTAATGAACATAAATGCCATCCTAAGGCCAAGGAAGGCATTAGCTCCAGACTTACTTCCTTCTGTTTTCTAGATTTAATTTCACATAAATACTCCTCTCCTCCCTGTGACTACGGAGTGGGTCCTTCGTAACAATGAAATGGAGGAGGCTCCGTTTATGTCCAGCCCCCTCCCGGCTCTGGCAAGCCTCCGGCTTTTCACACTCCACACTGAGTTCTCTTCCAATATTTCCCCACCCTGGTCCCTGTTTAGAGAGTAAAATACTGCTGAAGTTGTCGCTTTTCTGACCACCCTTTAACTCTGACTTCTAGTCAAGACCTCTTTTCTGTGCCCAGTTTGGAGCCTGTTGTCTCTCTCCAGCTCTTCCTCCTCCTATCCAAGTTTCCCTTAACCCCTCAGTTTCCGGATGACTCCACGGGAGTCCCGACAATACTTGGCTGTTTCTAGTTGTGAAAAAGTGTGTATTCATGCTGTTTTGACTTTCAGTTCAACATGTCACCCAAGTCCCTGGCACTGGGTGGCGTGCTGGCTCGCGTGGTTACTGTGCCCTCCATTACACCCTCCTGGAATCTGTTCCTCTGGGGCCTTTTTCAGCTCCTCCCTCCCTCACCCAACTGTGCTCCTGAAGCCAGAGCAAAGTCCCCTTCCTGCACCCTGCCTGACAGGGAGGGTCAGTCAGTTCTTGGCCAAGGAGGAAGCAAAACGGAGACCTTTTTGCCTTCCTGAGCTGCCTCTTTCTTCCCTCCACCTTCTCATGTGATTAAAGGCCCTCATGTTTTAGGAGTCTGCACAATAGACACCAACTCTAGCCGAAATTCAAGCCTTGGAAACAAGCAGATGCAAAGGAGAAGTCATTTGTAGGCATTCCAGGGATGCATCTTAACCATAGTCCAGCCTTGGTCGGGATGGTCCGAGGCTGTCTCTGACCTGAGACTGGCAGGCTGGCTGCGGTGGAGGGAATGTGAAGAGGTGACGCCACAGGCAAGGGCTGGTGAGGCTGATCCCCCGCCTCGCCCCGCAAAAAAACGCCCTCCTGGAGCTCAGCTTCCCGTGGCTGTGTGATTACAGACAGTCCTCAAACACTGACATCTGCGCCTCTCTGATGTGCTGCAGAGAGAGGAAAAGCTGTAATCGGAGGCATAAATATACGATCCTGTGTTTGTTCCCTTTAACCATGTAACCTGTTATTAGTTGAAGCATCTATGTTGTGCCAAAATGGGATAGCTGCCTCAAAGGAGGATATGGTTGCTGTTCTGAAACAGCTCGCAGATTAAATCCTCAGGTGTCTCACACTTTGTAAAATGTGAAACAACCGAATACATGCATAACGGAGCATGGGGGTCAGAATCAGGAATTGGGGATAACTGAGCCGGTGGTGGGGGAGGATGTTAGAGGAGACACAGGCTTTAAAAGCTTATTTATGAAAAGAAAAGCCTTCCCATACATTATGCCTTTCCCATCATGTATGAGAGTCTTTAGGGAGTGACTTGATAAGGAATAATGAGGTGGGGCTAGAAGGGCAATGAGAGGGTCAGGGAACAGATGGGATGGGTGTGTGGCTGGGCTGATTAGTATTAGCTGTATTGAGGAACATGCTTTGGGAGAAATTTGGAAGCTTTTGGAACAGTTATGGAGGAAGATCTTGGTGGTCTTGGCTTTTTTCCATTTTTCTTCACTGTCTATATAAGATAAATGCTATTTCCCCCTTTGGCAATTAAGTGTTTAGATTCAACTCTGAGGAATGCCATTTAATCACAATACTAAATGATATCTGACCTTGAAGCTAATACAGCAAAGAAAGTAATAATTTTGCAGCACGTGGAACCCTCATGGTCCCCAGGTGTGCCCCATCACATTGAAGCTTTACCTTTAGCAACTTAGAATCCAGATGGCTCCTGAAAAGTGATATTATTATGAAGCACTCTTAGTTTTTCTTTGTTTCTCTTTAGAACTCATCTGAAATGGAAGCAAATATTATGAAGTTCTAAGAATTGAGCTGTGATGAGTTTCATAACAGCAATGACTTTAAAAATCCAGAATGCCCCGAGGAACAAAAGGAGTCTCGTGTTGCTTTATGATGTGTCATGTATCAAAATGTGATACTGTCTAATCTAATACTATAGTTTAAAAATTTTTCTAAAAAGGAAGTTAACAGATATTTATTCTTCTTCTAGAAATAAAGAAGAGAATGCGTTAGTTAAAGACCTAATAGCTAGCCATAACTATTCTAAAAATCTCCTTGGTTTTGGATTACTAATATATACAGAAAATATGCTTGGCAAATGTTCAGAAACTATATACCATACTCTTAAATGAGAAAATTCTTATTTGATGTGTCAATATGCATAATATATATAGCACTTGAGTATAATATTTTCCCTCTTTGTTTGCTTACTTATTGTAGTACTAGGTCAAATGTGGTTTCTGACATTTATCATGAGAAAAATGGTGTGCATGGAAAAAATAAGTTTGTTTTTCTATGGTCTGAATACTCAGAATTGAAATGTAGGAATAATGTAGAAATTAGGCAGTCTATATACGTTATCTGGAAGTTGCTTAAAATGCCTTCTAAAATAAAGATAAAATCATATAATACAGACGTTATGAGGTTGAAATGCATAATGTATGGATAGCACGTTGTACATATCAAGCCCTTGATAAATAGTGCCTATATTATTATGTTTACTGGCTGTCACACTTCAGTTTTATTCTCTGTTACTAGATGGCTGGAACAATAAACCAACATGAAAATAACTGGGAAAAACCATCTAGGTGTTAGAAGAAGGGCCTTAAGTTTCCTGAGGCAAAAGTCAATGGTAAGGAGGGTGGAAGAGGAACACATTTTTTGTTAGTTTGTTTTATTGTGGTAGAGACCTGTTATTCATTGCACTTGGGAATTGAGATTACAATTCGTTTATTTAACAAATGTCCTTTTCTAAGTTCTGGAGATACAGTGATGGACAAAACAGACCAAACCTGGAACGAAGGGGGAAACTCTATGTAACAAGGGGCTTTAAAGAAAGAAGAGAGCAACAGATGGGGGTGGGGAGCTCTGTATCTGCCTGGGTGATCGGAAAGGCCTCTCTGGGGAGGTGACGTCTGAGCCAAGGTTTAAACCGTAAGGAGTGATCCCGAGAAGATCTGAGGGAAGGATGATTTGAGGGCAAGACGTTCCGGGCAGAGGAAAAGAGTAAGGATGGAGGGCCTTGGAGAGAAAGCTCCACGAGTTCTAGGAAAAGAAAGGCAACTGGTGTGTGTGAGCAGGGGAGGGGCGGAAGAGGGAGGAGAGCCAGGCAGGGGCTGGGGATTGCGGGTCTTTATAGTATCAAGGACCTTCGCTGGGCTGACAGCGTGATGCAAAGCACCAGAGGGTTTGGAGCAGGGGAGTGACATAATCTGACGAATGCCCAGTTATCACTCTGCCTACTGTGCAGAGAGAGCTGTCGTGGAAAGTTCTGGAAACAGGTAGAGCTGCCGGGAAGCCATGCAGTGGCCCGGAGAGGCAGGATGGCAGCAGAGGAGGTGGTGAGAAGTGACTCAGCAATGGCATGTCAGCCAAGACAGTGCAGCTCCAGGAGAGGGATTTATGGGGCCTGGGAGCAGGGTGGCCCCTGCTGTTTGCTTTCCCTACCTGCTGGCCTCTCTCCTTCCTCACTTCCACCGGCTTCTGTCACGTGGCTCTTCCTAAGCAAAGTAACCAAAGCAGCTCGTGCCTCCGAGTGATGCTGTGAAGCCTTGATGGATAAGTTCTCCTCCCCTCCACACGTACGAAGCCAAGCACCCTTCCTCTCAGCTCCCGAGCATCCTCATTACCTCTGTTCTAGTACTTACAACGCAGTATTTTTTGATAACCATTTAGTTGTCTGCCTTTCCTCGATAAACTCCTACAAGCTCCTTAAGAGCAAGTATTTGAACAAAATAATTTTTCCTTCTACTGGTTGAAATTACCTTTAAAAAATCCAAGTTTTAAAAAATCACAAATTTATTGAAGAATGGAAATTCAAAGTAGGTAGCTAAATATTTAAGAAAGAGGAACAGGGAAAAGAAGGAGAAGGAAAGAAAAGAAAGAAAGAAAACCCACTAGAGAAATCCAGTGGAGCTCTGAGGTAACGCTTCATAAAGGTTTCTTTAGAAAAGTGCTTTTGTTCAAATGGTTTTCTGTAATGGGAGTCCAGTAGCTCTGCTGGTTTAAAAGCTTTGTGGGTCTGAGTAAATGTGGTGCTCTTCAAATATAAGATCCTTACCTGCCTTTCACTGGTTTATTGTAAACTTTCAAGCTCAGCAGGGATTGTGTTTATTCTGAAATAGAAACAACTGTCAAAGAAACTGTAGTGTAATATTCCAAACCACTCGAGTGACGGACAGGCATTTCCAGACAGGATATCGACCTTATTCCAAGCTATAAACACGCCTTTTTATGTATGGGGCAGGTGTCATAGACGTTTTGGTGAGTTGGGAATCTTCTGGGGCATCTAGATCATACCATACTCTTCCTTGCATTCCCACCAGCAAGCATAGGGCTGGGCACACTGTCGACCTTTAATCAATCGTTTGACTCGAATTTTGGTGCACGTCTCTCTTTCCCCTGTATCGTGAATGCACAGGTCAGATGTCCAATGCTAGTTGTGTGGGTTCTGAATGAAAACCTTCCTTCTCGTTTACCAGCTTAGAAATGTAAAAATCGGTTTGAAAAATCTATATTTGTTATTCTCATATTCAGAATTTAGCACTGTTACCGAAAAAAAAAAAAGAACATAGCTAAACCACATTGTATTGTTTTAGGTGGTACAATAATCACTCTGTGATTTGTACATTCAGTTTATTAAGACAGATCTCCGAAGGACCCCTTCATATTAAAAGGGAATGGATTCTGGTAGCCTAGTTTCAGTTGCTATGCCTACTAGAAAATAATCAAATCACATTTCTTTTAGAATATTCTGATTTAAAATTTCTGGCTCAAATAGTGCAGGCCTATTGTGTTTCAAAATAAGTCAAGAGAAAAAACTGCAAAGTAGGGTTGTCTGCGCCTCCCACTCTTATTCAGATACCTTCTGGGCTTTATCTATTTGGCTTTTGCACAGTTGACTCAAAGTCACCCTCCCAGAATTGGACTCATAATCTCTATTTCCAGACCTACCTCTAACTTCCTGGGGTTGTTTTCCCCCCTCCCTTCCCAATCTCTAGTTAATAGCACCACAATTGAGTGGTCACAGCAAGCCACTTTCCTTCCCTTTCCTGCCTTGTCCAGTCAGTTAGCAGTAACTTCTCAAATAGTTCTCAGTCCATATTCCCCTGTTCACGTCCCCTTCCTATCCTTTCAGCCTCTGATCTCTTGCCTAGACTATTAGGATAATTGCTGAGCCAGCACTGACTGCTGTGACTAGAACAGGAATCTGACATCGGATGCATTTTAATAGTGACCTCTTCTAATGGCTTAACCCAAAGGGAAGGTTGACAGTGGAATTTAAGTCAGAGATAAAATCCCTCTTAGGGCTTCTCTGGTAACATCCCCTTCTCATACCTCAGGTGCAACCCACAGGCAACCCTGTAGGCTCCAAAAAATCCAGATTCCTACAACTGTCACAGTCTTCACTGTTCCTACTTGGTCCAATCCACTGTCATCTCTCCCGGGATCATTGCAGTAGTTTCCTAACTGATCTCCTTCCATAGACCGTGCCTCCCACCAGCCAGAGCAATCCTGTTCCTGTGTCCGTTCAGGCTCCTCCACTGGTTTTCTGTCTCACTGGGAGTCAGAAGCAAGTCCATGGAGCAGCCTAGGAGACCGTCCCCGGTCTAGCCCCTGCTCTGCTGTTGCTCTGGTCTCATGTTCTGATCCTGTCCCTGTACTCTCTCTGCATCAGCTCAGTGGCTTCCGTGGTTCCCAAGCGCTCCCCAAGTCCCTGCTCAGAGTGTTTTCACTACCTTCGCCTGGAACATTCTCCCCCAGATATCAGAGCCTTATAGTCTCACTTCTTTCAGTGCCCTGCTCAAGTGTCCGCTTGTCAAAGAAGTCTTCCTTACCATGCTTTAAAAAAAGGGAACCCCTTCCAGCCATACCCGTCTCACTCTACCTCATTTTTATGCATAGCGTTTATCAACACCTAACACAGGAGATGTTTGTTCGTTGTTTGTCCTGCCACTTCATGAACGCTGAGACCTTGTGTGGCTGACCATTGCATTCCCCGTGCCCAGCACAGACACTGAAACAGCTGTTGACTAAATCAGTATCACTTCAGCAATTGTTATCTCATACCTCTAAGAAAGGTAAGTTCTGGTTGTCTGATTCTGTCGGACCATGTTCTAGAACAGAGAGCAGCAGCCTGAGGTGCTCCGGGAGTGATAGAGAACCGCCACCTTCCTGTGTCCTTGGCCCCACACTCCTGGGTTCTGAGGAAGCTTCCATAGAGGTCCACCTGGGCCTCTTGCCTGCAGGTCTGCTCTCTGGCCCCATCCCACCCAGAACCCCTCCCCATCACTGCCCTCCCCCCATCTGCCCCCAACCCATCAGGCTACTCCTTCGCCCCCAGCCTCATCCCTCCGCAGTCCCTCACCTCATTGGACAGCATCTTGTATGTGGCAGATGCCAGAAAATATCAAGCACCGCTTTATTTGGGTCTAATCTTTCCCCTTTGTTTATCCAAATGCTACTTACCTGTCCATCAGAATAGGCAGTGTGATAGTTAAATGCTCAAAGTCTGGAGCCAGGCTACACAGATTCCAACCAGGTTCCACTGCTTAGAGTGACCTTGGACAAGCTATTTAGCTGCTGTAAGCCTCGAGCATCATCTTGCAGATGATGGAAACAATCCCAACTTTCTGGGGTTATCATGAGGATTAAATCCAATAATCCTTTAACATGCTTGTAGAACCTAGTCCTAGCTAACATATTTAAAAAGTTAGGTAATTGTTAACCATTATTTTCATTAAGATTTCTTTAAAACTGGCT